>CM054061.1:350641056-350844725 GCA_028641055.1 Alopecurus myosuroides
TGGCATGCAAGAGCGAGAAGCGGCGAGAATCGTCCCGGTTAATTAACGTCCGGTGCTTCGACGCCACCCAGCGCAACGACGGCACCATACAAGTCCTGCAATGGGGTTCAAGCATTTTGTGTGGGCCCACATTGCCAAGTGTGGCTTACATTCTCATCTCTGCTGTATTCTAGGCATCGTAGGTGGAAGGGAACAATGTTCTGGACCGAAAGTGCCCGGAAACGGCTACGACATAAGATTGGTAGGCAACTTGAGAATGGAAGCGGCTTTTTGAGATCCCACACGTGCAATGTTGCTGAAATGAAGCGAGGTTCTTGGAATGCATCATGATTTCGAATTTGGGCATGGGAAACAACAAGTTGGCCAAGGAAATCCCCGTTTTCGGCTGTTCCTTCCGCTTTCGAAGGCAATATAAAACCAGATCACGCATCGCCCACTCATGGGCAGGGGTAACAAGGTGCAGTGTTGCATGTGGAGTGAGTTGTTGGGAGTGGGTTGTAAGGATGCCCGAGGTGTCGAGGCTGGCATGCAAGAGCGAGAAGCTGCGAGAATCGTGCCGGTTAACGTCCGGTGCTTCGACGCCACCCAGCGCAACGGCGGCACCATACAAGTCCTGCAATGGGGTTCAAGCATTTTGTGTGGGCCCACATTGCCAAGTGTGGCTTACATTCTCATCTCTGCTGTATTCCAGGCATCGTAGGTGGAAGGGAACACTGTTCTGGACCGAAAGTGCCCGGAAACGGCTACGACATAAGATTGGTAGGCAACTTGAGAATGGAAGCGGCTTTTGGAGATCCCACACGTGCAATGTTGCTGAAATCTTGGAATGCATCATGATTTCGACATTGGGCATGGGAAACAACAAGTTGGCCAAGGAAATCCCCGTTTTCGGCCGTTCCTTCCGCTTTCGAAGGCAATATAAAACCAGATCACGCATCGCCCACTCATGGGCAGGGGTAACAAGGTGCAGTGTTGCATGTGGAGTGAGTTGGTTGGAGTGGGTTGTAAGGATGCCCCAGGTGTCGAGGCTGGCATGCAAGAGCGAGAAGCGGCGAGAATCGTCCCGGTTAATTAACGTCCGGTGCTTCGACGCCACCCAGCGCAACGACGGCACCATACAAGTCCTGCAATGGGGTTCAAGCATTTTGTGTGGGCCCACATTGCCAAGTGTGGCTTACATTCTCATCTCTGCTGTATTCCAGGCATCGTAGGTGGAAGGGAACAATGTTCTGGACCGAAAGTGCCCGGAAACGGCTACGACATAAGATTGGTAGGCAACTTGAGAATGGAAGCGGCTTTTTGAGATCCCACACGTGCAATGTTGCTGAAATGAAGCGAGGTTCTTGGAATGCATCATGATTTCGACTTTGGGCATGGGAAACAACAAGTTGGCCAAGGAAATCCCCGTTTTCGGCCGTTCCTTCCGCTTTCGAAGGCAATATAAACCAGATCACGCATCGCCCACTCATGGGCAGGGGTAACAAGGTGCAGTGTTGCATGTGGAGTGAGTTGCTGGGAGTGGGTTGTAAGGATGCCCGAGGTTTCGAGGCTGGCATGCAAGAGCGAGAAGCGGCGAGAATCGTCCCGGTTAACGTCCGGTGCTTCGACGCCACCCAGCGCAACGGCGGCACCATACAAGTCCTGCAATGGGGTTCAAGCATTTTGTGTGGGCCCACATTGCCAAGTGTGGCCTTACATTCTCATCTCTGCTGTATTCAAGGCATCGTAGGTGGAAGGGAACACTGTTCTGGACCGAAAGTCCCCAGAAACGGCTACGACATAAGATTGGTAGGCAACTTGAGAATGGAAGCGGCTTTTTGAGATCCCACACGTGCAATGTTGCTGAAATGAAGCGAGGGGAGGGGAGACGCTAGGTGGCACTTCAGATAGGAACCATAAAAATGGCAACTGCCCCGCGGAAATGTACCCACCATTTGTGGTAACAGACTTACAGGTGGGCCCAAGTATCATCTTCCTCTCGTATTGTCACGTCAAGTTCGCACTCCTCCTCTTTGTGTACCTACAGTTATTTGCTCCGAGAAAACCCTTATTCCGCAGTTCACCGACACCGTCGCCGCCGCCGCTGCCGCCATCCATCTCTCGACCTCGCCGCCCCTCGATCAGCATCCCTCTCTGGGCCGCCGCATTCTCGCGACCGCCGTCGTCGCCAGTCTCTTCATCGCGCTGTAGATTGACCCACGGCGCGTCGATTCACCACTGATCCATCGCGGGCGACACTCAGGTTAGAACTTCACCTCTTGTGGATGCATTGCAGAACGATTTAAGTTCAAACACTCATTTTCTATAATGTAACTAGTGTCCTACTTGTCTAGACAGGAAAGAAATGTGAAATCTTGTGCTACATATAGATGGTAGCACGTATTTATGTTCGATGTCATTCATGATTGATTTGTCTTTTACACGTTTATGACTAAAGTAAATGGTACTTACATGCATCTGATTGAGATGTTGCACTATACCTTCATGTTAATTTTGATAGTTCCAGGTGCCCAATTGATGTTGGTAGCTGTTGTTGTGTGTGTGCCTTTTTCTAGGTAGGTAATTAGTGATGTTGAAAGTAAGACCTCTGGTACTCACACTGGCATATCTAGGACCAGTACCTACTTTTAGTAATTTCCCTTTTTACTATTCACAAGTACAGTTGACTTTACCCCTTTTTAGGTTCACTAGCTATTTTTAGTAATTTCCATTTTTAATCTTCAGCAGGACAATAGATGTGAGCCATTTTTTAGGACCAGTAGCTATTTCGATTAATTTGCTAAAGCAGTACAATTGATTGTCGGCACACCATTTCCTTGACATACTAGTAGATTTTCTTTTCTGAAGTTCCGTACTTCCATGAAATTCTTGAATGCATGTCAAATTTAAATTGCACCTGTGTATGAATGTCTCTGAACCATGATGCTGCTAGACTGCATTTAGTCCTAAATTTGTAGTGAACCTTCATGTTTCTTAACCTCTGCTGTTTTGGCACGTCTGCTAAATGTAACTGAAGTCATACTTTTTAGTACGATCTACAGGCGGGTTTGCATACGATTGACTACGAGTTCCTCGCTTACGTAGATGATGCTTCATCGGACAAACAGGTATTGTACTCATTTTACTTGTCATTTTAGTCAGATAGGTGGAATGATGTTCATGGTTTGCTCTATCCTCTGCTGCAGTCAATGCCTAAGAAGTTCGCAGAGTTGCTAGGGGACCGTAAACCCCGTGCACTGAAGCTGCTTGAGGTCGGCCATCGGCGTAGCACCACGTGGGACGTTGATGTGTGGTTCGACAGCACTGGCCGCATGTTCCTCAAGCGCGGCTGAGAGTGTTTCGCCCGGACCTACAAACTGCAGAGAGGCTTTATTCTGATCTGCAATTACGACGGCCGCAATGTCATCACAGTAAAGATGTTCGACCTAAGCAGTTGCCGCTTGCAATACAACGCGGCATTCAGTACGTGGACTGTATCACCAAAATGTCAATTCTCGATTATATATGTAGCCGGAAATTGATTTGCATTTCTATTATATGATGAACAGAGGGATCTGTTAAGATGGAGTTGGCACACTTTGAGTTCTACTCCCTCGTAGTAGACGCTACATTGGACAAACTGGTACGCTTCATCGACCCACACCATCACTTCAGTTATTTAGTCTGACATAGTGTCTGAGCTATGATCCTGTAGCTAGTTAAATTTGTGAATCAAATTACGGTCTAGTAGATGGGTTGTAGTAGCTCAATTGCTCTACGTGAATATGTTCACTCGATATGGTACATTTCAGCTCCCACTGAAAGTTCATCTTTTTGAATTAACGTGGCAAACACCCTCATTGCTCAACTAAGATTTAGTATAACTGATTACTAGGTACTACTTGTTTACATTTTTATAGTACTCATCCATCATCAAACAGTAAACTTATTTCTAGTAAGCACTCTTTTCTATCTATTTAACTTTCATATTGCTGCAGGTGCTGCCTAAGAAGTTTGTGGAGTTGCTGAAGGGCCGTGAACCACGTGAACTTAAGCTGCGTGAGGCGGACGATCCGAGTAGCAAGAACTGGGCACGGCTGGGACCAGTTCGTCCAATATTACTTCCTGCAGCGCGGCATGTTCCTCCTCTTCAGTTACGACGGCGACGCCTTGCTCACCGTCAAGGTGTTCAAGTTCGACATGTTCCGCAGGCACTACTTGTACGACCACGACGCTACTACAAGCAATGAAACTGACCCAGATCCCAGGACTGATGAGGAGTCCACGGATGAGGAGTCCACGGATCAGCAGTCCATGGATGAGGATGACCCATTCGACTCTTCCATCATCTTCTCCCAGAGAGCTGATCTTGATGACGATGAGAAGGACCACGTTCGTGAGCTTCTACCCACAATAGATGAGTACATTGGAGTGCCATACGTGACTCGTTTGACGTGGACAAATGTGGCCAGATATGAGATGGTACGTAAGGTGCCAATGCTATTTATGTTTTTCAACACAATTTATGCTTACAACGTGTGCCTTACTATGACCTACTTCTTTTTGTATGTCATCCACACGCTCGAAATCCAGAAACTACCTCAGTCCATAGCGGACAGTGCTGGCATTCCGTCTTTAGGCCATCCTGGGCTATGCCTCGGATCATCAGAGGCGTTCACCACCGTTCCATACAACACGGACAGGGACGGCCGCATTATGTTTGGCAGGAATGCATGGCGGGAATTCCTTGAAGGCAAGCATTTATATGAAAAGCAAGCTATTCTCATTACACTTAGGAGCACCCGTAACCGCCACTTGGACGTGAAGATCGTGATGCGGGCGGTGTCGCCCTGGTTGTAGTTCGTAGTCTGCCAACTTGGACATTCTCATCGGATCATGAACGTATGGATGTATGTAATTATCGTACTGCCATCAGCGATGTGCTTTAGTGGTTTGATCACCGAAACCTTCATCTGCAGTGAAGATTACTTGTCCTGTTTATATTTTCAGTGGCAATTTCAAGTTTGCAGAAATAAACAAGGCGGCGGCAGCTAATAAGTTGCATGAAATAATTGTTCAGTGACATTACATGACTCATGCGAGACTTCCACATGTTTTCAATCCTACGTTGTAAGCGCTAGGGAATAAATCCGATTAGTTTTCCCTCGATAGTTAAGAGCCTGACGCCTTGAAACTCAATGCAAAATATGCCTTCTAGGCAGCCTGCGATTGCATGCATTGTTTAACTGCTCTATTAGCGCCTATATTGTCGACAAGGCGTTGTGGTTGCTCGAATACGATGTCCCACCAAAAAAAAATTAAATCCTCCCGCTAAAACGCCAAGTGTAGCGAAATTTTGTGTTCCCACCAAAAAATAAAAGCAGTCACTTTAAATTTCCCGCTAAAGTGTATGTAGAAGTGCACGATGCCCCCTCCTCTTTCGCCATAGCATAGTCTGCGGGCCACCTCTTTCGCCATTGCAGATTAGATCTCATCTCGCTCTCATCACGTTCAGAGCTCTACACATGTCGATGTCGCGATCGGACTCCATGGAACGCGAATCCTCTCAGGTTTTCCTGTCTAATCTGCTTCTCTCGTCCATCTCCGTGATCTCGCCGTCTCTTATATGGTCTCGATATTGGTTGTTATTCTCTGTTCTTCCTCTGGTTGAAGCGTTAATCCGTGTATGAACACCTAGTCGATCATATGTGTATCTGGTTTTCTATGTGAATAATGCCATGTAACTATTTTTTTTATTTCAGATCTGCTAACTCACTGATTATTTGGGTTCTCATTTTTTCCTTCTATCTAATTGTAGACGACCGAACCCATTTGGAAAGTTAGACTTTTCTATGAGGACGGTGAAAAAAACAAAAAAGTTGTGGTAGCAGCCATGGAACCGGAGGAAATCTGCTATATGGAGTTCATCAATTTGATTGAAAACGTTGGCTTCAGTGGCGCGCGTGATTACCTGTACTGCAGGCTAAATAATGGCCCTGGCAAAGGAAAACTTGTTCCAATAGAGCATGGTAGTGATTTCGAGCAATTGAAACGCATGCACTCTAATGATAAGAAGATCTCCCTGTGTGTGTTTAGGGAGAAGGCCACGGCGGTTGATATTGCAACAATAGAGTCTCTGCTTGATGATGCAACTGGATCCACCAGAAAAAAGCGACAGATCACTATCACAGGTTATACTTTCATGCCAAATCTCCAACTCGCAACTCCTTCAATACAGACTTTAATAAATATTTTCCCCGGTAACTATTTTATGCATTCCTTACCTAATCGACAATTTTGGTAAACATGCAGTTAGGGATGCAACCGAAGAGGAACAAGCTTCAAACGAAGAAGAAGATACAGATTACTCCTTTGGGAATGGTACACAAGTTCATTAATTCTTAATCAGCTTTCTGAATTATGCACAATGCTAATGCTTTGTCCATTTATTGTTAACATTTTCAGTAATAAAGAAAGGATCTGTCTGCATGACAAGGGTTGAAAGTATACTACAATATAAAAAAAGTCAGGGAAAACGTAGACGTGGTAATTTATTTTTGACATTTAAGCTCTGTCTAATATTTGTTTTAATGGATAAAATCTACGATTGCTGATTCAGTACAAATGTTAACCCTGAAACAGGAACTGAACCTAACACTGATGTGTCTGAAACTGACATGTGTTCCGTTGATGATTGGCCTTCCCATGCACGCTGCTATCGCCCGAAGCTACAACTACAATAAGGTACTAGCTATTTTTTTTACCGCTGTGTCCTAATTTCTTTCAATCAACTACAAAATAAATTGTTTCTTTGTGTGTGTTTTGGGATGTAGGTGATGACATACCGAAGAAGAAAGGGCGAGGTGTTGTGAAAGGTTTGAAAGCCAATAAGAAGCGTCATGCCAATGGAGCTGCAAAGCTAGGTGTTGATTTCTCTGAAACATTGGGTGGTCCAGTAGGAATGAACAACTATTCATTCAGGGATGACTTGATAATCACAATGAAAAGAAGGTTACCAATTATTGGAGTGAGGAGGTGGACAGACATTCACCCTAACATCCATCGCATGATCGTCACAGATATGTTGGTGCGTACAACCTTTCTCACATGTGTTGTCTGCTTTTTTCGTCCATAATTAATGTACTACTACTAAACTAAGTCTATCTGTTTGTTCTACGCATTACAGGACAGATACGATATGCCAGATACAGACGAAACGCACGAAAAAATTCTTAAAATTGCAAAAGAACGCTACAGAGGCTGGCGAGGAAACCTAAGCAGCACTTACAAGGCATACAGAACAGATGATGCCAGAAGGGCAGTTGTCCCAGAAGATTTACAAAAAGAAGAGTGGGAATGGTTGATCGAGTACTTTGGCACTGATCCGAAATTCCTGGTTATTTCTATACTACCTGTTTGTGAATTTTGTACTATCATCAAATGGCTTGTCTGACAAGTTTTTTTTTATAATTGAATGAGCAGGAACTCGGCCAAAAGAACAAGGATAACCGTTCGCAGATGAAGACAAAACACAGAGTAGGATCAAAATCCTACTCTCAACTCAGTTTTGAGAATGTATGGGCCTACTCACTATGCATGCGTCGGTGTTCACTTTGCTTTAATGTTTATAGTATCTAATTGTTGCACTACTTGCAGAGGGATTCGGAAACTGGAGAAGAGCCAGACTGTGTTGCTCTCTGGAGACTGACCCACACAAAGAATGAAACATGGACTACAGAAGAGTCCAAGGATGTTTACGTGAGTTAACTGACTTAGAAGCTACTCTAAACATATTTACTGTTCTCCATCTTGGATGTTTCTTCATCTGATTTGAGATTTTTTTTCGTAACCAGGAAACAGCATGTAAAGAGATTGAAAACAGATTAGAGGAAACTGGTGTTCCATTGTCAGCTGAACAAAGAATCAATATTTTCCAAAAAGCATATAAATCTAAAGTTCAATGCAAGTCATCGCAGCCTCGTGGGTTCGGATACATGGCCTAGGTGCAAACTAGTTCTCAGCAGTCTAAGTTGCTGTTAGAGGAGCAAGCTCGGGCTACGGTAGAGACCCAAAAAGTTAACTCCCAGCTCACCACGAAGGTCACTACTTTAGAACAGAAGTTACTAGATGAACGTGCAAGCATGGAAGAGAAGATTAATGGAGAGCGGGCTGAGAGAGAAAATCTTGAGAAGAGATTAATGGAAGAGCTTGCTCAAAGGGAACAACTGATGGAGTCGGAGAGAAACTCAAGAAAAGAATTTGAAAATAACTTGGTTGCACAGTTTAACTCACGGTTCCAGGCAAAGTTTGACGAGCTCTCCGCACAGATGGAAAAGCAGAAGACGACTACACCTCAGGTGATGATAGTCATACAATTGCAAACTAGTAAGATTTAGTTGTTTACTTGCGTTGCTAACAGTGCACTTTGTTTTTGCAGACGTCTAAGAAGTCGAACCAGCAACCATCACTTACCAACAGTCCTGCTAAGAAAATAGTTCCTCCGCACAGCACGATACAGAAAAGTCGAATGTTTAAGTCATATGTAAGTCACAATCTTGTACAATTCGGTAGTAGTACATTCTCTTTTTGCTTCACCCACACTATAGCTTTGCTGCACCCACCCTATACTTGCTGCAGTTTATGTTTCACTATGGGTTGTGGCTTCGTTGAGTTACAACAACTGTTTTTGCTTCATCCACACACTATAGTCTGCTGGTTCTTATGTTTCAGCATGTGTTATTGCTGACTAGACTCACACCTTTTTTTTTACAATTGATTGCAGGACGTCAATCAAACTTCTGATGGAAACAAATAGCTGCACTGGATATTTCAGTTTGATTTGATTTTTATTTGATCCATGTTGTACGAGAATTTCATTTGTATATATTAAAAATAGCTATGAGAACTATTATTTTGTGTAAATAAACATATTTTACGTACCCTTTTGAACATTTTAATTCAATGCCCGTATTTTTTGTTTCCTTTTTTTTTATTTTTTTTTCTATAACGTGGCAATAGGTAGTTTACCACGATAATTGTAGTGTTGCGTGAAGCCTCAGTCGCCACAACAAAGTGTTTTGTTGAAATAGACTCTCACCACCATGAGGGAGACATCGTCGCAATATTTTTTCTCCACCAAACTAACTTTGTTGCGATAGTTCATTCACGCCACCAAACTATGTTCGTTGCAATACAGAATTCCATACTTCTCGCCACGAAACTAAATTTTGTAGAAATAGAAAGGCGCAACGAATAGTTGAAGTTGTCGCAGTTGTTTCTAGCTACTAAAATTTGTACGTTGCGAATAGAACATGTCGTCACGAAAATAAAATTTGTCGAAATATAATGGCGCCACGACAAGTTGTTATTGTCGCAGTTGTTTCTAGCAACATAAAATGTGGATGTTGCGAATACTACATCTCGCCACGAAACTAAAATTTGTAGAAATAGAAAGGCGCAACGAATAGTTGAAGTTGTCGCAGTTGTTTCTAGCTACTAAAATTTGTACGTTGCGAATTGTATATGTCGCCACGAAAATAAAATTTGTCGAAATACAATGGCGCCACGAAAAGTTGTTATTGTCGCAGTTGTTTGTAGCAACATAAAATGTGGATGTTGCGAATACTACATCTCGCCACGAAACTAAAATTTGTAGAAATTGAATGGCGCCACGAATAGTTGAAAATGTCGCGATTGCTTATGGCTACTAATATGAAGGCCGTTGCGATTAGTATTTCAAAATCATCTTACCACGATTGATTGTGTGTGGCAAAACGTTGTTCCCACGCGTATAATGTTTGTTGCCATAGTTTTTTGCCACACAATTGGACGTGGCAAATAAACTCGACTTTTGCAACGAAAGAACAAGCGCAACGGAATAGTCGCCGTTGCCACATTGGTCACTCGCCACGTTTGGGTATTTGTTGCACTAGAGGTGTACCAACGAAATACGTACGTTGCGTTATGTGCGAGACGCGACGGAAACGTGCGTGGCAATTGGCCTAGGAAATGGTTGCAACAGGATTCTTTTTTAGCGACGAATCTAAGTGCGCGGAGACAGGCTTCTACCACGGAGCTTTTCGCGACGCCTCCCAACGAAACCGATTTCGGTGCAACAAAACCCTATTGCGACGATAAGTCACTTTTTACAACGACTATTTTCGTTGCAATAGACCGATTCCGTTGTAGTGAAGTGGGTTATAATTTATGATTAAGTCCCGGGTAGCTGCAGGCTTGCAACCCGGTACTTGGGGGCTACACTATTTCGGTTTAAATTTCAATGGTTAAGTACAGAAGCAGAATGTAACACCTGGGGTGTTCCCCCTAAGTTAGAAAGTTGGTTGTTTTCCTTTTGCTTTGCATCACATGCATCTTATGCATTGCACCATGTTTTCAAAACAACTCAAAAATTCAAACCAATTTAAACTTCCAAAACATGTCCAAAATTTCCAATTAAAAGTTGCAAACTAAACAACTCAAATTGTTTTTCAATAGTTTTGAAGTTGAATTTATTTAAATTGCTTGTTAATAAAAATTCCTTTTTATCAACACCCTAATGGCAAATTCAAATTCAAATCAATTCATCCATAAGTGGCATGTTCCAAATGTGGGTTTAAAAATTAAAATCTTGCAAACAATTAAATGCAATAAGTTTTCATAATTGTTTGAGTTTATTGAATAAAATTGTTTAAAAATCAAATCCTTATGAAATACTATTGGAAATTCAAATAGCAACTTAAAAATCAAATTAATATTTCAAATATTTGGACATAATGTTAAGATTGCTTTGACTTACTGTTTTGCAAATTAATAAAATTTATTCATAAAATAAAAACCCCAAACCCTATTCTTTTCTCTCTCTCTCTCTCTCTCTCTCTCTCTTTTCTACAAAAAAAAATGTGCAAACAGAAAATTAAAAACAAACAAAAAATAAGCTAGGGGGAGGCAGGCCATTTCTGGCCCACCTACAACCCCCTGCGGTGGGATGGCCAAGCCCACCACCCCTCTCTGGCCCGGTACCCCTTCGCTGCGAGGAGATCTTCTTCCTCCGCTGTCATCATCGTGGTACGACCGCCCCACCACCGCTTGATCCTCCCTCCCCCCCTCCGATGCCCTGCCGTACAAGCTCGAGCCTCCATAAAACCCTCCCCCCTCTGCTCGCCCTAGCCCTACTCCTTCTCTCTCCCTCCGCCCTCCTTTTCCTTCCACACCCCCCCCTCTCTGCTTCTCCTCTGAAGCTCCACCCGAACAGCTGCAGCGACCGTGGGTTGGCGGTCATGGCGCCGTCGCCCTGGCCACCACCGGAGCAAGCCGAGGACGGGAATGGCACCGGGGGGGTGCCCTCTGCGCCTCCGTGCCCTCGGCCATGCCCGGGAAGCGTCATAGCCCCCCCCCCCCGCCGTCGACGACTTCCTCTCGGTGCGAACGGCCGTCGTCGCTTTTCCTCGCCATCTCCCCTCGCCTCCCTGCGTCGTTGAAGCCCCGCTGGTGAGCCCCGACAGCCCTGGACCCCTCTCCCTCTGTCCCCTTCCTCTGCTCTGTGAGGCCGCCATCGTGCGCCGTCTGGTTGCTGCCGGCGATCGCTGCCCTGCTTCCGTCAGGTTCAGAGAACCCCTCTGTCGGAAAAAATTCAGTTAAACAGTCGTTAGTTACCACTTCTTCCGTCAGAATCGCTTAGCATCACAACTTGCAGAGCAGCGCAGTGGTACTGCACCTTGCACCGCGCCGCGAGCACCCAGGTTCGATTCCCCGCGGGCGCATAACGCCACCCCTTTTTGATGTTTTTCCACGCGCGCAGCCCTGGGCCCATCAGTCATCCACCCCCACTGCCACCTCAACCACATCCACGCCCACGTGGACGCCTCTGTGGCGCTGGACCCAACTGTCAGCCAGCACGGGTCTCTCCTCCCCGGGTGTAAAAGTTTCTGCTTCTAATTTCTTTTTCTTTTCCAGAAAATGGCAGATTAACCCCTAATTTTGCAATTGCAATATCTTCATCAATTTAACTTCAAATTGCACAAATAAAATATGCATCCCAATCAGAAAATCATGAAATTTTCAAATATGCAGTTTGTTATCTGTTTTGAACATTCCAAATCAATTCAAAAATTCAAATTCAAATAACTATTTTGAATTTGATTAAATTCATAACAAACTCAAATTTAATTCAAATGGCCCATATAAAATATGTTTTCCATCCAAAATTCCATGCTCTTTCCAAATATAACATTTGTTTTCTGTTTTGGATAAATAAAACTAATCCAATTACTTAATGCTTTAATTAATTCATTCAATTTTGTGAAAATCATAACTAATTCATTTTAACTCCAAATTTGAAAAGTAAAATATGTTTTCCAATCAAAATTCTCTAAACTTTGCAAATATCAACTTTGTGTTCTGGTTTGCAACCTTTAAATTGAATAACTGTTTCACCTCTTATTTAATGCATTTAAATTGGTAATATGCTCAACTAAATCATTTAAAATTGTTTCTCAACCAATAAAGTATGTATTCCAATCAGATTCATGTCATTAACATGTTCATGTCATTCATATTCCTGTGTGCATCTTGCCTTGTGCATTTTAGCATTTGTTATGCATGATCACCTAAATGGCAACATATGGAATGTATGGGGCATTTTAATTCAACTGCTCCCCATTCCATTTAAATTGCCTAGCTCACCTCTTTTCTTATTGGCCATGCTAAACAACATTTAAATTGCTGTGTGGATAAAAAACTTGAACCAATTCCTATTTCTCCGAACTCCGGTTTCGATTAAATTGCTTAAGTTGTTTCCCCTGTTGCATCTTGCCATGCCATGCATATAAAATAGGATCATGCTGGATCTTTTGCCGTAGAAGTAATTGTTGCATCCGGTGTTTGTTCGAGGTTCGTTGCTTCTCCGCGGATAGGACGTTGAGATGATGTGAGCAACGACAAGTTCTGCGGATGTACCTCTACTTACTGGATCTCAGGCAAGTATACTCACTTGCTACCTATGGCTGCCTTTCATCACTTGTTACCGATTCTTCCCGTTGCCTTTAATCTAGCCTTATGATTCGATGCTTGTGTCTCGATCCTATCATATGTTTACCTTGCAGCCATGATATAGCCTTCCTTCCACTTCCTATTAACTGTTGTTTGTTTACCATGTTGGCCTTGTGTCGTAGTTGCATGCTTAGTGTTGTTTGCGCTCAAGTCCTTCTGTCCGTCTTATCACCTGTTTAGTTTGATAGTTGGGTTTCAATTCAATCAACAACATGTTAATGTTTTTGGGTAATAATAATTTGATGATAAGGCACCGGCAGGAGGCCCGGCGTGGTTTTGAGGCCTGCTAGTGTCGAACTTAATTAGGAATAGGGTCTTGTCCATTGATCCATGATGAGCGCAATAACCGCATGTGGGAAGCGAGTATGGGCGCCCCCCTCAACTTTGATTCGATTCGCATCTCGTCCAAATCACCTCATTTAGTTCGGGTTTTCCATTTGCCGCATGCATATGCAGGTGCGAACCCTTGGCGCCAGGGTGGAACTTTTGTAGTCGGCATTTAGGGAGACACGTTCTTAGAGTGCTATGAGGGTCCCCTTTTCTTCGTGGGGCTTGATTAGCCGTGCGCTCAATTGCACGGGGTTCTTTGGGCTTGATGCGAAGAAGAGTTGGGTTGTGTTGAGTACCTCGCTTGGTGGGTTGATCCCCTATCTGGCGGGTTATTCTTACGTGTACGGCCAAATTGGTGCATCCCTGTAGGGTTAAAACTTCTCGAGAAGCCGTGTTGTCCGCGGTTATGGATGACTTGGTGAAAGTGCTGGCTAACAAGTACTCAGATAACTTACACTTAACGATGATAACTTGACTAGTAATATAGATTACTTCCACCATCAAAACGAATGTCACCTTAATCAACCGCGTGAGTTTCCTTGGGTTGCTTCCTTAGTAGGGGGTAACATTGGATGGGTATTGTTTGGTGAGTAGTTGTAGTTGGTTCTGATACGCTATCTTATCCCTTTCTTTTAGTCGGATGTTGTAGCGAGTCTCTGTAGTTAGTTAGTGCAGCCCGCTGCCGCTTCTTTGCAATAATCCTTTCCTCTCCGTTGAACCCAAAGTATTTGTATCTTGTGATGATTGGTTACGCTGGTATCTTGTGAGTATGGTTTATCCACTTGCCAGTACTTAACCGTACTGACCCACGAATCCTTTTCGTGGCTGCATATTTCACATTGCAGTCAACAGGTTTGAAGTCTGACGACGTTAGCTTGGGAATCCCTCCGGCTTGGCCTGGGCAGGGATTGGACGCCATCGGTTATCTTCAGGACTCTTAGTCCCATTTGTATCTTGCCCGTAGTCGGACACTATGTTGTTTCTTCCGCTGTTATTTGGATCTTTGTATTGTATCAGTTGTATCCTTGACTCGTTGAGTCGTCTTGTATATATCTTTTCTGTTGTTGTTGCGGAATATTCGTGAACTGTTGTAATGTTATCACAAGTGGCAACCTGGAATCGGTTATTATGTGAATTTTGGCGGGAATGCTGAAATCTGCATAGTGCCCGATCTCGGGGCGTCACACAGAACAAGTCCCGGTTCACAATAAATTTGTAAACCGGCCCTTGGGGCTACATCTTATCAGTTCAAAGCATTCAATGATAAATCTTCAAGTTCATGTTACAGATATAAACTGGAAGATTGAGTGCTACAGGTTATGTGTGTCAAGGTTACCTCATATTTCTTCTTCAGAAATTCTATAATCCCATCTGCGTGGCGCCTGTTCTCAGATAGTTCCCGAGCCAGTGTATCAAAATCCTGGCCTTCGATATTCAGGTTTGAGGGAGCCATCTTTTCCTCTGGCTTTGCCTTCAAATCCTCTGTGACTTTGGAAAGCATAGTGGAGGGTCCAATAGCCTGGGCAGCTTGTGAGCCGGTTATGACTACATCTAGGTCAGAAACAACCATATCTTCAACCGGAGGATCATTACCCGGTGCTCCATCAACCGTATTCAGATCTTGTTTAGTGTCTTCAACTATATCATGAACATGACCGGCGATCGAGCAAACAGTTCATCCTCTTCTTCTCCAAAGACCCTCTCCTCAAGGTTCACAGCAGGAGCTGTAGATGAGATAGGGTTAACTTTCAACACAGCTTGGGCTCTACAATGGAAACAGAATCATAAGCCGGATTGCATAACTAAATATTGGTAGTAAGGAACCAAAGTTTGTAAAGCTAGCTTACCCATAGTTAATGGAAAACTCGCTAGCCCTGCTGAAATGAGATGAGTCGGAGTTGGGAGAATCTGAATGAAAAGGGAGACTCAGCTCAGGCCAGATTTTTCCAGCCAAAGGATGTGAAGGGGTAGGTGAAACTCGAGCCTTGGAAACCTGGCGGAGAGGAGTTTTTTCAAGCAAACCTGCTTCTAACTCACTTGACCCGGAGCTTCGGGTCCTCCTTCTCTTGCTGGCCTCTTCATCGTCCTGTATTTTCTCTATATGTGAGGATGGGTTCAAGGGGTGTTTGGACAGTCTAGAGATAGGCACCATTGCAACGGCCCGCCGGGTCCTCTTATTCCCTGCGGGGGAATCCTTCTCAGCCACCACATTAGAACCAGTAATGTGAGTGGTGGGAATGGGATCCGGAGCATTATGATCCAGAACCCCCTGATCTGGCACCTCTTCATTAGCTCCTCCTTGGCCTAACCCAGCGTCCTCTTGTTCTACCGGTTCATCCTGCGAGTAACCAGCGTCAGCAAATCGATTGTGCAAGTGACCAAGGGAGTCAAATTCAGAAACCTCATCCTCTTCGTCACTTTGCACCTCTGATTCATCTTCCTCGGGAGGAGAAGCTGGCTCTTTTGTGGTGACCCGGAAGAGATCTTTGGGCTGTAAACCGGAAAAAATCAGGGTTAGGATGTGCACATTCTTAAAGAAAAAAAAGGTTACTTGTAAAAAGACAAACTTACCGGAGGAGCCGGGTTAGAAGCGCAAAAGCCAGCAAGGCCCACATCGAAGAATCTATCTCTTTTTATCCCAACCAAGTCCTTCAAAGCAGCTACCATATCGGATTTGGAAACAGGAGACTCGGAGTACTGCATAGGATCGGATAAACCGGTGTACTCATGGAAAAGCCGGTTCCTGATACTGAGGGATTGGATACGCCAGTCCACCCAGGTCTTAGTCAGATCTAAACCAGTTAGAACGTGAACTATCAAAGAAGTGACCCATTTGAGAAGGGGCTTTATTTTGGTTCTATCGGCAGGTTTGGCGTAGGAGTTCATAGTGCTGGTATAAACAAGACGCTTGGGGCGATAACCCGGAAGAGCCGGTTCATCTTTGGGAGTGGTGTTCTTAATGTAAAAGAAAGATTTTTGTCAAAGCTTTGGGTGACTAGCTAGGGGAATACCTGGATACGCAATATCCTTTCGCCTCTGAAACGAGACGCCCCCAAAGTGGATTAGTTCAACCCGGCTACCTGTTTGTTGCAGTAAAAGTACTCGAGGAAAATATCTAAGTTTGGCTCTATCTGGAGATAATATTCACAGAGAACAACGAAATTGCTAACGTTGATTATAGAATTGGGAGGAAGATCTTGAAGATGGAGGCCATAGTAGCTCAAAAGCTGGTGGAAGAAATGAGACCCGGGAGGGCGAAAACCGCGAAGGATATGGGCTTCGAAAATTATTACCTCATCCGGCCTAGGTTCAAGCCGGATATCATTCCCCGGGGTACGCCAATATCGGTTCTTTGGCAGTAACCCGGAGTCCTCCATCTCCGTAAGCCGACCTTGAGTCATCTCAGACTTACACCAGTTTACTTGCATTATGCCTCTTCCGGACTTACACTAGTGGAAACAACCCCTTTCGTCCGGGGGGCAGGGGGCATCTGTCCCGGTTGCACCAAAAACCGGGACAAGTGCCATGCATTGGTCCCGGTTCGTGTGCCCGAGGCAGCAGAAACCACCTGGGGGCATCTGTCCCGGTTCGTGGGGAGCCAATGGTCCCGGTTCGTGGCACGACCCGGGACGAATCCCTAGCCACAGGCCACGTGGCGCGCGCATGGGCATTGGTCCCGGATCATACCCCTAACCGGGACCAATGTCCCTTCCCCTACAAATGCGGCCACAGCCCCGTCCCTTTTTTTTAAGCATGGGTGGTATTGTCTGTCCGCGTGGCGCATGGGTGGTATTGTCTGTCCGCGTGGCGCAGGAGTTGTAACGCGTGGCCATGAATGCGCGTTATAAACTGCCGCACCTCCACTCCACGCACCGTCGTGCCATCACCATGCCTCCGAGGAGGAACAACACTACCGGTTTCCGCGGAGTTCGATCGCGGCAGAACGGAATGTTCACCGCGACTATCCGCTTCGGGGACGACCGCATCCCCCTCGGCTCCTTTGCGACGGCCTCGGAGGCCGCCCGCGCTTGGGACGCGGCGGCCTGGCGCCTCGGCCGCCCGCGGTCGTTGATGAATTTTAGCGACTGCCACACCCTCTGGGAAGCGGAGGCCAGGGCGCCGACGCCGCAGATCGTCACTGCCGCCGACCACCGCCACCTCAGGCACCGCGCGTTTCAGGGCCTAGTCGACGCCAGGGACGACCGCGTGGTCCGCGAGTACTACCGGAACAATCCGGGTGAGGAGAGCGCCAACGAGGAGCTATGGCAGCCCGCGCGGCTGAGCGGGCGGAGCGGCGCCTCGAACGCCACCTCGAGTAAGATGCCGCTCGGGAGGCGAGGACGAAGGCGCTGCAAGCGCTCCGTCGGGCCGACCACGCCGGCGAAGTCTGGGCCTCCGACGATCCGAGGTGGGGGCCTATCTCGGAAATACCATCATGCACCTCCTCCGACGACGAGGAGGTCACCGACGACGACGAGGACGAAGAGTAGCGCGCTAGCGCGTCTGTTTTCTGTTGGCTGTTTAATAAAATAATTTGTTGTATTCCGGCAAACAGTGGCCCTCTAGCTCGTCTGTTTTCTGTTTTCCGTGTGACTTTTCCTGATTTGTTGGATTCAGATCTAATGGCATTTCGATAGACGTTAAAAAGAGGGGGACATGTATTTCGATAGATAAACAAGGCACGGTACACATAATGGCAAGATTGGATCTAAATCTAAACGGAGAGCATAGATCTAAATAAACAAGGCAGTACATAATGGCAAAAGTGCATCGATCTACTAGTCATACTCCTGCCTAGGCCTATAGTACATGTACTCGTAGTCGTCGTAGTCGCCGCCGCCGTCGTCGTCACTATCGTCTGACGGTGCTCTGCACTCCCTCGGAGGATCACGACTCCAGGGCTGGGCCTGAGGGTAGCGCAGGCGAGGGATATCGCCGGCCCTGATGTAGTCCATGACGCTCTGTAGAGTCCGGCCGGACCACCATAGCCGACGACCGGCCTCGTGATAGTTCCCAGGAGGCAGACCGTCCTCCTCATACCTGGCGAGCGCCCTCTCACGCCGATTGATGAAGAAGGCATCCCAAGTATGCTGGTTATCGGGATGCCAACTGGGATTTCTCCGCTGCTCCGGCGTGAGCTCGTGGTAGTAGTGGTTTGTGATGGCCGCCCGACGCGCCACACCTTGAGGAAGAGGAGGGACCGGCACTCCTCCGGCGCTCAGCATCCAACCGGCGGGAACGTTGTAGCCGCACGGGCAGGGGTAGTTCGAGGCGGAAAGTGCCTCCGCCTGGATGAATGTTAGAGTGGGTACGGTAGAAGCCATGAGAGAGTGGTGAGTTTGTATGTGTTTATGGCAATGCAGTGGCAATGTATACATATATATAGCGAGAAGAAAACATCCCTTTAGTCCCGGTTGGAGGGACCAACCGGGACTAAATGGGTTATGGTTTCATTGGGAAACGGATCATCCCTTTAGTCCCGGTTGGGGACACCAACCGGGACTAAATGGGAATTAGGGTTTCGTTTGGACCAATCAGATAGAATCACACGGATCGTGTGTTTCTTTCAAGCGCTCTTGAGTCGTTGGATCCGGGTGTGTTTTTTTCGAGCTGTTGTGAGCCGTCCGATCAGGGCTACAGTGTGTTTCCTTCGAGCTGCTGTGAGCCGTTGGATGAGTTGTTTCTTAACCGTTGGATCAAAACACTAGCTCAACACTTTGTGAGCATATATAGCCCAGCTTCATACACCGGTCAGTTCATCTCCCAAATACAAAACATCCGGATTCGCCCTCATACGTCCAGTCGTGCATTTGGTATGCATATATGCACCCAGTAGCCACGGTCGGGCTGTATGATGGCGATACCATCTGTTTTGTTCCACACTCCCTTAAGGTTTGATACATCATATATACTCAATTCATCGAGCAAATACAAAATATCCGGGTTCGACATCATACGTCCTGCCGTGCATTTGGGTCAGTGTTTAACACATTCATCCCCCTTTAACACATTCATCCATGCATGCTTGGGTCAGTGTTCACTTTGAGCTCGGGTAGTAATGTGCACGGGAACATCATCCGTGACGGCCGAGCACGACAGAACATAATGTTTACCGCATCCCCCTCGGTGTTCGTTTGTTTTCTCTTTTTAATAAAAGAATTTTTCCTGTACAAAATAAATAAATAAAAGAATTTGTATTCCGGCGACATTGCGGCGCGCTAGCGCGTCTGTTTTCTGTTTAATGTAATTATTACTAATTTTAAAACAATATAAGATATTTATATTTAAATTAAGTGTAAATAGTGAAATAGTTAATAGTTTGAATAGTTAGAATAATTATTTAGGTAAACAGAAAACGGATTTGAATTATTTACGCAATTTCAAACAATTTTAATGTTGTAATTTTTTCGTAATTTGAAAGTATGTAGAAGTTATTCACTTACATATTTAAGATATTCAAAATTTGGCGCTAAAACAATTGGCGCGCCGGCCCACTGGTTCTGGCGCGGGCGACCAGCCGGGCCTTTCGTCCCGGTTGTTGCCACCAACCGGGACGGAAGGGTCTTTCGTCCCGGTTGTTGCCACCAACCGGGACGAAAGGGTCATAGGATATAAACACGTCACCGCTCCCCTTAGTTCCAGACCGCGCGCAGGGACGAAATCGACGCCGCCAGGCTGCCCATTTTTTCCGTCCCCCCGCGCCGCCCCTCACCCCGTCGGCATCCGCGCCGCCCCCTCGCCCCGTCGGCATCCTCCTCTGTGGCGCCGCTCCCGACTCCGTCGAGCGCACCCACCCCCCCTACGCGCCCTCTCCCGTTCGCCTCGGCCGCGCGCCGCCCTCTAGGTCCCGTCGCTGCCCCGCGCCGCCCCTCGATCCCGTCGCTGCCCCGCGCCGCCCCTCGATCCCGTCGCTGCCCCGCGCCATCCTCCACCGCCCCCGCGCCGCCGCTGCCCCGCGCCGCCGGCCCGCCGCTGCCCCGCGCCGCTGCCCCAAGAGGAGGTAAAAGGCCTGCCTCCATCTCGCCCTAATCTGGGGCCTTTTTTGTTTTTCTTCCTTTTTTTTACTTAATTACTGTTTTTTATTATTGTTAGAATTATTAGTTTACAAATGTTAGAAATTTTAGTTTATGAATGTTAGAAATTTTAGATTAGACTTATTTACTTTAAATTTGTTTAGAATTGATATAAAAAATTTAAGAATGTTAGAGCATGTCTAACAGACCCCTATATATATGGCCCAAACCCGTATAATAACCGCTGATATACGGGTTTGGGCTATACCCGGCCATCTAGCAGACCCCGTAAATGGACCACCCCGAACGATTTTTTACAAGTTTGGGTAGGGGGCGGCCCGTCGACCCCTACATGTGCGGGTCGGGAGGGGATATAGAGGGCCAACCCTCTACCTCGTGCGAGCTAGGGCGCGCTGAAGATCTTTTGAGAGTATGGACAGAGTTTAGTTTGTCTAGAAATAACAACAGCAATTAAAATTCAGATATGAAGAGGCATCCCTGATGCCCCTGTTAGAAGAGAGCAAATCAACACTAAAATGAAGAAAACAGATATTGCTGCTGTATGAATGTGTTGAAGAAGCAAAGACAGGACCAAAGGTTACCAAATTTGCTGGTAACCTTTGGTCCTGTCTTTGCTTCTTCAACACATTCATACAGCAGCAATATCTGTTTTCTTCGTTTTAGTGTTGCTTTGCTCTCCTCTAACACGGGCATTAGGGATGCTTTCCGGATATCACTACATACGCAGTGAATAATTCTAATTGGCATAATATATGATCCATCGCACAGGATGTATCCAATATGAGCAATCCTTGCGAATGCTGCCAAAGCAAGCTTAGGTTCATAAGACAGATTAATGGCAATTTCATGCATAGCCTGGTGAGTTACTAAAATCTTCTTTTTTGGGGTTTCCTCAAGTTTGTCCGAGTATTTTCACTGCCTCATTCTCTTTTGTTTTTCACCTGTTCCTGCCTGCTACAGGTCATACCAGAGTGGTTTCTGAACTATTTTTGAGGAAAGATACCAGGAACTGTCAAATTACAAGCCCCTAATGGTATTGCATTTTATGTTGGAGTTATGGAGAACATGAACAGAACAATCCTCAAGTATGGGTGGGCGGAACCCATACTTGAGGATTGTTCTGTTCATGTTCTCCATAACTCCAACATAAAATGCAATACCATTAGGGGCTTGTAATTTGACAGTTCCTGGTATCTTTCCTCCAAAATAGTTCAGAAACCACTCTGGTATGACCTGTAGCACGCAGGAACAGGTGAAAAACAAAAGAGAATGAGGCAGTGAAAATACTCGGACAAACTTGAGGAAACCCCAAAAAAGAAGATTTTATAGTAACTCACCAGGCTATGCATGAAAATGTCCAAAACCCTGTTTTGTGAGGGGCCAAAAGCTCGTGCGAGCTAGCAGACCCCCTACCCCCACCCCGTAAAACAGAATATTCTGTTTTACGGGGTGGGAGTAGGGGGTCTGCTAGCTCGCACGAGTTTTTGGCCGGCGAAATGCGTATACAGGGCCCTCTACACGCGTTTTAGGGGGCGAAAACATAAGGGGTCTGTTAGACATGCTCTTAGGGGGCGAAAACATAAGGGGTCCGTTAGACATGCTCTTAGAAATTTAAGAATGCTAGAAATGTTATCGTATGTTTAAATATTATTATGCATAAGCAATTTTAATGAATTGGATCTGAAATATATACTTACTCTTTTTGTATAGTATGGATCCAAGAGACGAAGATGCCGAAAATATGATCGAGGGTTTAATCCGCGGGCCCGACGTAGAGCCCGATGTGAGCCAGTGGATGAACGACTCCGGTGAGGGAGATCCGGTGCTCACCCAGGGAGACGACTCCGATGAGGGAGAAGCCGACGGCTCCGATATGGGAGCAGCCGACGGCTCCGGTGGAACCATACAAATTACAAACACCGGCTCCGAGGTGCATATATATATATATGTTAATTAATGAAGCATCCGTTGTCTATATACATGTATTAACATTCTTTATATTTTTAGCCATCCGGTTCAAATATATCAACCGGAAAAAAGACTAAACGAGGCGCAACAAAGAAGTTGAAAGATACAGAAAGATACAGGATCGACACGATCACAGCAGACGGCGCACCCGAGCTTCCCGCTGATGTTGCCCAAAAATTTGTGAAGCAATGCGGAGTGCTAGTTAGAGATCACATCCCGATCACTGTTAATGAGTGGAATGAGCCAAAAGATCCGCGGAAACAAGGAATTTCATATGTCGGCAAAATAGCCAAAGATCATCTTTTCTCAAAGATTTTGGCTAATTTCAACTTACCCGTGCCGGAGGTGGACGAGAATGAAGCGGATGTGACTGAGGCCGATGTTACTAAAATGAAACATGAGATACGGGAAAAGGTCAAAGCGTGGACCCTGAAAAAGATGGCCGAGCAATTCAAAAACTGGAAGAAAAGATTGAACCTTGATTATGTTAAGAAGAACAAGACTCCTGATTTCACTCAAGGGTATGAGAAAATAAAACCCGTATGGCTAGACTTCGTGAAGTACAAGCTGGCAGAGAATGAACTGGAAAGGACGAAAACAAATGAGAAAAACGCCGGCAAAAAGGTATATCACCATGTTATGGGGCAAGGTGGCTACAAGGGTTCTAGTCCCAAGTGGGAGACATGGGAGAACAACCTGATTCAGCAGGGGATCACTCCCGAGCCGTTCTTGTGGGTCGAGCGGACAAGGTCATGGTTCTACGGGCATGGGGGCAGGTTGGACGCCGAAGGAAAAGCAATATATAACCTAAGGCATAAAAAGAGTCATCCTCTACCCATAGAGAAGCTGAGAGACGCAATAAAGGACGTTAAAGATGGGAAGTTCGTGCCAGATAGAGAGAACGACGAGCTCACACGAGCCCTAGGGAATAAGGAACACGGAGGGCGTACACGAGGCACAAAAGGCACTCCTCCGTGGAGTGTTGCGTTCGACTCCACCAAAACGTTATACCCAGATAGAAGCCGTCAACGTAAAACGGACAAGGAGGCAGCTGAAGCAGAGAATCAGGCAAACTGGAGGCGTCAACTTGAAGAAATGGTAAAGCTGACACAGGATGTAGCAAAGAAGCAGCAGGGCCAAATTAACACACTTAGCCAGCAGATAGTGTCTACCGGCGCATCAGTACACATGCTAGAAGTTGAAGCTGAGGCTCCCGACGCCGCACATTCTCATCGCAAAAGCAGCGTTGCGTCCACGCAGCTACCGGATGATGATGCACCACCGATGATTTACCCGGTGGACGAGATCACGGAAATGACATCCTGTGAGCTCCACGTGAAGGTCGTCAATATAACCATCAAGGCGGCGGCCGGATATGTCTTACCGATTGGCAACGAACCAACTCACCATTGTCTCCCGGTTCCACGGGGCTACGCTGTTGTTGGGGTCGATGAAGTTGCCAACGGATTCGAGCGGGTAAAGCTTGATTTTCCTGAAGGTGAAGACGAAGAGTTGACTGAACTCGGAGAAGCCAAGAACTCGACCGTTCTATGGCTAAAGGAATGCATTGTGCTCACAAATCAGACGGCAAAGCCATCGAATTCTCGCATTTCTCCAGCGCAAAAGTCTCCAGCGCGGTCGTCTTCGCAACACATGCCGTCTCCGGCGCGGTCGCCTACGCCGTGCACGTCTCCAGCGCGGTCGCCTACGCCGCCGCGTCAGCCCTCTCCGCCCACTAAGTTTCTTCCGAAACGTAAAAAATCACCGAAACGTCAACGGTCACCCCTCCCGAAGGTACCAAAAGAGGTACCCAAGTTACCTTACGACTATACTCCCGAGGAAACCCAGAAAATCGCAAAGGACGAATACGATGCGTGGAAATCAAAGCGGAAGGAGAAGCAAAAGCCAGATTTCCCTGAGACCGAAGAAGAGATAGAACGAGCTTAGAAAATGGTGAAGACTCTTCATCAACCCGAGCCGAGTCTGTCATCTGACTATGACCGCTCTATTCTGAAGTCACACCAGGAAATGGTGCGGTCAACGAAGAGTAGTAGCGCAAGCGGGAAAAAGGGGAAATCAGTTGCTCAACTCGGAGAGCAGACAAAACAATCCACGTCCCCGCTCAAAGTGATTTCCAATACCCAGGTGGGGCCGAGCACTAATATTGCTGATGAGGATATTGATCCGGAGTTTATAACACTGTACGCAGACAAGGCAGCTGATGCGGGTTTGTCCATTGCTGAGTATATGCAAACAGTGAACTACTTCCCCGCAGCTGAATGTGCGTACAAATACGAGTCCGGGCAGCCTCTTGTCAAACCCGAGGAGATAAAGAATCTACCAACGAAAATGCGAAGAGTGCATAATTGGTATATGCAAGCCGCTAATGAATCTGAGGACTGGCTATGTCTCAGCGTTAAGGACGAGCACTATGGAACTGGAAATGGAATTGTTATGATTCAATTTGAGGAATTGTTTCAGTTATACCAGCAGCAGGCCCTCGACAAATCTATCCTTAGTGCCTATTGTCTGTAAGCACTTATTTCTCTAGCTCACCTCATTCAATTGCATATATATTCATATATATATATATATAGTACACTCATATATTATAATTGCAGAATGAAGATTCTCGAATGCAAAAGAGATGGAATCTATGATATTGGGTTCATTGATCCAAATATTATTTTTGAAAAGACTCTTCGGCAATCTCCCAAGGATACAGAAAATAATATTCTGAGGGCAATAATATTTAACCAACACCGACGGGAAATACTATTTCCTTACAACTTCAAGTAAGTGTGTTACTCTGTTGTAAACATTCTGTTTTCCTTACTCGATGTTCATTGTATAATTGATGAGTTCTGCGTGCGCAGCTTCCACTATATTCTGCTAATCTTCCAAATTGACAAAGGAAAAGTAATTGTAATGGACTCAAAACGTAAACCCGTCTCAATGTGGGCTGATATGCAGGAAATGATCCAGCGGTAATTTCAATCTTTATTAATTTCAGTATTTATATATTGCAATATATCGACTACTTTGTTTCATTTTCGGATATCAAGTAATTACTAACTCTTTTTATTCTTTTTCTTTCTCGGGTAGGGTTTGGAAGAGGTTCATAAAGAAGTCTCCCGGTGAATGGGAAAAACAACTTACATTTGATGTTGTGCAAGTAAGTACTATCTAGATCCGTGCCCATCTCCATTATCATGCCTGGTTGATTATTATTTTGATTGAAACAATCTTCTCGTATAGTGCTTGCAACAAGGAGACGGGAATAACTTGTGTGGATACTACGTTTGCGAGTTCATTCGTCAGACCACATCTCCCAAGGGCAGAAATTTAAAACAACTTCATGTACGTTAATCGTCAATTCTTCTTATTACTATCTATTTTAGTTACTTAGCTTCATATATTTTAGTGACCACTCTTCTTTATATTAGATCGAACGGCTTCGGGACGGTCTTCTCCCTAGGGACCGCATACGAGCAATTCAGGAGGAAATTGCGGGCTTCTTAGATGCAGAGGTCATAAACGTACATGGAGAGTACCATGCCTCCGGTTGGAACTAAGTTTGATTTTGTAATACACTCCATCGGTCATGTAATATGATCGATATACTTTGCTTCTGTAATATAAGTGTTTCTTATTCTGCTTTATATACTTATTCACTCGTGCGATCCGGGGGCTCGGTGGAGGGTACACCGAGGCTCCTCTCTTCTCGAGGTCCGGGGAGGGGCCGCCAGGAGGTCTCGGGGACCAAAAAAACGGAAATTGTAAAGCCCTGCCGCGGCAGAGAAAAGGGCAAAAGCCCTGCCGCGGCAGAAGGGGCATGCATCCCGGGTCGTATTCAGAACCGGGACTAATAGCCCTGGCCAGGTTCCAGCGCTCGGGCCACGTGGTCAGTCCCATTTGTCCCGGGTCCTGCCACAACCGGGACCAATGGGGAGGGTATTTGTCCCGGATGCCCCGTCCCGGTTGCACAACCGGGACAAAAGGGGGCCTACGAACCGGGACTAAAGCCCCTGTTTCCACTAGTGTTAGCAGCTGCAGAACCAGAAACACCTCCGGTCTTTTCTTCTTTCCAGTTCCACCAGGTTTGGACGCTAATACGTCAAAAACGTATCTCCTTTTCCGAACATTTTTCTTATTGTTTTCCTCTAAACTTGTGTGTTTTGAATACAACTAACACGGACTAACACTATTTTCAGCAGAATTACTTTGGTGTCTTGTTTTTGTGCAGAAAAATCAACTTTCGGGAAAATGCCCAGAAAAGAGCCCATTGATGTTTTCACCCCAGAAGACCCCGGGGGCTAGAAGGGGGCCAGGAGAGGAGCCACATGGTGGCCACACCCCCCTAAAACGGGTCCACCCTAGGCCGCGCCACCTAGGGGTGTGGGCCCCCAGAGCCCCCTCGGACTCCCCTTTCGACTACAAGTAGCCTCCAACCCTAAAACCCGAGGGGGTTCATCATATTCCACAGAAACACAATAGAGCACCGAAGTCCTCCCGAACCTCGATTCGGGGATCAGGAGTTCTTGTTCTGGCGCCCTGCCGGGATGGGGAAGTGGAGGAGATCATCGCCATCGTCATCACCAACGCCTCTCCATCGACCATCCATGTTTCCCCATCCATGTGTGAGTAATTCCCCGCTGTAGGCTGAAGGGGGTGGTAGGGATTGGATGAGATCGTTCATGTAATAATGTCGTGATTGTTAGGGCATAGTGCATAGTGTCCTCTACTAGTGCTATTGGCATTGTTGCAACTTGTTATGCTTAATGCTTGCCACTTTGGGCCCGAGTGCCATGATCTCAGATCTGAACATGTTATTAGATCATGATGATAATTATTGTTTCTCGATCATACCTGCAAGTTGTTTACACATATCGTTGTCCGGAACCCGAGGCCCCAAAGTGATAGAAATTGGGACAACCAGAGGAGATGGCTGTGATGTGATGATCACATGTGTTCGCAGAGTGTTAATGCTTTGCTCTGGTGCTTTATTAAACGGAGCACCTTAACTACCAGTAGTTCCCTTGAGGCCCCACTAAAAACAGGCTGGTAGGACAAAAGATGTTGTGCAAGTTATCATTGCAAGCACGTACGACTATTTATGGAACACATGCCTATGGTTACTTAGTGATTGGATGTTTTTCATATTTATTTGCAATGCCCATGACATGATAATTATTTGAACTTTCTTATCCATGCAATGCCCGTTCATCCATCCATATGCCTACAGTATTTTATCCCGTTGTTTACTTCAAACACTACTGCTGTTGTTGTTTTCATTCCACTGCTTCTATTACTTCACTACTGCTGCTACTATAAAACTGTTACTACTGATAAACCACTGCGAACAAAAGTACTTTCAGGTGAAGATGAATTGACAACTCACTTGTTAAGGCTCACAAATATGCTTTGGCTCCCCTTGTGTCAAATAAATAAATTTGGGTTTTACTTCCCTCGAAGACTGTTGCGATCCCCTATACTTGCGGGTCATCAAGGCTATTTTCTGGCGCCGTTGCCGGGGAGCATAGCTTTATTTGCAAGCTCAACAGAGAGTATTATTATCTACTGCCATCATTCATCATGGGTAAGACTCATGACGGAAAGTTTCCTATATTACCATCCACTACAAGAAGAGGTACAACTATGAACACCTCTATTGCTCTTTATTCACCTTCTGTTATGAGTAAGCTTCTTACACCACCACATGCTACAGATGCTACACATGCTACTTCTGCTGAATCTAAAAATACTTCTGATACTTTTGATGATGCTTCTATTGTGCTTGATGAGAGTGTTTCTCTCGGTCCTTTCTTAGATGCTACTATTGCTAAAGCTAAAAATATTGCAAACACTGAAACTCCTGATAAAAATCATGTTACTCCTGCTGTTTCACTTGAGCTTATAGAGAATCCTAGTGATGATTTAGATGATGCCTATGTTGATCTTAATGATGATCTTATTGATGAAATATAGATTATGAAGGATGATGATGCTGTTATGAGACTTATTGAAAGTCGTGCTGTTAAGTATAAATTATCTCCTGATGCTAAGTTTGCCACTTCTCCCATTAATATTAGGGACAAGGATTATGATTTCTCTCTTGATTTATCGTATATATCTATTGTTGAGAAAGAACCTTTTTGTGGTACTGAAAATTAAAGTGCTATAAAACATATGAATGAGCTCTCCTCTCTGAGTAGTTCGTTCTCTGATGATCTTAAGAAACGTAGCAATTTTGTTGCTAAAATATTCCCTTTCTCATTGAAAGATGAAGCTAAAACTTGGTTTAACAATTTGTCTCCTGGATCTATTGATAGTCCTATTTTCCTGTTAGTGCTCAACATGCTGCTTTACAAAATATATTTAATTTTAAGCAATTGGAAGAAGAGAAATTGCATCTATCTTGGACAAGGTTATGTTCTTTAGTTAGAGCTACACCTGGGCTTAAGCTAGAAGATAATAAACTTCTTGATAGATTCTATCATGGACTAACTGTTGAATCTAGGACATACCTGGATAGTTGTGCTGGTTGTGTTTTCAGGCAAAGAACTCCAAAAGATGCTGAGGAATTAATGGCTAAAATAAGCCAAAATCATGATGATTGGACTATGGTTGAGCCTGAGCCGACTCCTACTCCAGCACCTACACCAACACCAACGCCCAAGAAGAGGGGACTGATTGAATTAAATGATGAAGTGATGAGAGAAGCCAAGAAATCTCTTAAAGAGAGGGGTATTAAATCTAAAGATGTGAAGAATCTTCCACCTATAGAAGAATTGAAGCCAACCCCGCACTCACCCAACATTGAGGTACACTCTCTCCAATATTTTAATAGCATAGATATTCCCTATAAAAAAACCTCCTGATCAATGTTTAGATGAATTTGATAATTATGTTATCAAGCAAGATAATTTTAATAAGAGAGTGCAGAACCACCTTATGGAAAACTCTAGAGCTATTGATAATTTTTATGGCATTATAGAAAGAACCTCTAATGATGTTAAAATGCTTGTTAATCATTTCCAAATGGTTCAAACTCGAATAGATCAACTTGCTAAAGTGCAAAAAGATTTGCTAGTTCATGCTTCTAAAGAAAAACATGCTTATGAAATAAGAACTAGAAGTGGTATTGCTACACAAGATCCTTTATATCCTGAAGGACATCCTAAAAGAATCAAACAAGATTCTCGGCAAACTAATCATAATGTTATCCATATTAAGAAGAAAAAGAAGAAGAAACATAAAACTGCTGTAGAATCCTCTGAACTTGCTAAAAATCCTAACAGTATATCTATCTCTGATGCTGAAACTGAATGTGGTAATGAAAAGAATGATGCTTCTGATAAACAAGAATCTGTAGCTGAACCTGAAAAGCAAACTAAAACTGCAAAGTATACTAAGGAAGATTTCATTGCAAATAAACATGGTAATGAGAGAGAACCTTGGGTACAAAAACCAATGCATTTTCCTAATAAGAAACACAAATCTAAGGAAGAAGAACATTATAACAAGTTTTGTGAGTGGATGAAACCTTTGTTCTTGCAAATTCCTTTAATTGATGCCATTAAATTGCGTCCTTATGCAAAATATATGAAAGATATTGTCTCTAAAAAAGGAAGATTCCAAATGAGGAAATTTACACTATGCTTGCTAATTACTGTTTTAATGGCAAGGTTCCTGAGAAGCTTGGAGACCCTGGTATACCTACTATTCCCTGTTCTATTAAAAATAATTATGTTAGAACTGCTTTGTGTGATTTGGGAGCTGGAGTTAGTGTCATGCCTTTTACTCTCTATAAAAGACTCCTCCTAGAAAAAATTGATACCAACTGATATATCTTTGCAAATGGCTGATAAGTCTACTGCTATTATTGTGGGTACATGTGAGAATGTTAATGTTCAAGTTGCTAATAATTGTCTGATATTAACTGACTTTGTTGTGTTGGAAATGCCTGAAGATGGTAATATGTCTATTATTCATGGAAGAAGTTTTCTTAATACTGCAGGGGCTGTTATTGATTTCAATCAAGGAAAAGTTACTTTTAGTGTTAATGGTAAGGAGCACACTGTTTATTTTCCCAAGAATATTGATAGAAAATATGGTCTAAATTCCATTGAAAATGTTGAGACCATCAAGATTTGAGAATTTGATTGTCATATTCCAAAGCCACCCAAAGAATATGAAATTATTATGATTGGAACTATGTCTATCAAGGTTGAGGTAACATGAGTATTTAGTGAGAAACAAAGTTTTGTTTCATACAAAATTATTTTGGTGCAAGACTTGATCACCCTTGTTAACAAAATGATTTTAAATGAAATGGACAATGTTTTCACCTTCCCCATTATTGTTTTCACCATGTTTACTTCTGTTATTACAATATTACTTGAGTTCAATCATGTTTTCCACCATCCTTATGCATGTTTTCCTGATGTTTTCACTCTGATTACTAAAGTTATGCATGATTTCACCACCCATACTTTTGTTTTAACCACTACCACCTTTATTTTCTTTGGATATTCCTTCATTAGAATGTCATAGAACCTTTATAGTTCTGGTTTTGGTTTTGTTTTCCACGTTTTCACTTTCCTTTTCCCGGTATTTATCTCTACTATATAGTACAGCTTAACGACCGTATGTACGTCGTACCGATTTTACGATTTAGCCCCTGTAAAATAGAGAACTGAACCCGCAGTCTAAGAAATCGACGGTTTTGCAATTTGGCCCTTTGTTCCTTATCCACTCGCCTCCACCCGATACCCTCTATCGGGAGAAGGCGGCCATGGCGTCTCGAGCGATTCCTGGGGAGAAGTGTCCGGCGCCATCCAGGTCCCGTTCTATGTCGGAGAGGAGGGGCTAGAACTCCCCGCAGCTGATGCTCGCATCACATGGCTTGCTCCGACCACGGCTCGACGGGCTAGAGATGCTCCACGGCTACGTCTCAAACCTCCTCATGGGTCGGGGTTGCATCGCCTGCTCGACAAGTTCTCGAGGTGGGAGGCGGCAGCGCCGCGTCGCCGGCGTATAGGGCTCACGGGTACGAACCATGCTCCAATACCCCCCCCTCTCGGTAAGCACAAAGAGCACAAGAGGTCGCGGCGTCTCCTCCCACAGATCTGCACCCCTCCTATTAGTCTGTTGTAGTAGCGGACGACATAGAAATCTTCAGGTGCGTACAATCCATGATCTGCAACTGGAACTCGATTGGCGCAGCAGCAGTAATAGGTGCACTCCATCCTCTCTCTCAACTACCTTCTTCTTTCCACAGCAGCAATGTGCAACAGGTCGGCAGAGTAAGCGGTGGCGGCTAAAGGGCGATCTCGCGATAGCTCTCTCTCTCTCCTCTTTCAGTCTTTGTATTGGCATCGAATCCTTTGTCATTATCCGCCTCTTCAAGATTTTGTGCCTGCTCGCGTGGGTTCATCTAACCATGTTTCTGAATGCTATACTGTAAAAGTTTCGTCAATGCTTATGACCTATCTACTGTCTTTTGTGCCCCATAGAGACAATGTGACTGAGCATGTTAAGTCATTCATATTCTCAGTTAGGATACCACATATTGTCCAACTATTTATAACCAATGTTGCATGTAACTATTTGGTTGTCTGGTTCCACTTTAATTGAATTAGTGGTTAAGTAGCGGTTACAGGATAACATTAATGGATTTCTGCCAAGGATTTTCGTTCAACAGGTATGCATAAGGTGAGTGAGATTGTAGTTTCCTTTCCAGACCGCAACAGTTGAACTTGCATAACACCATATTTGGTTTTGAGCAACTTTACTTTGCAGTATCACATGGTTTATAGAATCTGAACCATTGTTACTGCATATTCGACATATTGTTGCCAAAAACAAGATTATAGTGGATGGCACTGGATGTAGAACAACCTTAATTTGTAGTATGTTGAGGCTATTCCTTCAAAAGGTTTCTATGGCTGACGATGAGCAGCATATTATCATCAGCATTTCTGTAACATTACATTATTTGACATGCAGTAAATCGATGTCCTCTTATAATGTGCAAGTCTTTGGCTTTGCTTCTAGCCCTGGTCCAACTCCCATATCACTGACATCAAAGTTGGTTAATATTATCACGAGGCCTATCACATTGGATGTTCTTCCTATCAATCTATGAGGCCTGAAGCTTCTGCACACTTTGGACTATTTAGCTAGGATGTTTCTAACACCATCGCATGAGTCTATGTATGCTCCAGAATGATGTATAGGGCGGTGAACACATTGAACTGTGTGTAGTATTGTTGTTAATTCCCAATAACAAAAGTCTTGGTCATTGATGAGTTACTTCCATTTTTACCTCACTCCTAGAAAGCATTGTATAACCTGATGTTGCAGAATTTGGACAATTCTTATGTACTTGGATTATTCCAAGTTACTGATTTAAATTGGCCGACTGGAAATACTGTGAAACAAATGAACAAATCATGTAGAAAACAGTAACGATGTTGGACATCTCAAAATATTAATTTCATAATATGAATAGTTGTCATCAGTAGTGAGTAATAAAGCCCTTTATCAAAAGAAAAGTTGTCATCAGTAGCAATGTTCACTGTAACTTGCATGAGTGTACTCCCGACCTAAGAACTATCCCCGTATCTAGACCTAATTTTTTTCTTAGCCGTGGCAGCGCACGGGCATTTCGCTAGTTAATTATTAAAATCCAGGAAATACCTCAAAAATAAAGTTTCTCGAAAAATTCCAGAAAAATTATAATAAATTTTTACGTCAAAAATGAGGCAGAAAGCCACTTGGGAGACCCCAGGGGGACCCACCAGGCAGGCACACCCCAGGGTGGCGCGGCCAGCCCCTAGTGGCGCCAGCACATGGTGTGGGGCCCCTGACCCTCCACTTACTCTCTCCACTGCCCAAATCCTCTCTCTCTCCCCTACCAAACTGAAAACATTTCCTGGATCCCGTGTTCTTGATGTTCTTCCTCTGGATTTTTGATCTCCTTCTTCAGCCCATCATTTGTGCTGATTTTTGGTGTGTTTGATCTCCGGTATGTGACTCCTCCGATGATCCAAGTAGAATTTTGTTTAGTGAAGTATTTCTTGAGTATTTTGCCACAGTAGGTGACAACTTATGTGAGTTTGCATGCTTGATTTGAGTATAAATAATATAGTTTTGATGTATGTTTAGCTCTCATATAAGTCCCTATAGTAGTTTCCACCTTATAGTTGCTTCAAATTAATTTTTGTGATGATTGTTGAAAATTTTCAAAGATGGAGCACAATGCCTATCAAATAAACCAGCATGAGTTGGAGGTGCATGAGTTCATGCTCGTGCACCGTGAAGAGCAGGTGTTCCCATCAAGCTATCTGTGTCTGGAATTTATGCAAGTTTCAGGAATTCTGCAGGATTTTAACACTCTAGTGCATAATGCAGGTTTAGAGCGTTTCATTGAGGATGAGCCCATCCAATATGTGAAATTAACTATGTATGTGGTGCATGATTTTCGTTTTAAATGTTCTCCAACGAACCCAATGGTCCACTATAAGATTTATAATAAAGCTGTGAGACTGTCTTTTAGTGTTTTTTGTTCAGCTATTAAGGTACCTGAGTGGGGGTCTTGTGAGAAAATAAGTGGGCAGCCCAAACCACTACTGGATTTATATGGAGAGATTTGCCAAGGCAGAAGATTCGCAGGGGAGAGCGGTAAAATTCGTGAAATTCAACTCCCTAGCATTTGATACTTTGCCTACTTCATTTCTAAATGTGTATTAGCTAGGAAAACTGCCAGCAAGTTATCTGTTTATGATTTGGCGTTTATTGTTGCTGCTTTGAGACACGATAGGTCTTATAATTTTGGCTCTTTGATTGCTTACCGTCTCTCACATAACCGTGAGAAAGACGGAGTTTGTGGAGGTCTTATTGCCTCGCGCTTGCTAGCTTTGCATGGTTTGGAGCCACACCCTCTAGATTTTCAGTTTCCTATAGCGAGGCTTAATCTTGTTTCCATGGTTCAACATAAGTTTCTTTCTAACCATGCTCACTATCATAATTTATCTTTTGAATTAACTTTCTCCAAACGATCTAGGTGGAGAGTTGTTAAAACTGTTAGAGAAGTACTTTTGCCTGCACCTCTTTTGTTTGATCTTAATGACAGGAAAAGATGGGAGATTTCTGAGAGTGACCTGGACACATACCTTGAGCATCACCCCCAGCAAGGGGAGGATGCCGACGAGGGGGAATGTGGTGATTTCGTCCAGCCCTACGAGGCAACGGGGATTCCACACCAACACCCCGGTTATGACTATCCGTCGGCTGCTTCATCTTCTTCTTATGCGCCCGAGTACGACCACGCGAGGGATGACCCACCGCAGTGGGGATATTTCCCACGCTTTGATTGATCTCCACTTAGGCCAAAAGTCTAAGCTTGGGGGGAGGTATACCGACATCACACTCATTTATATATCATGTTCGGTCGGTTCTTTGTATATCCATCTTTTTGTTTCTTTCTCTTCTTTTTGTTTTCTTTCGCTTGTTTTCGTATCTTTCACTTCTTTTGTTTTTATTGTTTCGTTCTTGTTTTCCAAAACACAAAAAGACCAAAAAATATTTCTGTTGTTTCTCTTTGTTTGCTTTATTAGTTTCTCTATTTGGTTTGATTTATATTTTAGTTGCAGTTTAATATTCAAAAAGCCAAAAATATTTTGTTTGCTTTCTTTTGTTCTTATTTCATTTCGAAAATCCAAAAATATTTTGCTTTGTTTGCTTGTTCTCTCTTTCTGTTGGTGCTTTAATTGAAAATCCAAAAATATTTGTTGTTCTTCTTTGGTTTTGTAAAGTCTGTTGCAGAGTTCAATAGTCGTACGTGACTCTATTGGAGCTTGGTTTTCATTATATATTATTCGAGCCACAAGTGAAGAGCAATAATGACGATATACGACAATTCAAGTTGTGGTGAGAGGCTGGTATGAATTCTATTTGCTTTCATTTTTTTACATATATCCATCTATGTGAGCATGCTTAGTTTGTTCGTATAAGATATATGTGACTTAATGGTTGCTTAATGGTTCGTGCTCTCTCAGGTTTTGTTCCAATATATTTGTAGCAAATGACATGTCATATAAATATTTGTTTGCATTGTTCTATTCGTAGAAGGACATGATATTGTGGTAGCCTCCTCTGACTGTTTCATTTGAATCGACTTGGCACATGCTCACGCATGCTAAGACTGAAAACAAAAAGTCAATAAGCCTCGATGATTTATTTTGCCTCAGAGTTCTAGTATCAATTTTATGCCTGAGTTAATTTTACTTTGTCGCAAACATGATTATGATAGTTGTTGCTCTCTTGATTGTCGATCCATGTCTATTTTCTAGCCTTCACCTGTACGGAGTATGAGCTCTACTAGTTCATCCAACTCCCAAAAACCAAAGTTTGACAAATGTGTCCACCATACCTACCTATATATGGTATTTAACCGCCACTCCAAGTAAATTCCTCATGTGCTACCTTTAAAACCTGCTAGAAAATACTCTTGTTTTGTGCCCCTGTTTTAGCTTATTAGGACGTAAATAGAGAATCTTTATCTAACTTGTTGATTGGATTTCACACCCTGGACTAGTGGATTCATCCGCTTATCCAAATGATAGAAGAGCTGGCAACAGGGTGCCCAACCCCAAATTAATACACACAAATTCTCTTCACTCTTTTTACCCCTGATTTATCCGTCAAAGCATAATTGTGTAAAGAAAAGAGAAAGAGGGATGACCTTCTACCCAGATGAGTCCTTCACATGGGAGCCGCTCTTGTGAATCCAGTTGGCTTGTGACGTACTGTATTTTCTGTTTACCATTCGTTGACATAAGCATACACCTCTCTCAAAATGTTTTCAATACCTCTGTTTAATAAAATAAAAAACTCTAGCACATGAGTGATCCATACTTCCCTCTGCGAAGGGCCTTTCTTTTACTTTTATGTTGAGTCTCCGCGATATTCTTTGAGCACTTTCTTGAGAGCACAATGGTCATTCTTAGTGTGATGTGTTTGTCCCGAAGTACGGTTTATTGTGATATAACTTTGACACTTGTATCTTTGATATATTTACTTCTAGTCTTCCTTTGAACTTCAGAGTTGCCCTGGCATTTATGTTTGGCCCCACACTTAAGGGCAAGCGAGATACCACTTTATTAGATCCTTTTTTATGATTACTTCAATCTTGCAAATAGTTATGCCTCATGTTGTTTATTATTAATATGTTGTTATCTCTTCATGGTTTGCATAGCTATTAAGTGCTAGTATCTTGCATGTATCTTATCATGAGCATAATTAAGTATTTGATCACATAGTGAATATATTTACATCATATGAAAGAAATGTGTTCGTAAAAGTCTTTTATCGCACTCAGTTGTCACTGAATTGCTTGAGGACAAGCAATAACCTAAGCTTGGGGGAGTTGATCCGTCGAAAATGTATCTCTTTTTCCGAACACTTTTCTTATTGTTTTCCTCTAAATTTGTGTGTTTTGAATACAACTAACACGGACTAACGCTGTTTTCAGCAGAATTACTTTCGTGTCTTGTTTTTGTGCAGAAAAATCATCTTTCGAGAAAATGCCCAGGAAGGAGACCATTGATGTTTTCACCCCGGAAGACCCCGGGAGCCAGAAGGGGGCCAGGAGAGGAGCCATAGGGTAGCCACACCCCCTGGCGAGGGTCCCCCCTAGGCCGGCCCACCTAGGGGTGTGGGCCTCCGAGAGCCCCTTTGGACTCCCCTTTCGACTACAAGTAGCCTCCAACCCTAAAACCCGAGGGGGTTCATCATATTCCACATAAACGCAACAGAGCGCCGCCACCGTCCCGAACCTCGATTCGGGGGTCAGAAGTTCCTGGTCTGGCGCCCTACCGGGACGGGGAAGTGGAGGCCATCGTCATCACCAAGGCCTCTCCATCGACCATCCATGTTTCCCCCATGCATGTGTGAGTAATTCCCCGTTGTAGGCTGAAGCAGATGGTACGGATTGGATGAGATCGTTGATGTAATAATGTCGTGATTGTTAGGGCATAGTTCCTAGTGTCCTCTATTCGTGCTATTGACATTGTTGCAACTTGTTATGCTTAATGCTTGCCACTTTGGCCCCAAGTGCCATGATCTCAGATCTGAACATGTTATTGAATCACGATGATAATTATTGTTTCTTGATCATACCTGCAAGTTGTTTACACATATCGTTGTTCGAAACCCGAGGCCCCGAAGTGACAGAAATTGGGACAACCGGAGGGGATGGCTGCGATGTGACGATCACATGTGTTCACGGAGTGTTAATGCTTTGCTCCGGTGCTTTATTAAAAGGAGCACCTTAATTACCGGTAGTTCTCCTGAGGCTGCGCTGAAAACGGGCTGGTAGGACAAAAGATGTTGTGCAAGTTCTCATTGCGAGCACGTACGGCTATTTATGGAACACATGCCTATGGTTACTTAGTGCTTGGATGCTTTTTCATATTTATCTGCAATGCCCATGACATGATCATTATTTGAACTTTCTTATCCATGCAACGCCCGTTCATCCATCCCTATGCCTACAATACTTAATCCCTCTCTTTACTTCAAACATTACTGTTGCTGTTGTTTTCATTCCACCGCTGCTATTATTTCACTATTGTTGCTACAATAAAACTGTTACTGCTGATAAACCACTGCGAACAAAAGTACTTTCAGGTGCAGGTGAATTGACAACTCACTTGTTAGGGCTCACAAATATTCTTTGGCTCCCCTTGTGTCGAATCAATAAATTTGTATTTTACTTCCCTCGAAGGCTGTTGTGGTCCCTTATACTTATGGGTCATTAGACTCCAGGCTCTTCTCCTTCACCATTGTGCGACGAGCGGGGGCGATGCTCCGGCTGCGGCGATGCAAGGAGGACGAAGAAGTGGGGGGCGCAGGGTACGAATGAGCCCTAGGGCCGTACCGTGGACTATTTATAGGCGGGGGCCTAAACCCTAGGGTTAAGTGGACATCTTACACAAAGGACCCTCAGGATTAATGTTTTTACAGAATGGATATGAATAGATTGGATCTACAAGGGAAGATTCTTTGCGAAAAAATGCACTGAATACCTGGATATGAATCCGGGATGAGTCGAGATATTTTCTGTTCCTGAGAATTTGGGGATTAAGATGCGGATTTATCTTTTCAAGAAACAGAAGGATACGATCCTGATGATAATGACTAAACCCGGGAAATCCGGATCAAATATTCTAAAAGGTTGTTTTTTCTCGAAGCGAATGATTTTATGCCAGAAATAGCTTAACATGAACAGCGTAAGTTTTAATTTACGAGTTCAGGTTGACCTGGGGGCTAATGTTGGGGGAACAAGTAAGGGGGAGCCTTACTTTCCACCCACATGAACCGGATTTCCCTCAGGTCGGCGGTTTATATCAGGAAGAGCTGGGGTTTGTGCGAGCTAGCAGGAGAAGACCCGGATCACCATAAGCGTGACCTGGCAAGGTGGAGAAGCCGGCCCGTGATCCGGGTTGCGAGACCTGGAGGCCCAAGACCTAAAAAGTGGCCCAAGGCCGGACGGAACCCCGGGGCCTTGGGATAAACCGGACGGACCGTCTTGGAACCAGAGTAGTCTAGGACTCTGATCACGGGAACAACCCGAATCCCTTTGTAACCCGGGGCCTTCGTCCACTATATAAGGCGAGGTCTTGGGATGTAGAGAGACAAGTTCTAAGTCAATAGCAAAGTAGCTCGAGACATCGAGAGCCGAAATCGCCCTTTGTAATAGAGACCTTGTTCCCCAATAGTAAGAAGGAATGAGTAGGGTTTACCTCAATCGAGGCGCCGAATCTGGATAAACTCGCATATCTCATTTCCGCCTTAACCCTTTTGAAGTTTTTCTTAGTAGAAATGGCCTCGCAATCTAGTTCTCTCATGAGGGCACTTGCCGTGACAACACCATGACAGAATCTCCGCGGTGAACATTTCGTTTGGCCGCGCTCGGACGTCGCGGCAGTGAAGTGGTGCGTGGAGAGGAAAGAGCATGGGAGATGAGATAGGGAGAGGAGTGGACGCGTGGAGAGGAGAAGATGCTCGAGGCGCGGGATTTTATACCGCGCGCTCGCGGCCATGCGACACAACTCCCGCGCCACGCGGCCACGCAGCACAACTCCCGCGCCACGCGGCACAACATTGTCCGTGCTTCCTAGATGCATGTTTTTGTGCAATATGGGCTCATTATAACAAACTATGCCATGTTTTTGGATAACACCGGTTATTTCAACCGAAAGCCTAGAATGTTAGGAGGAGATAGCTCTTTTTTGTGAACACTTTTTAAATAGAAATGTCGTATTCCAACTTTATTATTTTTGGTGGATACTAGGACATATGTAATGACACCAGGTGCAGGTCTCGCGTTATTTAGGTTTTTTTTTTAATTCTCTGAAATTTTCTCAGCTGGTTTTAGGAGAAAGTCAAGACGGCGGGCATGACCATTCGTACCTAGCGGTTTTATATTCAGAAACTCATTCTAGATCTCTATTGAAATAGGTAGTTGTGTACCTTAAAATGATTCTTGCCAAAATTCAAGAGAAAATTACGAGGCACCTGTAGTTCAAATTTGTCCCATTTCCAGCTGAATCGGTAGAAACTTCTGATTTTCAAAAGAGGTGGATGGAAATCTTTTCTTAGAAAACAAATTTTTTATTTGTGCATATCTCATGTCCTAGCATGTTCAAAAAATTAAGCCCCCAAGTTTTGCAACATGTTTGTGGTAGGTCGTTGATGACCCACAAGTATAGGGGATCGCAACAGTCTCCGAGGGAAGTAAAACCCAAATTTATTGATTCGACACAAGGGGAGGCAAAGAATATTTGTGAACCTTAACAAGTTAGTTGTCAATTCACCTGCACTTGAAAGTACTTTTGTTCGTAGTGGTTTATCAGTAGTAACAGTTTTATAGTAGCAGAAGTAGTGAAATAATAGCAGCAGTGAAATGAAAATAGCAGCAGTAGTGTTTGAAGTAAACAACGGGATTAAATACTGTAGGAATAGGGATAGATGAACGGGTGTTGCATGGATAAGATAGTTCATATAATAATCAAGACATGGGCATTGCAGATAAATAAGATAAAACATCAAAGAACTAAGTAACCATAGGCATGTGTTCCGTAAATAGTTGTACGTGCTCGCAATGATAACTTGTACAACATCTTTTGTCCTACCAGCCCGTTTTCAGCGGGGCCTCAAGGGAACTACTAGTAATTAAGGTGTTCCTTTTAATAGAACACCGGAGCAAAGCATTAATACTCCATGGACACATGTGATCCTCACATCACAGCCATCCCCTCCGATTGTCCCAATTTCTGTCACTTCGGGGCCTCGGGTTCCGGACAACGATATGTGTAAAAAACTTGCAGGTATGATGAAGAAACAACAATTATCATCGTGATACAATAACATGTTCAGATTTGAGATCATGGCACTCGGCCCCAAAGTGACAAGCATTAAGCATAACAAGTTGCAACAATGTCAATAGCACTAATAAAAGATACTAGGCACTATGCCCTAACAATCACGACATTATTACATGTACAATCTCATCCAATCCCTACCATCCCCTTCAGCCTACAGCGGGGGAAGTACTCACACATGGATGGGGGAAACATGGATGGTTGATGGAGAGGCGTTGGTGATGACGATGGCGATGATCTCATACAATTCCCCGTCTCGGCAGGGTGCCAGAACAGGAACTTCTGATCCTCGAATCGAGGTTCGGGGTGGCGGTGGCGCTCTGTTGTGTTTCTATGGAATATGACGAACCCACTCAGGTTTTAGGGTTGAAGGCAATTTGTAGTCGAAAGGGGAGCCCGAGGGGTGTGGGAGTGGCCCACACCACAAGGTGGCGCGGCCTGGGGGCGCGCCAGGGGGTGGTGTGGCCCCTGATGGTCCCTTTCCTGGCCCCCTTCTAGCTCCCGGGGTCTTCCGGTGTTTTAAGACCAATGGGGTCTTTTCTTGGCAATTTCCCGAAAGTTGATTTTTCTGCACAAAAACGAGACACCAAGGAACTCCTGCTGAAAACAACGTTAGTCCGTTTTAGTTGCATTCAAAACATACAAGTTTAGAGGAAAACAATAAGAAAAGTGTTGAGAAAAGGAGATACGTTTTCGACGTATCAGTCCTTCACAAAAAAAAACAATTTCCAACACTCCGAAAATGGAAAATGGTTTTTTATTCAATTAAAAAAAAACTTCCTTTGTCAACATTGTCCGTGCCTTCAAGATGCATGTTTGTGTGCAATATGGTCTCATTATAACAACCTATGCCATGTATTTGTCCATAACACCTGTCATTTCAACCGACACCCTAAAATGTTAGGAGGAGATAGCTCTTGTGTGTCGTTGGATCAGGGGGTGTGTTTCTTTGTAGCACTTGTGAGCCGTTGGATCAGTGGTAGTTCTCGAGCGTCTGAATCCCACCAATCAGGAAGAATCACATGGATCGTGTGTTTCTTTCTAGCTCTCGTGAGTCGTTGGATGAGGGGGGGTGTTTATTTCAAGCTCTTGTGAGCCGTTGGATCAGTGGTAGTTCTCGAGCGTCTGAATCCCACCAATCAGGAAGAATCACACGGATCGTGTGTTTCTTTCTACCTCTTGAGAGTCGTTGGATCAAGAGTGTGCTTCTTTCGAGCGCTTTAACCGTTGGATCGAAACCCTAGCACAACACTTTGTGATCCAGAGGACCCTATTTATAGCCCACCTCAGGATTTAGTTCATTGACCGAATACAAATCATCCGGATTCGCTAGCATACGTCCTACCGTGCATTTAATATGCATATATGCACTCAGGAGCCACGGTGGGGCTGTATGTTGGCGATACCGATTGTTTTGTTCTACCTCCAGCATAAAAGGTTTGACAAAAGGTTTGATACAACGTTCAGTTCATCGGCTGAATACAAATTATCTAGTTTATTATTACACATCACCAAGAACATCATCCCTGTCTAGTATTTTGAGTTTTCTTCGTGTGTTTCCCTTTCTTCTGATTGTGACGCAAAAATGGACACTCTTCGTTATTTAACACGATGCTTGGGTCAGTTTTAACATTGAAGGGTGCAATGTAATCAAACATATTATAATCTTATGATATTTCTGTCTTGTCCTCCACTCCCACGATGTTTCTTATTCCTGAAAGAACTATGTAGCGCTTTGGCTCATCATATGATGTCTCCTCTTGCCTTTCTTTTCTTATTTTTTTGGTTTGGTAGACATGTCCTTCACATAGAAAACCTGAGCCACTTCACTGGCTAGCACGAATGGTTCGGTCTCATATCCTAGATTCTTTAGATCCACTATAGTCATTCCGTACTATGGGTCTAGATGTATCCCGTCTTTCAGGTTCAACCATTTGCACCGGAACAAAGAGATCTCGAAAGTAGGTCTATAGTCAAGTTCCCATATCTCCTCTATGTACCCATAATATGTGACCTTCTTCCCATTATCGTCTGATGCATCAAAGCGGACACCACTGTTTTGGTTGGTGCTCTTTTGATCTTGGGCAATCGTGTAAAATGTATTCCCATTTATCTCGTACACTTGAAAAGTCGATATACAAAAAGATGGTTGCTTTCCCAGCAAGTATACTTGTTCTTCAACAGTGGTGTCATTAATCAGATGTGTTTGCAACCAACCGCCGAAAGTCTTCTGGTGTTCTCCATCAATCCAATCTTCACCTTGCTCTGGGTATTTTGAGCGTAAAATATTCTTGTGTTCCACTATATATGGAGCCACCAAGATGGAATTATGTAAGACTATGTAGTGTGCTTTAGTGAAAGAATGTATGTCCATATTTAGCGTGCCTTTTCCTAGCGTGCCTTTTCCACGCAGTCTCCCCTCATAGCGAGATTCAGGAACACCGATCGGCTTAAGGTCAGGAATAAAGTCAACACAAAACTCAATGACCTCCTCTGTACCATAGCCCTTGGAGATGCTTCCTTCTGTCCTAGCACGGTTATGGACGTATTTCTTCAAGACTCCCATGAACCTCTCAAAGGGGAACATGTTGTGTAGAAATACAGGACCGAGAACATGAATCTCTTCGACTAGGTGAACTATGAGGTGCGTCATAATATTGAAAAAGGATGGTGGAAACACCAACTCGAAGATGACAAGAGATTGCACCACATCCTTCTGTAAATTTGATAGGGTTAGTGGATTGATCACCTTATGAGAAATTGCATTGAGGAATGCACATAGCTTCACAATGGGTACTCTAACATTTTCTAGCGGAATACCCCGCAATGCAACCGGAAGTAATTGTGTCATAATGATGTGGCAGTCATGAGACTTAAGGTTTTGAAACTTTTTCTCTGTCATGTTTATTATTCCCTTTATATTCGACGAGAAGCCAGACGGGACCTTGATGCTGCTCAGGACTTCAAAAAAAATCTCCATCTCTTCTTTGGTAAGAGCGTAGCTGGCAGGACCTGTACTTCTCTGGATTCAGGTTGTCTCGTAGGTGCATACGTTGCTGGTCCTGCCGTGCATCTGGTGTATCTTTTGTCTTCCCATACAGGCCCAAGAAGTTTAGCAGGTTCACGCAAAGATTTTTCGTCACGTGCATCACGTCGATTGAAGAGTGAACCTCTAGGATTTTCCAATAGGGTAGCTCTCAAAATATAGACATCTTCTTCCACATGGTTATGTGTCCGACACTGTCATTTGGAACAGATTGTCCGCCAGGACCCTTTCCAAAGATCACTTTTAAATCCTTGATCATATCATATATAACATCCTCAGTAGGGCAGGTAGGTTTTGTCCGGTTATCTGCCTCACCTATGAAATACTTGCCTCCTCTCTTTCTTACGGGATACTCTTGTGAAAGAAATCGACGATGCCCCAGGAACACATTCTTGTTTCCCAAATCTATACCATCAGTATCACCTAAACAGTGTGTGCATGCATTGTATCCCTTGTTTGATTGTCCTGAAATGTTACTGAGAGCAGGTCAATCATTGATGGTTACGAACAACAACCCGCGTAGGTTAAATTCTTTTTGTTCGTTCTCATCCCACACAGGTACACCTTCTTCAAGCCACAACTGTAAAAGTTCTTCAACCAATGGCCTCAGGTACACATCAATGTCATTGTCGGGTTGCCTCGGGCCATGGATGAGCACTTGCATCATAATGAACTACCGTTTCATGCACAACCAAGGAGGAAGGTTGTAGATACATAGAGTCACCGGCCAGGTGCTATGACTGGATCTCTGCTCCCCGAACGAATTAAAGCCATCTGTACTTAGACCAAATCTTAAGCTCCTCGCATCATCTGCAAATGTCTTGAACTCTCTGTCGGTTTTTCTCCACTGCGACCCGTCAGCGGGGTGTCTCAGCATCACGTCTTTCTTACGGTCTTCTTTGTACCATCGCAACAACTTGGCATGCTCTTTGGCAGGAACCCTCTTCCTGGGTCGCGGATCGCACTCAACTTCACCAGGGTCATATCGCCTGATCTTATACCGCAATGCACCGCATACCGAGCATGCATTCAAATTCTCGTAATTCTCGCTGCGGTAGAGGATGTAGTCATTCATGCATGCATGTATCTTCTGCACCTCTAATCCTAGAGGGCATACAACCTTCTTTGCATTGTAAGTACTAGAGGTCAATACATTCTCCCCTGGAAGCATCTTCTTTATTATTTTCAACAACTTTTCAAAACCCTTGTCAGAAGTACCATTCTCTTCCTTCCATTGCAGCAATTCTAGTGTGGTACCCAGCTTTTTCTGGCCATCTTCACAATTTGGGTACAACAATTTGTTGTGATCCTCTAACATTCTCTCCAACTTCAACTTCTCATTTTCATTTCCGCATTAAATCTTCGCATCACGAATGGCCCGACCTAAATCGTCATTGGGCTCATAAAAAATGAGCTATTCTTCATCTTCGTCTCCCCCCATTGTCCTATCACCGTGTTCAGTGAACATAGCATAGTTTTCATTATCCTCTTCTCCTTTGTTGTCTTCCATTATAACCCCTCTTTCTCCGTGCTTGGTCGAACAATTATAGTCGGGCATGAAACCGTTCTCAAACAGGTGGAAGTGAATAGTTCTTGAGTTAGAGTAATCCTTCATATTATTACATGCACTACATGGACAACATATGAAAACTATTCGACCGCTTGCTTGCCTCAGCCACGTGGAGAAAATTATGCATGCCATTAAGAAACTCGGGAAAACGTCGGTCACCGTACATCCATTGTCGGTTCATCTGCATTATATAAGTATATTAAAAACCATTCATTTCACTACATCATAGATGAGTGACCAAATTAATTAATATACAAGTCCATCAGATTAAAAGTATGGTAGAGTAATGACCAAATATAATACATAGTTCTCAACAAACATACACTCAAACTAACATACAACTATCTAAAAAAAATTAAAACCAACAAAAAATGCGATAAAAATCGCAACTAAGGTAACTACTGAACCTACAACATAATGATACCAAGACTCTTGATTAATGGCATATTTTCTAATATTTTTAATCTTCAAGCGCATTGCATCCATCTTAATCTGGTGATCATCGACGACGTCGGCAAGCTTCAAGTCCAATTTCATCTTCTCTTCTAGGCATTGCAGACGAAGATCTTCACTTCTTTTAAATTTTTCTTTCAAATCATTATTTTCTTTCTCAAATAAATTTAGCATCTCGACCAGAGGGTCGGTTGGAATTTCTGGTTCAACTACCTACAAGATAAAACATCTATGTCAAGTTGGTCGGCATAATTGTCATAAAACGAAATGAAACAAATAGTTATAAAAATATACCACATCCGAATCATAGACCGGACGAGGGCCGATGGGGACGGATATCAAAACCATGGCACTATACAAAAAAAAACAATCATACAGGTAAGAAAATTATAAAGTAATTTATATGCATCTATCACATAAAACTAAGTTTTTATAAAACATAAAAAACAAGTAGGCTCACCGAGGTGATGCCGGCTAGGGACGGCGCTAGCGATCGATGGCGGTGAGGACGGGGAAGATACTAAAACCAAAAAAAACATATTTTAATTTAAGCTCAAATTGCATATAAAAAGAATGAAATCCCTAACTTAGACATTTCATCAAACACCTTGCTAGCACTAAAAAAATAAAATGAGTCAAGCTATAGGAAATGAGCTAAATTAGGAATACCGGAAGAAAGGATAATGTTGCTAACCCTTGTATAGATGGTTGCTGCCAATCTTAACAACATGGTGGAGAAAAATGAAGATTTGTTGGAGTATGCGAGGAGAGAATTTTTTTGGAAATGTGTTGGAATAAAAAATTGGAGAGCTAGTTGTGCTGTCGGGTGTGCTCGTGTTGAGAAATAGGCTGGAAACCCTTTAGAACCGGTTCGTGATACCTTTATTACAGGTTCGTATCACGAACCGGTACTAAAGACCCCGAACAAACCGATGCTGAAGGTTTCCGGCGCCCTCTGCTCTGGAACCGGTACTAATTCTGCCTTTAGTACCAGTTCGTAATTGAACATGTACTGAAGCTAAAATCGTATGGCCCTATTTCTACTAGTGGCTAGATTGACGACCGCTGCTGCCCCGCCGAGATCCGTAGAGACCCCTCCCACATCGTCCATGGCAGCAAATGACATGCTCGTCGGTCGATGGCATGGAAAGGCCAGAGAATCCTACATCTTGCTGATGCTACAGATGTGGCGCCGCCTGCTGCTTCCGGTGGAGATAACGCTAGGGGAAAAGGAAGAGGTCGACGGGGCGGCACCTCCCTCCTCAACGGCCACACACACGGGAGAGGGGCTGCCCAAACGGCCGGGAGCTCGGCCTCCCTAAGGAGAGCGCGACCACACCCCATGGACACGAGGTGGAGGCCAGCCGGCCGGAGCAGGGAGGAGGCAGGGACAGAGGGTCCTCATCGCTGGTCGCCATTCTCGTCTCGACCTGGAGGTGCTTTGAGGTGAGGCATTGATCTGTAGGAGGTGGAGGCGGCGGTGCGGAAAAAATGGGGCTAGGGTTTGTGGTCTCTGCTCATTATTGATGTTTGCAAAATCTTTGCTATTAAGGTTTTTGTGGTGGTTGGTGTCACACATCAATATATTTACTGAAATGCAACCGCACACCCTCTCCCTTCTTTCACGCACGAGACCAAAATTTATCCTCAAATCATGGATCTCTTATTCGCCCCGCTGCTATCCGTGTGGTATGTGATCCCGTAGTAATAACTAATCAACCAAGTCACCACATTATTCTTCTGCAAATAAAACAAACTCCACCCCTCATGAAGCATAACCAGAAATCTCCCCAAATCCCTATATTCCTCTCGTTCCCTACACGGCATCGTTCTTGATCTGTTGAGTCCCGCGCTTGAGAAAAATGGGGACATAGATGGAGGCAGCCTCGACACTCAGTCAAGGTCTCCTCATCGTCACGGGCCTCTGACTCGGCGCGTCCACACTTCCCACTTGTAGTGGCGGCTCGCATTGGGCCGCCCCCCACGGTGAGGTACGCAGTTCTCATTGCCATCATTAGTCTCGGCGCCTCCATGATCCGCAGTGCCATGGAGAAGACTGAGCAGGGCATGAGGAAGTTCTTCTACTGCGACGGTGCTAGATTAACTCCAGCACGCCGAGAGAGTCCTAGATGATAATGGTAACTTTGTATTGATTGGGATCGTTGCGTAACATGCATCTGATTCATAATTTATCATGGTCCCAAACTTCAATGATGTATGTATGTTGTATGTTGTAGGAGCTTGCTAACATAAAACATGTACATCTCCGGCATGAAGCTCACCTTGGTGACCATTGCCTTCGTCATGAACAATCTCATGTCGGCCATCACCTTCATCCTTGCTGTGCTCTTCCGCTACGCGCGCCTCACCGTCAGCAGCATGTTGAGCTAGGCCAAGTTCACTGGCGTCAGCGGCGACATGCTCCTCGCTTACATGTGATCCAAGGTGTCCATCTAGTCCCCTGCCACGTAACCTAGCTGCCCATGTCGCCTCCCATGGCCACCATCTGGTCCCCACCCACATCAAGCGAGTAAGTGAGATCAGCAACGACAGGAACTGCGCCATGGGAATGCTACTTCTTCTACGCGCTCTGGCTCATGCTCTAGGCTAGGCTCAGCCGGGAGTAACCACGACGTCTCCTTATCTTCCCATGTTTCTGTCACGGACATTCTCTTCCCTACCACTGAAGGATGCGAGCTGAATGACGTCATCCCTGGCGTTGCCCTCGAACTGACCGCCGTCCACAACCACTATGGATTCTTGTGCTAGAGACGGAGCCGTACACGCATCGAGCAAGGGCGGGCCCACTTCAATTGAAGAGTACTCCGATGAATACCTAATTTTTTTGAACAAAAACTAAGTCTAATACAATATATATGTACGTATAAAAAAACAGGAAATAAGAAGAGGAGACAAAGTTTTTGTTTTCGAGGGTTAGGAGACAAATTATTCAACGTCTCTGCCCAAGAGCCCACGTCCGTCCCTATCCCTCCTCCCTTACTTTGCGTGGCCCAACTAGGTAAGTGGCCCATTAGCATAAGGAGTTTGACAAGGAACTCTCTCGGTTCTTCTAGTAGGCCTCCAATGGCCAAAAGAAGTACCATATGGTCAAGTGGGAACACGTGTGCGCCCCCAAAGACTTTGGGGGCATAGGTATTCTGGCATCCCGGAAGATGAACACCGCTCTTATGCTTAAATGGGTATGGCGTATCTTGCGGGACGAGGGCGGGCTCTGGCTCCAGCTTATCAAAGCGAAATATCTTAGGGGATGCCCGCTGTTGTCTTGCGAGCGCCGGGAGGGTTCCCAATTCTGGAGAGCCATCCAATGCATAAAGGGAGAAATCCGGAGGGGGGCTCGCTTCATTGTTGGGAATGGGAGGAGCTCCCTCTTCTGGATAGACGTATGGTTAGGGGATAGACCACTCCAGTTGGCCTTCCCTAATCTCTTTGCGATTTGCTCAGCACCAATGATGTCTGTAGCTGAAGCGGCTCCAAATGGAACTTGGAACATCTCGTTCCGAAGGACATTTGGTCCTGCAGAGGCGGCATCCTGGACTGAGCTTAACGCCATTTTACCGGGCCCCTTAGGGGGTTCCCCGGACCAGGTTACGTGGAGCCTAGCCCCCTCGGGCTCCTTCTCAGTTAAGTCGGCTTACCGTAGTCTTTTCCTCGGACTGGGAAAAATGTGGTCCGCTAGTTTGTGGAAAGCTCCTTTGCCACTGAAGATCAAGATCTTTATCTGGCAATGGCTGTGAGACCGCCTCCCTTCGGGGGTGGAGGTGCGGAAGCGTCAGGGTCCGGGGGATGGCAAGTGTCCTCTATGTGGGGTTCCAGAGACGGAAACCCATATTTTGTTCACATGCCCCACGGCCAGGTTCCTATGGAACTTCATGTATGAAGGTTTGGGGCCCGAGTGGAGGGCCTCAGACCTTGGCGGGTTGCTGGAGTGCCAGGCGAGGAAGACCGGGAGGGGGCGTCGCCTCTTCTGGGTCATCCTTGCCGGGATGACGTGGACCCTGTGGACTATTAGGAATAAGATGGTGATTGAACGGATCTTTCTTCGGCGCGCTTCTGACTCGATGTTCAAATTTCTTGCTTTTCTGCAGTAGTGGCACCCGCTGTGTAGACAGCGGGACATGGCTCAGCTGGACGTCATGCTGGACCGTCTGGTGGTAGTGGCGCGTCGCATCTCCGCCTCCTCCCCCCCCCCCTTCGAGCTGAGCCTGATTTTCAGGCGGATCTTTGCGACATCTGCTTCGCCTCGATCTCTTTCCCTTTATTTTTATTTTCTCTCCTGCTGTTGTAGCGCTATGTTGCTTTGGGCTTACATGTGCTGATGCCCCATCAAACTTTTATTTGCTCTCCTTTCCTTTCCTGTGACGTGTGTTGTATGAACTTGGATTGGTGGTTGCTTTATTTATAAAGCGAGGCGAAAGGCCTTTTTCGGTAATTACCTCTAGCAATCGGCTGCTTGCAATGTAATAGCCACGTACACAATTTTTTTTGATGGCTCACCTCTTCCCCTAATTCCCGATCAGGCTAAACCAGCCCTAGATGAGTAGACGTGCGACCGCGTGGTCCAGGACTCCCGACGCCGATGCAGCACAATAGGCGGCACTATCCCGGCTATGCTCGTCTAAACCTTCTCGACTCACCCCGTCCTTGGCGGCATGCTCCTCGACAAGGACGCTCGTGACCGGGCCTATTGCCTCTTCACCACCGACCGATGCTCCTCAAGTATTCTTTAAAGGGAAATTCTTCTTGCAAGTTAAGGTTGAGGATATCATCACTAGTTTTCAAGTCCTCACCTATTGGTAAGTTATTATATACTTCCTCTGTTTCAAAATAGATGACTTCCATTTTTCATGTATGTAGACATGTTTTAGTGTCTATATACATATATATTTGGACAAATAGAATTCATCTTTTTTAGAACGGAGGGAGTACTTTCTAAGACTTCTACATTAAAAATGGAAGTCATCTATTTTAGAATGGAGGGAGTAATTTCTAAGTCTTCCTATCTTTTTGTATTTCATGTCCTCAATATATTTCACATGTTTTTTCTTTGATATGTTGAAAATTTGATACTTATATAATAAGTTGAATAAAATGTGAGCCACGGTAAGTTTTTATCACTCCATGATTTTACGATCAAATTATGTGGTATCTTCTATACACTAAAATTTTGGAATTACATAATTCTATAATCAATTATGCAAGCCAAATCCTAGGCTCTAGATCATCTTTCAATTTTTGAACCATTTGAAATTTTGAATACACTCTCCTAAAATCTTGGGCCTGCCCCTAACATAAGGGAAGCTGCCGGGTAGCATCAGCATTGGAATATTGGATCCGTCGCTTCCATGGTCTATTCTCATGATAAAGCCACTCTCCAATCTCGACGGTACTTTTGTGCTGCATGGGCCTCCGGTCAATCATTTTTTATTTGATATTTCAATTGACACGAAAATTCCTAATCTATATGTTCTCACGTGTTCTTGGGTTTTGTGCCTTTTATATCTAGAAATAATGGTCTTGAATTTTTTATGAACCAATGTGTCTTATAAAGGAATCATGAACACTGTATTGTTCATATAGCAAAGGTATCCATATGGAGAAGCGGTACAGGATTCTGTACTAACTTTATATTAACTGGTTAAACATAGCTATAAAAAACAATCCAAAACTAAATTTGTAAGGTGGAGTGGTTTCATTCCTTCCTTTCTTGGCAATGTGGAGTGGAATCCGAAAATAAAATAATGCAAGGTGTGTCTTGTAAGATGAAAGAGACGTCTTAATAATAATTGGATTTAGTTGAGGGACTTTGCTGCAATTTTACACGCATGTTAGGGGAATCAAGGGGAATCTGAAATGCAGGATGGTTGGCCATGATAAACCTCGAGACTATCAGGGACGGAGGTGGATACAGCCTCGACGCTCGGTGTTGTGATCTCCTCGTCTCCGTGGGCCTGTCCCACATGGAGTTGTAGCTCAGCCGCCTCCGTGATGAGGGTTGTGGTTCTCGTTGCCTCCTTGGTCTCGGCGCCTCTAGGTGAAGCGGAGTCAGATGAAAAGCGATGTACCGGTAGAGATGAGATGAAGAGAGAAAGATGTCAAGTCTACTTCGTGACGTGCAGAGAAAGAAAGAAAGGATATCTATTCCCTCCGATCGAGTTTCCTAGGCTCCTAACAAATTCCAACTTCTCCTTCAAACTCGTTGGGCCGTTTCCTCTAAACGCGTTGGACCACTGCATGTGATTACTTCTTTCTCATGGGCTATATGCATCTACCGATCTTAGGTTAGTAACAAAATAACAACAAAAACCCTAGACCCTCCCGCGCCGCCACCCCAGGGCGCCGCTGGGGGGAACCAACCCCACCGCCGACTAGCCCCTCCCTCAACCGGTCAAGACTGTCGCCGTTGCCGCCGGCCAGGGCCGCGGTGGCGGCGGCACCCGGCACCATGCGTGCTCAGGGCAGGAGGATGTGGCGGTGGCCCCCGGACGCGGCTGGGGCGCCTCGGGCAGGGCGCTGCGCACGGCGGCCAGGGCGGTTTCCTGGCTGTGAGACGGCGAGCCGCGGCACCTTGATGACCGGCGGCGTCAGCCTGGCTGCGGCGGCGGTTCCAGATGGGCGGCGGCGCTCAGCCCGAGATCTTTCGGCGGACGAGCGTGAGGAGACATGGTGGTGGCAGTTGGGGCTTCCATCTGGTCCTAGTGGACTCAGATCTGGACTGACCCAACCGGGATGCTATCTCCTCCAATGCCATCCTGTCGGAGGACAGCCGGGGCAGCGAGTTGGAGGTGGAAGGGAGGCTGTTCACGGAGTGGCTTCTTCGACCGTCTCCTTTGCTGCTCCGATCGGCGGCGTGGGGGCCTCCCGGTATGCTCAATAATGGCGGAGGTCCTAGGGTTCCAACTCGCGCGAGGACGATGATCTGCCTATTGTATGTTCTCTTTGATCAAACCGGGGTGTCGACACGGAAGGCTCCGCCGGCGAACTCCCATGGGCAATGCCTGGAGATTGCTGGATCGGTGGTATTCGGTCGCAATGCACGGTCATCGAAGGTGAGATTGGAGGACTAGCAGTGGTGTTCAGAGTCTTTGCATCGATGAGGAACTGGCTTGGAGTTACAAGATGTGTGGCAGCGGTATGTAAGAGGGGGTGACAGCAGGCGTGAAGTCCAAAGTCCTACCTTTCAGGGTGAAAACCCAAGGTCTGGCCTTAATTGGTTATGCCTGGCAGTGGTCTTGTTGGAGACATTGTTTTGAGAGCGAGGATTATCTTCAGGGTGAAAACCCAAGGTCTGTCCTTAATTGGTTGTGCCTGGCACCGTTCTTCTTGGAGACGTTGTTTTCGAAGAGCCGGACATCAGCTATTGTTTAGGTGGTGGTTGTGCGGCTGCTGCAAGGACTGTAAATCTGTAGCGGGACTTTTTCTTTTTAGTGCTTCTTTTTATCGTCTTTCGGCTGTGTGCATCCGTAATGACTATGGTTATTGCGTTGTTGCAGAGGCCGGGTGTAATTTGTATCTCCGCGATATTAATATACTTCCCTTTATCAAAAAAAAAAGTGATTACTTCTTGCTGGTTATTGGGCAAAGTGGTTTTGCATTCAATTATTTCTTGCCTCGACTAAAAAAATAGCCTCAATTAACGAGAAAAAACATGGATTTACAGCAGGGTAGATCAATTTTTCTCTCCCAACCAGCACTCCTCTTCCATAGAGTCCTAATAAGATAGAATAAAGGGAGTATGTAGACCCTTTGTAGATGGTGCTAAATATATAAGCATCTCTTAGTTATGATTTTTTGTACAGAATTTTTTCCCCTAGCAACGCACGGGTATTTAGCTAGCGTACAATACAGTTTGATGCTTCATAGGTTGATGTAATGTAAATATACAGTGATTGCCATACTCTGTCCACAGTTCTGAATTTTTAAATAGTGATGTAATGTGGCTGCTATGAGCAGCTAATTTCTGGAAAGCCCTGTGGCCGTCTGATTTTAGTCCCTCTAAATGGAGAGTGTAAGCCGGCTATTCTGACTCACGTATGCATTCACCCACATCGGCACTTCAAGGCATTTCATGATAGCTGTTTTCTTTTAAGGATCAGTGAGCTTTATTACTTAGGCAAAAAATTCTTACAATCAGCTATGATTAACTAACGCAGACACGCAGGTCAACGCAGAAACACTTAGAATACTACTAGCACCGGATTTTCCTAAAGGCATGAGCCACATAATTGCTCATACGATCCACCTTTGCTACAGAATAACAGAAATATGATTCTAGACTTTCAGTAGTTCTGGCATTTCTTCATTTCATTGGATAACTTGCAAAACCGTGTAACAAGGCTGCACAAAAATTTCAATTGGTGCTCCACCTGTGCTTCTTCAGCAGTTTCTCCCATAAGGTGTTCATATCGTTTCACATGAAGTAAAATGTGGAGATCTTCACCTGCTGTGGGCAAGGTAATAGATCATCTACAAGGTTGACTTACGAACAGAACATTCTGGCAGCATTCAGGCATGTTAGGATACCGACAAGTATACGTGTAGGGATAGACTAGGACTCTACATCGTTGTACCCCAAGTCTTCACCTATCCTGTGTACCTCTCCTTATATACCCCATATGAGGGTCAAACAACACAACAACAACTATTAGGGTTTCTACAATATTTTTCACAGGATATCAGAGCGGTTAGCCTCACGGCGCCGATACTAGGTTTCCACAACACTTCCGCAGCGCGACGCCCTGATGAGATCTCTTTCGGTCCTTTAGATTAGATTCAATTTTCAGTTCATAGATTAAATTCAATTTAGCTAAATAAATCTCAATATTGGGATGATCCTCTGTTGCGGTGCAGGTGCTTGTCTGTCTCCATGCAGCAAGGCCAAAGAGAAGCAACGCAGGAATCCATGCATGCACAGGGACACGATCTTCTGTGGCCCGACATGGTTAAACATGGGAGGCACACAACTAGCCACCCTAGGATTTCCTGCATGCATCACATTGGACGTTCAACATCACACGATCATCAAGCCGGAACTACACCGAGCCAAACCACCACGACATGAGCTGTACCACTACGCCAGGATATGATTCAAGATCTTCGTCGAGCACATCTACGAGAAGCGATACCACACGCAGGCCGGTGTGGAACTTCGTCGACTTCTCCAACAGCAAGACATCTACATCATCGCCGCCACGAGGGACGCCTCTACGACGTCACGCCAGCTGATTCATCACCAACACTACATCGTCAAGATCTACATCACGTGGTCCTCATCGATAACCTAGTCAACACACCGCCGCCTCCGCTACAACTACGACGACCACAAGACTGGACACGCGTCCTCTGACATTACAACTGCAAGACGGCACAACACCAACGATGGCATCGACCGCGTCCGACGGCTAAGACTGCATCGACAACTCTGCATCACTATTGTGAAAGCCCTACGACCGCGCGCACGGTTCTTGCAAAACCGTTGTGTGCTTGGTGAGTTTCTTCCAGTCCTGGCAAAACTGGTGGACTCACTTAAGACCTACGACCATGTCCTCTGACATCAGCAAGACTCCCGCGACGGTACCTCTCAAGGTGCGAAACATCGTACAAAAAACACAACTACAACACCGTCATACACATCGCGCAATTTTTAGCGCCTCCGACATTGCAGTTACAATGACTACGGAGAGTACTACATCGACCACTACTACCTCGACTACTGCCACATCACGATCAGCTACCTCGACATCGACATCACGGGCTACGTCTACAGCAACACATCGGCAACAATTCCCACTTGCGTCCATGCCACTCCCGCTGTGACTGCGGGAGGGAAAAGAGGGAGATGATGAAGACGGAGAGGAGGAAGCGACGGAAACGCAAAACTTTAAATCCATTCGCAAGCGTCCGCTTCACTTCCGCTACGACTGAGGGGGGTGTTAGGATAAAGACATGTATACATGTAGGGATATACTAGAACTCTACATCCTTGTAGTCAAGTCTTCACCTAACCCTGTGTACCTCTCCTTATATACCGCATATGAGGGCCAAGCAACACAACAACAAATATTTAGGTTCCACAACTTTCCATAATGCAGTCATTCGGGTACTAAATTGCCGGCTCTTATCATGTCTGATATGCGTGTGTTCTGTTTTCTGAGCTTCTCACACATATGTTGTCAGTAACCATGTGCGGAGATTGGATCATGTGGATGTTTGATTCAGACAAGGAACCAGAGGCGTTCTAGATGAGCCACATCAGGAGTTTCTTAGCAAATTGTGCGCTACCTCCGGGTGGTTGGATCTCGTCAGTTTGTCGTCCTATGGACACCCACAGATCCTCCTCGAACCCCAGAGACTATGCTATGTGATGAACTTGTAGACTATGTTGTTGTATCCTGTAATGTACATTGCAGTTTGTAATGTCTTCACATGGCATAGAAAATGGTAGAAAGAAATTCATGGTTGATTTTTTATCACTCAGTTAAATCTCATCAATTTTTTGAGCATTTACGCAGTCAGCATTGATTCTATGAGATATTTTGATGTGATGTAAATCTGTTGTACACTACAAGAATCTGTCAAGAGGCCGACGGCCAAATAGTACGCCGACGGCAAATTGTCGGGGCCGTCAGCGTACTTAGCTCCAAGGGCCAGCCTGCCAACGTGGTCGTCGGCACAACGACGGCCGTCGGTGTAGGTTAGAGAGGCCTGACGGCTGCCCTCGGCACACGGATGGTCGTCGGCATAGGATAACCAGAGCCGACGGCTTCCCTCGGCACAACTCTGGCCGTCGGCATAGCCTCCTAGCTCGTGGGGCTAGGTTTTCCCACATTCTATGCCATGTGGACATATTTTTTTGTTCTTCTTCTTTTAGTATTTTTGTATCTATTTATCAATTACTCTTAGTTGGTTAAACTAATATGGTTATATTTTATGTTAAAAATATATAAACTCACATAAAATGACACAAAAAAAATTAGATCTAAGTCCACTTTATTTATTCATACTACACCGACATCACTATCGAGTGGGTTTCACACACTAAGTCTATTTTATGTGTGTTATTTGTTCCTATGGGCTACCCTAAAACAACCAAGCAAATAGTTCCACATTGATACCCCCCTTTCGATGCCGTTACCGCGTGTATCCGTCTAAATCCGGTATTAGTCCAGCGGGTCTAGGGTTTCACCGGAGGGGGGCTCCGGAGCGTCTGGATCCCAACACAAGATAGGGGGTGCCATACCATGTTTTTATAGGTGTGTTGTGTGTTTTGGATGGAAAAGATATCACTCCGGGGTGTGACCCGCTTCACCAGCATCCACTTCTCTCCTGTGAGTTTACATGCGTTTATAGGCTGAAACTCCCATATCGGACGAAACATCGTGAATCTTCCGAAGAGGTGGGATCTACCTTTGTGTTTTGTTTTCCCTTGGGCTACCGTAACACAACCAAGCAACTAGGTCCATATTGCTACCCCCTTTCGACGTCGTTACCCCGTGTATCCGTATAAGTCCGGTATTTCTTCAGCGGGTCTAGGGTTTAACCGGAGGGGGGGCTCCGGAGCGTTTGGATCCCAACACAAGTTAGGGGGTGTCATATCATGTTGGTATAGGTGTGTTGTGTGTTTTGGATGGCAAAGATTTCACTCCAGGGTGTGACCCACTTCACCGGCATCCACTTCTCTTCGATGAGTTTACATGCGCTTATAGGCTGAAACTCCCGTATCGGATGAAACATCGTGTATCTTCCGAAGAGGTGGGTTCTATATTTGTGTTTTGTGTTCCATTGGGATACCCTAACACAACCATGCAACTAGTTCCACATTGCTACCCCCTTTCGATGTCGTTACCGCGTGTATCCGTATAAGTCCGGTATTTCTCCAGCAGGTCTAGGGTTTCACCGGAGGGGGGCTCCGGAGCGTCTGGATCCCAACACAAGCTAGGGGGTGCCATACATTGTTTGTATAGGTGTGTTGTGTATTTTGGATGTCAAAGATTTCACTCCGGGGTGTGACCCGCTTCACCGGCATCCACTTCTATCCTGTGAGTTTACATGCGCTTATAGGCTGAAACTCCCGTATCGGACGAAACATCGTGAATCTTCCAAAGAGGTGGCTTCTAGCATTGTGTTTTGTCTTACCTTGGGCTACCCTAACATAACCAAGCAACTAGTTCCATATTTCTACCCCTTTCAACGCCGTTACCCCGTGTATAAGTATAAGTCCGGTATTTCTTTAGCGGGTCTAGGGTTTAACCGGAGGAGGGGCTCCGGAGTGTCTGGATCCCAACACAAGCTAGGGGGTGTAATACCATGCTGGTATAGGTGTGTTATGTGTTTTGGATGGCAAAGATTTCACTCCGGGGTGTGACCCGCTTCACCGGCATCCACTTCTCTCCTGTGAGTTTACATGGGCTTATAGGCTGAAACTCCCGTATCGGACGAAACATCGTGAATCTTCCGAAGAGGTGGGTTCTATCTTTGTGTTTTGTGTTCCCTTGGGCTACCCTAACACAACCAAGCAACTAGTTCCACATTGCTACCCCCTTTCGATGTCGTTACCGCGTGTATACGTATAAGTCCGGTATTTCTCCAGCAGGTCTAGGGTTTCACCCGGGGGGCTCCGGAGTGTCTGGATCCCAACACAAGCTAGGGGGTGCCATACCATGTTGGTATAGGTGCGTTGTGTGTTTTGGATGGCAAAGATTTCACTCCGGGGTGTGACCCGCTTCACCGGCATCCACTTCTCTCATGTGAGTTTACATGCGCTTATAGGATGAAACTCTAGTATCAGACGAAACATCTTGAATCTTCCAAAGAGGTGGGTTCTATCATTGTGTTTTGTGTTCCCTTGGGCTACCCTAACACAACCAAGCAACTAGTTCCACATTGCTACCCAGAGGGGGCGCCGGTTACTGACTTGGAGGCGTGGCAGAAGATGAAGGAGAAGAAGGTCGTTTCAAATCCCGCCACGCCCTCGGCTCCTCAGTACTACGGCAGAGCCCAGCAAGACTTGGACTCGTACTACTCGACGTTCCAGGTCCTGCACCCGCAGGTGGATGACCCCATCCAGCAGGACTACGACGAGACGGCGTTGATGCTGGCGGGGAACGGGAGGGAGCACAGCCGTCTGCGCATCCTCGAGAAGGTGGCTAGGCCTACCGCGAGCCTCACGTGTATCAAGACTACCCTCCCCACCGGCGCCGTCCCTATCCAGCCTCCTCGACGGTCTCATCGAGCCGCCTCCGCCGATGTAAGTTGTTCTCTCATTCTCATCATATTTTCTGACATTCCCCTCCTGCATTTCTAAGTTGTTCATATTCACTGTTTTCCTGAATTGTAGCCTGAGTTCGATGCGACCTATGTTGCCGCTTATGTGAAATACAAGCTGGACCTACATGAGTGAAGCCTCTGCTGCATACACTAAGGAGTTCGAGACTGTAAGTTTTCAATCTACATTTGTGCAAAATATGACAAGTCACACTACTCCTAGTTTGAATGTTTATTTTGGCAACACATGACATCTAAACCATCTTGTAGGCGATGATGAGGTGGATGACCACTGGAAAGCGAGGGCCGCCTCTAGGAGAACGTCCTGATGAGCCAGGGCCGATCCTGGTATTCACATCGAGGGAAGAGTTTTCTCTCACCTACTACTCAGAGATCCCGGTATGTTCTTTGCCACACCATCTTACAGATTTCCTTTGCCTCTCAAGTGGCTAACTCGTGCTCGAACATGTAGGGGACTGGAGCTTCGGACAACGAGCATTTTGGCCGGGCTTCTCCTAGTGGCTCGCCGGGTTCGCTCCAGATCACGCCGATTCATGGCGGTGCTTCTGCCACTCCTGTTACCTGACCTGGTGGCTCCGGTGCTATTTCGACGGACACGGCGCACGGTCGGGCTTTTCCTGTTTTGCGGAGGGGAGACTTGGGCTTCACCCCGACTCCTTCGGACCTTCTGTAGCTAGCTAGGGATAGCTAGGGATGTATCGGGACCGTTGAAACGATGTATGACATTAAACGACGTTTGTATCGATGTTTTGATGGTTAATAATGATGGTACTGTGCTCCTACAAGTTTGTAATACTTTGAATTATTATTTGTGTCATTTTTGTGGTTTTAGGAACAAAAACAACGGCAAAAAAACATGGGCAGAGGCTATGCCGATGGCATAGGCCCTGTGCTGACCAAATGGTCAGGCCTGTACCGACGGCATTGCGGTCGGCATAGCCTCTGCCCACCGGTCAACGCGCACACACACCAGCTCGCCGCGTCTCTATTTCTGTGCCGACGACAGTGCTGCCGGCGTATGAACTCCTCCAGGAGCAGCCCAGGAGCAGCCACGTGGCGGGAAGAGGCCGACGGCTTATCTGTCGGCATAGGGCGCGGCCCATGTCAGAGCTGGGTGGGTCCCACCTATCCCATACACTGACGGGGATTCGTTGTGCCGACGGCCATTCCACCAGTGCCTACGAGGCAATACGCCGACGGTTGCCGTCGGCACAGTCTGTGCCGACGGGGATCATCCCTGTGCCGACGGCTCCAGGCCGTCGGCTTCTTGACAGATTCCTATAGTGGTACAAAATTGTTAAGGCGTGAGAATATATACACGCAACTGCATGCTTCCCTAAAAGATCGTCTCCCGAACTAGTAGTTTGTTGTCGTCTTGTTTTACTTTGCCACTAAGGGCATCTCCAGCCATGTCGCCCCCAGGGCCCAAAACGCCGCCCTTTTGGGGCCGCCGCGGCGCCAAACGGCGCTAATCTGGAACCTGGGGGGGCAGGGTTCCCTGTCGCCCCCCAGCCCAACACTCAGTCCAAAATAATTCAAAAAATAAATTCGACGCAATTTTATTGATTCGACACAATTTTCATAGATTCCGACAGAAATTTAAACTATAACATTGGGAAAAACTTACAAACCACGATCGCCCGGCCTGGCGGCGACTACTCTAGGCGTCGTCCTCTTCCTCATCGTCCTCCTCGCAGTCGTCGTAGGCTGACCTGTTGGAGGGGCCAGCTTCGTGGTCGTTCTCGGCGAAGGGCGATGGGGCGCTCGTCGACGGATTCGCCACCATGGCGAGCCAGCGCCGCTCCGCCCTACCTTGCATCCGCAGCCGGTGTAGTTGCGTCTGCTCCGAGGGCTGGCGATTGCGCTGCTCTCTCTGCAGCACCACCTTGCTCCGGTCGCTCTTGTACCGCCTGCTCAAGGCCAGCGCGAACCCGGTGGAACGCCTCCTCGTTCCGCCAGGTTTCGAACGAGTAGCACGCCGTGTGCTGCTCGGGCCAGACTGGCTGCCTCCTCCGGTCCCTCCTCCTGCGCCTTGCTTCCTGCGCCGTCTGCTGTTCGGGCGCCACCTCTTCCTATGCCGGCTGCTGCTCGGGCGCCGCCTCCTGCGCCGGTTCCTGCTCGGGCGCCGCCTTCACCTGCGCCGGTTGCTCCTAGTAGTGGAACTCGCCGTCGCTGTGGCCACGCGTCGCCGCTGTGGGCCGGCAGTACAACGGTGAGTGGCGCCAGGCACGGAACCGGGAAGGCATCGTGTCTAGGTGAAGTGCGGCGAGGGCGGTGAGAGCGAGCGCGGTGAGGGCGAGGAGGTGTACGTCGAGAATGGGAGAGCGGCGAGCGGCGAGGGGGCCTTTTTGTAGCCTGGCGGGGCATTTACTGCGCCGCGCGTGCCTCCCCGCTGCCGCCACGCTATTACTCCGGCAGCCTTTGACTGGGGCGCATGCACTGGCCGGCCGCCACGCCATTACTCCGGCAGCCTTTGACCGGCGCGGGCACCGAGAAGAAGATCACGGGCGGGGGTTTCTGTTCCCGCGGTTTTCCGACGCGTCACTGACAGAGCTGGCCCGCGTGGGCTGCATCGCATTTTTGCCCCCCAAAGCCGAACCCAGCAGGCTGGGTTTCGCCTGGGTGCCGCGGCGCGAATTAGCGCCGTTTCGGCGCTAGCTATTTGGGCTTCTGGGGGTGCGGTGGTGCGAAAACGGCGCTATTCGCCGCTTCCAGCGCTAAAAAGGCCGCCTGGGTGGGCTCCGGGGGGGGGGGGGGGGCGACTGGAGATGCCCTAATGCCCGTAATTTGATTTGTATACAGCTTCGCCACGCATGTGAAGTTTGATAATGGAGGACTCTTCTTCTTCATCTGTTCCATTTAGAAGTTGGAAGGTATAGCTCAACAGGACACAAGCAGGCACCTGTAAATGGCTAGAAAACTTGTTACCAACATCATCTGTAAGAGTTCTGTTCTTTAGAATATGCTTACCTTGCTTCAGTAATAAGAAAGAAAACACATTGTTCTGCAGACGACCCTAACCAGGTTCCGATATCATTTTCGAAATCCGATGAGCCTGAAGTATCGCAGGTTGAAAATTGGAGCTAAGTTTCTGTTTTGAGTTACACTGTTCGGTGAACCAGTAGGATCATTAACTTTTTGGCTCGAATAAGCTCAAGTTCTGTTACTGCATACGCACATACGAACTGTTAAGTATATTATATCTCCACTTCCTTTAAGATCGTTGATTTTCCTTTGGATGATTTTTGTAGACACGCTGAGATATCGGTGATGTTTTCTTTATGATTTTGTAGGACGCAGACTTTGCAGTTTCTATTAATATAAAAACCGTGTGCATGGGTTATCCGTTTCAAAAAAAAAAAACTTCCTTTAAGATCGGTGTTTTGGGCTAGTTGGTTGGTAGATAAATTACATATTTGAGAAGAGGCCGATAGGAACAGTGTACATGCATCCTCATGGAGACAAATACAATCAGGTCTTGCAATTGCTTTCAGACTTCCACTACTTCTGTAATCCCACAATTTTTTTGCGAACTTTATGCTCCAACAGAATTGTTATCCTGAGCTGTGACACATCAAATTCAGTGGTAGATTTCAAAAAAAATGTGCTGCTTACCGCACATATGTTTAGCATTAGAATCGAAATCAATGTCATTGTATACAATAGTGAATACCAAAGATGAATTCCTTCAGTGCTGAAAAGTTTCTGGTTTATGAATAAAACTTATCGTCAAGCCATGTTCTTTGACTTGAGAGAACCAACTTGTGGTTGGATGGTAAGAAGCGTGGTTGTACCCTCCGTCCATGAGAGTTCAAACCCCAGGTTTGACACATGTGTGTCGTATTTAGACGGAATATTCATTCAGTGGGAGACGACGTTCCCGTCGATAGCGAGACGGCTGTGTCGACTTCGTCAATCTCAAGATCCGCCTGCTCAGTCTCTCGGAGGTGCTCATAGGGGTAGAGTGTGTGTGGCGCATTTATAAGGGTGAGTGTATGCACATATATATGAGCGATTGTGTTTGTAATGTGTTTCTAAAAAAAGTTCTTTGACTTGAATTATTCTTAGAAAATAGTTTGCTCGATATGAAATGATACCAGATGAGTGGCTATACCTCAGGCTAGCTAATAACTAGCGATCCAGAGATGACCAGACTTAGTATGTGTATGCGAGCCAAAAAAAAAAGCTTGAACATGGAAAGGCACGTTCATTCCGTTCACGAAAGCATGTTCACTATGAGTCATAGACACACCCGTCGAGTAATATAATAAGCGGTGGGGAGCATTTCCCCCCGTAATTCTCGAAAAAAAAAAGATTACAGGACTTTGCCAAGATCTTCTTTTTGACAACCTTGCGGCAGTAATGTCCTTTTGCTTTTGCCTTTCCTTGTCTGCAACAGTAAACTGTGCTATGGGACAGATGGAGGACAGGCTCAATATACAAGATTTGAGAGATCATTTGATTTATTGCAACCCTCTTCCCTTTTCCCGTTTCATAATAAAAACTGCCAGTAAGGCTAATATCGCTCCAACTTATGTTATCCTCGTGATATGTTTAGTAACATCCAAATATCTAATAAAAAATTACTAGCTAACCATACAGTGATTGGTGTATCAGGCGGGAGCATCCTCAACATCTGCGGTTGTACCGACCAGTAGGACCCTGGACTCTCAGAGCTTAATTTATCCTGAATCTGAACACTAGGAAAATTCAAGTTAAGACAATGTCCTTTTAGCATGCATGCACATGGCAAAATAACTCCTATATTATTTGGTCATTCATGATTATTTGTTTCATTCCTTTATTCTTTATCTCTGAGTAAAGTGCATTCTTTGCGTGTTGCTGTACCCAAGCATCCCATCCTTCCGTTCAAGCTCCTTTCCGCAACCAGGGAAAAAAAAATCGGCGAGAAAAGGCCCATATCATCCGAACTTTTTGGCCTGTTTTTAAAATTTTCGGCCCAGCCTGGTGTCATGTGGGTTCCCTTGTTAGAATATATATACTTAGCCCCAGGTCAACGCAATCGGTACTGTTTCGCTAATCCCCTTGCCCTATTCTCCTTCCCCTAATTCGTGGATTGAACTGGCGGCGTGATTGGTTTGAGGTTTGACCATGGCAGGCGTCGAGAGCAGTAACAAGGGGACTGGGAAGGGGAAGCAGACGTAGTGCAGTGGGCATTCCGATGATGGTACCAATGCGAGAGACGGCGCCGCCGGCCGAAGTGGCGAGGCAGACCCCGCGATGGGCAGCGGTTCCGCCGTCCGAAGTGGCGGGGCAGAGGCCGCGCTGGGCAGCGCTGCTTCAGTTTCATGCTCTGAACACTAGTGTGCTTGAAATTGGTTGTCAATGCCTAGGAAATCTGATATCGTTGTAATTTTGTACATGAAAGTTCATACTCTGAACCATGAATGAAATTCAGGTGTTGCTGCCCTATTTATTTTAAGTGTAATTCTGGATTATGTGCTAATTGAGTAGTACAGTATGTCAATAATGAAGTTGAGGTGTTGTTACATCAGCGTACATGTTGTGAAGTAGTACAGTATGTCACTGCGCTTTGGAATTCTGAGGCTACTAGTAGTACAGTATGTCACTAATGAAGTTGACTACTCCCTCCGTTCCAATGAATAAGGCGCGCACGCTTTTCGAGATTTTCCTTTGACCAAGAATTAATCTGTATATATAATAATATTTGGTATAAAATCAATATCATTAGAAAGTGTTTTTCACTACGAATCTAACAATGTCAAAGTTGCACTATATAGTTAAGATATTGTTACTCAAATATTTAGTTCAAAGTTTGTCTTGAAATGCGTATGCGCCTTATTCATCGGAACGGAGGTAGTATGTTTTATTAGTAAATCCCTACGGTGTGCATGCTCTGAAGAGGATGCGGTAGTAGTACAGTATGTCAGTAATGAACAACAGTGAACTATGCTTATTAGATAATTAATCCCTAGAGGATGCGGTGTAAAGTTGTTTTATAGCAAAATAATTCAGTATAAGTTGTTTTACTAGTAGTACAGTATGTCACTAATGAACAACAATGAACTATTGTTATTAGATAATTAATCCCTAGAGGATGCGGTGTAAAGTTGTTTTATAGCAAAATAATTCAGTATAAGTTGTTGTACACCAATAGGCATACAGAGCCTCGATCATTATTACAATTTCTTAGTGCCATGCCGACAAGTGCATTTGAGCATTATAGCTCTCGGTACAGTGGAGGCACTGATTTCTATTTACAAATTCTTAGTGCCATTTCGACAAGTGTTTACTATTTCTTATTTAAGTTAACACTGATTTTTATTTACATGTCCAGCTGATGATGGTGTATCATATGGATGGAGCCATGGAAAACCTTATCACCAAGGTTTCGAGTGCAATTATTGTGGCCTTGCGGTGAAGAGTGGAGGTGTCTCAAGGCTTAAGGTACATTTAGCAGGTGTAAAAGGAGATGTGAGAGCTTGCAATGTTGTACCTGCAAGAGTTCGACGAGCAATGCTCAAGTCTGTTTCGGCACTCATGGTGAAAAAAAGAGCGAAGCAAAGAAGGACTCAAGCGGTAGAATGTGATGTCCTCATGAGGATGAGTCGTGGTCATGCATCTGAAGGCTTGTTTGATGATGAGGATGACGACGTGCGTCGTGCAATAGAAGAATCTCTAAGGGAACACAAATACAGGGAGACAGTTGAGCAGAGGGGTGGAACGTATGAGCATGGTGGTTCAAGTAGTGGCAGTGGATTGGGTGAGGGTAAACGCCTGAAAAAAGGCTTTGATTCAAACCTGGCGCATGCCAAGGCACCGGTGCAAGCCAGAATTGATAGAATTTATTCAAAGAATGAAAACAAGGACATGCTTGCATTAGCTTGGTCCAAGTGGTTCCATGCGAGAGATATTCCCGGCCGCAAAGCTGATTGCCCATACTTTGTAGGAGCCATGAAGTTAACCCAGAGGCTTGGTGAGGGCATTCCTATCCCAAAGGGGTCCATAATAGATGGTCCGTGTTTAAACTCAAACTACAATGAACTTAAAGAGTACGTGCAACAATTTCAGGATGATTGGTATACATATGGAGTCACAATCATGTGTGACACATGGACAGGCCCCACAGATATGAGCATAATCAACTTTCTGATATTTTGCAATGGTCGCATGCTTTTCCATAAGTCAGTGAATGCAACCGGGGAAATGTAGAATTCAAAGTATCTTCATAAGATCATCCGGGAAGTGGTTTTTGATGAGGTGGGTCATCAAGCTGTTGTTCAACTTGTTACAGACAATGGAGCCAATTTCAAGAAATCTTGTTTGATGGTGGTAGAGGAGTTCCCGCATATTGTTTGGAAACCTTGTTCTGCTCACACTGTCAATTTAATGTTGAAGGATATTAGCAAGTTTGATGAGGTGGCAGAAGTTGTGACTAGTGCAAAGAGGATTAGCAAATTCTTACACAACCATAGTAGGCTGCATGAAACTATGAGGACTTGGGTTGGTGGAGAGATCATACAACCTAATGCCACAAGGTTTGGGACACTCTTTGTATTTTTACAAAGTTTCATGGACAAGAAAGATGCATTTCAGAAATGGATGGTGTCCGAGGATTGGCAAAATAGCGAGTGGAGTACTAGCCCAGACTACGACTACACATATGATAAGTTGGTAAACCGTCAATGGTGGAATAAAATGAAATGGGTGTTAGATGTTGTCACACCTATATATAAGATATTGCGCTATGCGGACAGAGAGAAGAATGCTACAATATCAGGTTTTATACCAACACAATGCCAAAGCTCAGTAGAGTTGACTGCACTTCTCAAACATGACCAGTACAACTTCAATAGATTTTGTGAAGTAGTAGAAAAAAGGCTCGACATGATGCGCGAGAACACCCATTTGGTTGCTGGTGATTATTACTTGAAAATAGCTTTTTTCTAATGAACACTTGTCTGTACACCAATAGTTTTAAATTGCAATGCAGCCGGTATACTTGATCCAGTGGGAGACTATGAGTACAACATAAGTGCTCAACCTGATCTAGTCCAACAATTTAGTGAAAGCATTCGTAGAATCTCAACCTTACCTCAGAGCACAGTGGAGGCACTCCTCCAATTTGAAGCCTACCGGAACCGCCGAGGAATTTTTGGTACCGAGGAGGCTCGTATTGCTGCTAAAAGTCTTATACCCAGTATGTCATGAAGTAAATAATGCATAGAAAATTTTATCATTCTTTGTTTTCATGGTTACTAAAGTAGATCAATGTATTGCAGCATCATGGTGGGTGCACTATGGCGCAGACTATCCTCATCTACAAAAGTATGCATTGCGGATTGTTTCTCAATGCATGTCCTCAAGTGGGTGTGAACAAAACAGGAGCTCGTTTGCATTGATTCACACATTACTAAGGAATCGACTTGGCTATGAAAAGCTTCACAAGTTGGTGTATGTGCACTATAATTTGAAGTTGCGTATCCAACAGCAAGAATTTGACATGCAGGAAAGTGAAACAGATGCACTTGATATTATGATGGATGTTGCATTGTATGATAGAGACAACCCAATCATGGAATGGCTCTATGGATCAATGACCAATGCAAAACCCATTTTAGATCAGAATGATGATAACATATTTGAGAAAGAAATTAATCTTGCTGGAAGTCTGAGAAATGGAAAACGCAAGATCATTGGCAGCGATGATGAAACACAAAGCCAACCTGGCAGCCCCGAGGACAATGATAATATCTACCCTGTGACAGAAACTACATCACAAAGAAAAGGTGAGACCATTGTACAAGTTTTTTGACCTCTAGGTTCTGTTTGTACTCAATCAAAATATATTATTGATATTTCATCCATGCAGATGATGAGGACGGATTTGAAAAAGTTATATTCACGTGTGAACAAAATTTCACGCACGCTAGGCAAGATCAAGATCATGGTTGCAGGAAGTCACGACCCCAACGGACAGGTCCGAGTAAGTATAGGCGTATGAGCGATTTATCAGACAAGCATACTGATAAAAAGAAATGGTGAGCCTCTAATTTTAGAACTCAACCTTAGATATTTCATGTACATACAATACTCACTTAAATTCAGGAGTCTATAATTTTTTTTGCCTTTGTCTTTGCAGATGTGTGCAGATATGAACAGTATGATTCTCTTGTTAGGATTGCTTAATTTGAAGGCATGGTTTAGCAGTTAGAGCATTCAGAAACTACTACAGGATATTACACAATTAGCCATTTGATTATCTGTCTACTTTTCTCTATGTGAGAGTGTCACATTTATTTTCTAGTTGTGTGCTTGCTACTTATATTTCCTGTGCAACTTTAGTATTTTTCTTACGAACAAACGTGTTGAATTCATATGTCACTTCAGTGATATACTTCCATCCTATGTCACAATGCTACATAATTCTTCCACGCCTGTTTGGGGGAGTTGTCTGTATGGTATACTTAGGTGAAGTGAGATTGGAAGAAATTATGGACAAATTAGCGAGAGAAGTTCAAAAGGAAAAAAAAATGTCACAATCCCTGGTACCTCCAGATGATAATTTCTGTCGGAAAACATTTTTTCGGCGAAAATTTCAAATTTCTCGAAAATTTCAAAAATTTCGACCGAAAGATTCAAATTGGTGCGTTCATATTTGTTCGAAGTATTTGAATTTTTTCTTCGCAATTTCGTTTTTCTCTCGAAATTTGCGAATCTCTGAAGGGGGCGAAAAAAAACCGCGAATCGAAATGCTGAACCTTGTCCGCAACTAGCAGTTTCTGTCATGTTGTCTTCATTTTCCCACTAATCCCCTCAACTTGATTTGTATTCAGCTTCTTCGCCCCTGTGAAGATTGATAATTGAGGATTCTTATTATTCATATAGTCCATTTAGAAATTGGAAGGTTACCGACATGATCCGTAAGAGTTATGGTCTTACTGTTCCACTCTTTTGTTCTCTGAGAAAGTGAGTAATCCAGAAACTGGTTGAGACAAAGACCGGTAAATTTTGAGATCGTGCTTGTGTTGCTTCAGAGATAAGCAAGAAAATACATTGTTTTGTGGACGAACCTAACTAGGCTCTGACATCATTTTAAAAATCCGATGAACCTGAAGCATTGCAAGATGAAAATTGGAGCCAAGTATCTGATTGGAGTTACACTGTTCAGTGAACCAGTGAGATATCTGAATTTTTTTCGCTTGATTAAGCTCAAATATGTTACTGCACACGCGGGCACATGCAAACTACATATTTCATCCCAGCAAAAAAAAAACTACATATTTCAGAAGAGGCAGATAGGAACATTATACATGCATCCTCATGGAGACAAGTAGGGTCAGCTCTTGCAATTGCTTTCAGAATTTCACTACTTTTATACTCCTACAGTTCTTTTTAACTTTTGTGAATTTTATGCTCCTACAGAATTGATAACCTTAGCTAGGAGCCTAGGACATACCAAATTCCGTGATAGATTTGGAAAAACGTGCTTCTTACCACACATATATTTAGCAGCCCGGTCGAGAGAAATCTATTTCCAAAATTACAGCAAGTTGAAGCGAATCAAATATGAATGGAATGCTTACTGTGGCCAAGAAATACCAAAGAGACCAATGTCATTGTATACAGTAGCGAATATCAAAGATGCATTCCTTCAGTGTTCAAAAGTTTCTAGTTTTTTAATATAGTTTATAGTCAAGCCAAGCTCTTTGGCTTGTTTAAATTTCAGACAATAGTTTGCTCGATATGCAATGATACTGGATAAATTGCTGTAACTCAGGCTAATTAATAACTAATCTATCCAGAGATGACCAGATTTACTATGTGTATGCAAGCAACAAAAGGCAAAGCTTGAGTATTGTAAGGCAATGCTAGCTGGTTCCTTCAGTTCACTAAAGCACGTTTCACTTATGTTATGAGTCGTACACATGGTTAAAGGACATTGCCATGGTCTTATTTTCGACAACCTTGTGGCCATCATATCCTTGTACTTTTGCCCTTTCTTTTGCTTTTCTTTGTCTGTACAATAAATAGTGCTATGTAAAATATGGATAACAAGATAAACATGCCAGATTTGAGACTTCATTTGGTCCTCTTGCCATCCTCTTACATTTCCCCTTTTATACATGAAAAATGTCATTAAGGTAAATATCGCTCCAACTTATGTTTTCGTCGTGTATATGTTTTTTTCGTCGTGTATATGTTTGGAACAACCAAATATCCCACAAAAAACTACTAGGTAACCATACAACGATTCGGCGTACCATACTAGAGTATCTCAACCCCTACAGTTACCTAGCTTAGGAACACGGACTTCAAGCTGAATTATCCTAAAGGCAAAACCTTAAACACTAGGAAACTTCAAGTTTAGATAAAGTTCTTTTGGAATGGATACACGTGTCAAGTATTCCGTTTGTTCTTTGGTTATTCATGATTCTTTTGCTTCCCTTAACCTTTATCTCAGAGAAAAGTGTATTCGTTGCTTGTTATTGTAACCAAGCATCCCATCTTTGGTACGATTGATGTTTCCCTTTTTTTTGTATATATATGTCACAAGGTGCAATCGTTGAAACCCTTCCCCCTCTCCTTCCAGCTACTCATTTTTCCTGCAACCAATTTTGTTCTTTAAATTTCTTCAGTTTTGTCGTAGGTACATGAGTCACTTCAATTTAAGCTCTCGCTGGTGTTTACACTGAGATTTTTGTGCTTCATATTTAGTCTACGATTTTTTTTTCTAGTCATCAACAACAAAAAAAAACGGTATTTTTCACTCCTGATACTTGTTCTTTCAAAAAATAACATTTGTTTCTAGTGATCACAAAATATTTGCATTCACCGCTTAGTTTTTAAGTCTTTTTTCTATGCATGGTTACAATCAAAAGACCATTTGTGTTTTCCTTGTTGATTATTGTTCTTTCACATGTCGACAATTGACTATGTTTTAAGTGATCAAGACAGAAAAAAAATATTTCACGTTCCAGTTCCACTTTGCCAGTGCTCTTCCACGTCTAGTGTACAATAATTTTTTCTGGCAACTAATAAATTTTGTAAAAAAGTCATATCTTTATTGGTTATTTCAAATCTTTAACTATTTCTCTCAATTACAAAACGTATGCAAAAAAAAACATTGGTTTTGGGTCTTTGCCATTATGTGCTTCTTATATGTATATCAACGCTATAACAAAAATAAATAAAAATTAGCTTCTTCCGTTTGTTTTTTTTTTTTTGCTTTTATTATTCTCTTGTTTTTGTTGTTATCCGTTCCACAAAAAAAACTGCAAAACCATCATTCACTTCTCCACTATTGAGATTTTTCAAGGAAATCTAGTTGACCAAATCAATCATCACATGACATTCATATTGTAGACATACAGTGCAATATTCATCCACTAGGTATGTTTTCTGTTATGTCTATATTTGTTTTTATTTACATTTTGGCTATTTAACAATTAACATCAACTACTTGTGTTATCTCAGGACCATACACAACAAAGGTAGTTTGCGGATGTGAAGCCAAATCAAAGAGAATTAATATTGTGTTGCCATCCTCTAGTTTAGGTGTTGCTGGCATTGTTTCATGGTGATCTAGGATCCTGCATATGCCAAGTTATTCATTATTCATTTGTTCAAAGCTTCTCAGAAGGCCACACGAGAGAGGTAAATATATAGGTTGATGCATAGTACTGTACGTTTAATATTGTTTTCTACTAAATTTGATCATGCAATGATCCCAGTGTCTTGAACATTTTCTTGAAAAATAGTAGGTGTTTTTAATCAATTTAAAAAAAACCTAGTACTATAAATATCCATTTAATGCTAAACAAGAATATAATAATATTTAGCTAAGCTTTTCTATCATTTATGGTCAGAGAAAATAGTTCATACCTGCTTTTATCAAACATGTGTACCCAAAAGTGAATATGCCTATGTCACCAACTGAAAATTTTATATAGGGAAAAGGTATTTCAAGAAATTCCCTAAAAAATTAATGAAATAGAGCACAAAATAAGATATACGTACATGGTAAAGAATTTAGTTGACAACAAAAGTTGTATCAGCGACACACACTCCTTATCCAAACTAAACTGCTTCCATATCCTCCTCCTCATTCTCTCAGTCACTCGCTCCAAGCAAAAGAACCACTCTTCATCCAGAATCAACATGTCGCCCTTCTTATTTTAGCCTCCCACATTTACAACCACCATTGGGACGAAATAATAGCTAACACTAGGGGGAATTTTGCACATAACCCAACAACATTCACATTTTTTTCACAAAAAACCACCTTTTGTAGTAATGAGTTGCACGGAACACAAGTCTCTTCATTAGTAGCATTGATACAAAACTATACTAGTTGGCAATAACTGATTCATGTCATCTACCGTGGCATTCACGTGCCTTAAGTTATGGAATATACCGTGGAATCCATGTTCCTTAAGGGAGATGTCAACAGCTTATGCTAACGTCATGTGGTCCTTGTCAATAACTGATTCATGTCACCTTTTTTTTGTAGGTTGGGCAAACAATAAAGTTTGGTAAACTTCTCAACATAAGTTATGAAATAATTTCCGTGGGAAAGATGGTCGGATGCTTCACGGGAAACATGGAGTCATCATCTGAGAGATAGAGACTTTTGGTATTGTTCGTAACTTCTTATTTTATGTTCATGTCTTTATTTACAAAGTGCATTTTATTGGTTGTCAATGTATGTTTCTTTCTCACAACAACCTTCTAAGGTAAAATGTCTAAGCACTTATTAACACATTGATAATCACCTGAAATGAACCGGCATCCCACACATATCATGATGTAAGTGCATGGTGTAGCTACATGGGTGCCTAATTATAAATTTCCCATGCCCCTAATCCATTTTATTTTAAGTTGATTCTGTATCTTAAATTATACCCTTTTCTCAAACACCTCTACCATATAAGTAGGAGCGGATTCACATGATATCATTTCTTGAGGTTGCATGGCCCCTGCAATAATTATATAACAATAGCTTTCAACATAAGTCGGACGTAAATAGTTTGAAATAGCTTAGGCCCATGCACATGAAGAAAGCTGAATAAGGTTCCATCTTATTCTTTGGTGTGTTTTCAACAGTAACCTTTTCCTACCATAAACATAAAAGTTTTTTTTGGATGTATCCATTTTTTTGGTTTTAACACAACAATTTACTGTGTATAACATGCCGATGCACAAGGATCCATTTGATCATGCCATCGCTTTCTCTTCCAGTTTGGACAAAGATTCTCTATGTTTTATTGAATATATCTTCTTCATACATTACACACCAGTTTAGAATTAAATTTGAGCATTCCAAAACATTTCTTTTAGGGTCTATGCAAAATGTATCTTTATAAATCTGTTGAATGGGAACCATAGTAACTATAAGGGCATATCTTAAGAATGTATCTTTATGCATGAGAGGTCACCCCTAGAAATGGAATCTACAGGGGCCTATCTTAAGGTTCTAGAAGTAGTTCTTAGTGATATTGCTCGTTGATTTGTAGCTTACGTGTGTTATATTTTCTGATATTGGTAGAACCATTGAAATGTGTATCATGTACATTCTTTTCTAAATAATATGGTAATATGTCAAGAACCCGTCCTTTCTTTTGCAAATAAAGCATATTCCCAAATACAAGAAACTCCTTATATGGGAAGGAATTAATCTGGCTGTGCATTTGCAAGGTATTTTCCGCAGTTTTTTTATTGACATACCAAATATTATGCAACAAATTGCGTGTGGGCAATGGTGTTTTGGCACCCGGGTGCATAGGCATACTTTATTTAAAATATTATTTGTGTTTGCAAAGTCGTTTCACGAAAAGCCGTTATTTTTTATGGCTTGTGTAAAATAGAAAAAAGATGGTGCTTAAATAAGTCTTCCATGAGACTTTTTTTGTTGTCTTTTTACGCAAGTTACAATAAATGTTGATTTTCCGAGAGACCACTTTGTGAACACATATAATGCGAAGATGTTTCCATGAAATTTTTCGACGTTTCAAAATATATTTTTTATATACTGGGTGCATATGCACCCGGGAACCAAAGTGGATTTCTGTTGGTAATGAATCTAGTGTTCATATATATTTTTGTTTACACGGTCGAGGTTGCGAAACTTTGGCCAGCTAGCCATCGGTTGATCATTTCGATTGCATAAGTTGTAATAATACTAGTTGCTTTGCAGGTTAAATGGATACCATAAACGGGCACAATATATTTGGCCCTTTAGTTTCACTAACGGTATTCGTCGTTTCACCGACGATGGGTATTCTGGTGTGTTTTGGTTTGTTGAGGTGGGGTCCATGGATTCATTCGCACAAGCCAGGTCAGGCATATATTCGGAAATAAGAAAGATAATCGGGCAATACGAACATGTGATAAAAGTTGATTTGAATCCCACGCCTACATCACAGGAAGCACACGGAAGAGGAATCATGGGCATCAAATACCAGTTGACCCTCGCGGCTGCAAAGGAGCTCGGTCTGCTCGGCCAAGAATACAACATGCTCAAGGAAAAGCATGACCAGCTACAGTACTACACCTACGGGAGCAAAGGTGTTGCCGAAGATCTAGAGAATCACATGCGGTACAGTCTAGGTCCTCTAGTATGGATGAAGTTATCAACCAAGAAGTACTTGCTAGTGGTTGATAACCTCCAGTGGCCAATTCAGCCTGGCAGTTTTACAGGTGATTGCGGGCTTCCTCTACCCTCCTGGATAAATACCGAGTGGATCATCTCGCCTACTTCCAGGGATGCCTACAACAAGAGCAAGTCCGAAAATGACAACGTATTCTTCGTTAACAGATATGAACATATTTTGACTCTCACCCTGTATGCACTTCGTCATCGGCTGAGCACATACTCAACACACTCCTTGAAAAAACCATCGATTATTGGCATCTTATAGCCATCGATTGCTTCCATTACACCATGGCAATTTTTTCCAAACATCCACAAGTGGCTGCTATTACCTCGGACGAGCTCATCCACCAGTGAGCTGCTCTGCTGCCACGCATGACCAACACCATTAGCAGCCGCAACAAGTGTTCCTATATGCGTCGAGTTGGAAGGGTCATCCTTGAAGCATTTAAAAAGTACTCTTCTTCCACCAGCATCCTTGAGCGCACGATGGCTCGACAGCGGGCCAAGATTGCATGGCTCAGTGAGAGAGACGCGAACACAGCCTTCTTCCACCAGCATGCCTCCTACCGCCGGCAGAAGAACGTGGTGCACAGTATTACGGTCGATGGCGCGGTTGTCTCTGACCATGCGGCCATGGCGGAAGCCACCCTTCACGCACTTTCAGGAGCTCTTGGGCACCTCGGATGACCGTCAGTTCTCGCTCGACCTCGAGTTCCTGGGCGCTCACGCGGAGGACCTTAGGGAGCTGGAGGCCGCATTCTCCGAGGAGGAAGTTAGGGAGGTGGTGCGGCGACTCCCTCGTGGGAAGGCGTCGGGGCCAGACGGCTTCACAGCGGAGTTCCTACAGAGCTGTTGGGGCACGGTCAAGGGAGACTTCATGGCGGCCTTCGGGAAGCTCTTCACGTTGAGCGGGCGCGGCTTCCAGGGTCTGAACCAGGCCCTGTTGATTCTCTTGCCTAAGCGACCAGATGCGGCTGCCCTAGGGGACTATCGTCCGATCAGTTTGATCCACATCTTCGCGAAACTGGTTGCGAAGACTTTGGCTGCGAGACTGGCGCCTAGGGTGGGTATGCTCGTTGATAGCAACCAGTGCGCCTTCATACAGAAGCGCTGCATCCACGACAACTTCATGCTTGTACAGCAGACGGCGAGACTGCTCCATAGGCTGAAGGAGCCGCGTGTAATGCTCAAGCTGGACATCGCGCGAGCTTTCGACTCCGTCTCCTGGGGGTTCCTCTTTGAGGTTCTCCAAAGGTTGGGATTCGGACCGAGGTTCCGAGAGCTGGTTGCGATCCTCCTGTCGACGGCTAGCACCAGGGTGTTGCTCAATGGCGAGCCAGGCCCGCCCATCTGGCACCGGAGGGGCCAGGGAGACCCCCTGTCGCCAACACTATTTGTGCTTGTGATGAACATGCTTAACAGGATGCTGGCGAAAGCCATAGAGCTGGGGATTCTGCGGCGACTTGCGCGCCGCGATCTGGTGACGTCGGTCTCACTTTACGCGGACGACGTGGTGATTTTCTGCCACCCGGATGAACCCGAACTACGCGCAGTGCGCGACATTCTGGGTCTTTTCGGACACGCCTCGGGCCTTCACACTAACTCCAAGTGTTCGGTGTCCCCGATTGCATGCTCCGAGGAGGAGGCTGCGGGCGCGGCGGCATCCATGGGTTGCCCACTGGCCCCCCTGCCGATCAGGTACCTGGGCATCCCCCTCTCTGTCAGGCGCCTCTCGGCTGAGGCGCTCCAGCCCTTGGTGGATCGCCTTGCAGACAAGCTACCGACATGGAAGGCATCCATGATGCCTAAGGCCAGACGCCTCACACTAGTCCGGTCAGTGTTGGCGGCGATTCCACTCCACCAACTGATCGTGTTGAGTCTTAACAAAAGGGAGCTAAAACAGGTGAACAAGATCCTCAGGGGGTTCCTCTGGGCAGGGCGTCGGGACGCTAACGGTGGTCAATGCCATGTTAACTGGTCGAGAGTATGCCGCCCGCTGCAGTACGGGGGCTTGGGGATACCGGACTTGGCCCGCACCTCCATCAGCCTTAGGGTGCGCTGGCTCTGGAGGATGCGTACGGACCCGCTTCGCCCCTGGCGCGGACTGGACATGGACTTCTCCGCGGAGGAGTGAGGCATCTTTGATGCGTCTACCTTCATGGTTGTCGGCGACGGTGACTCGGCGCTCTTCTGGGAGGACCGCTGGATAGACGGGAAGACGGTCAGGGAACTAGCGCCGGACCTCCACGCGCTGGTCCCCAGGCGGCCCAGAAAACGGCGGACGGTGCGACAAGCGCTGGTCGAGCGCTGCTGGATCACGGATATTGGGGGTGCCCTCAGCCCCCTAGCCCTCTGGCAATATGTCCAGCTCTGGACCAGGTTGCGGGACGTCCACTTGACGAACGTGCCCGATAGGATGTCTTGGCGTTGGACCACGGACGAGCAATACTCCTCTAGTTCTTGCTACAACAGCCTCTTCCTAGGCTCGATTGTGTCGGAACCTTGGAGGTTGACTTGGCGCTCGTGGGCCCCCCCTAGGGTGAAGTTCTTCATCTGGCTCGCTTGCTTGGACAGGTGTTGGACGGGTGAAAGGTTGGCGCGTCGGGGGCTGCCCCATGCAGAGCGCTGCCCGTTGTGCGACCAATCGGAAGAAACGATGTCACATCTACTGGTGGCCTGCCCCTTCTCGCGGGCGCTGTGGCATGAAGTCCTATCTTGGATTCGATCCACGGCCCCACCCCCCATGGGTGCTGGGGCATTCGCTGAGTGGTGGGCGCTCGCTTTGCGCGCCACCCCCCGTGCGCTTCGCAAGGGCACCTCGCCGTTGATTATGCTCACGGCCTGGTGGATCTGGAAGCACCGGAATGCGGCAGTCTTCGACGACTTGCGCCCCTCGGTGGCACTACTCCTCGACACCATCAAAGCGGAGGCCAACGACTGGTCTCGGGCGGGGGCACGCGGCCTACGCCAGATCATCCCTCAGGGTACCTAGTTTGGTGTTGAGTTGTACTGTGTGGTGTGCCCTTTCATGGGCTTGTACAAATTAACTCTCTTTTTCTATCAATGCATCGAAAAGCAAGGTTTTTGCGTTTTCGCGAAAAAAAAAGTACTCTTTGCTGCAGCTGCCTTTTTCTCCTGCTAGTGAAGATGATGAAGCCACCAATACCGGCGCACAATTCTCAGCATACCATGGCTTAATTGCAGAAAGAATCACCCTCGATGAACTTGCTGATAACAAGAAGAAATGGATCTCGTTCATTGGTGACAATGGATGTCATGTAAGCCGAGATTGGTTGAGCCTAGATAAAACCAGTGGCACGACAGCACTAGTTTTAAGAGGTTGCTTGCAACAATCACCCATATATTCCAAACTGAACCATTTCTTGCCCAAACTCTATTATCTTCGTGTTCTTGATCTCTCCTACTCTCCACTAGAATATCTCCCTTCTTCCATTGGTTGTCTCCAGAACATTCGGTTGCTCTCACTTAGAGGCTGCCATGATCTAAAAACTCTTTTCATTTCCTCCACAACTAGTGTCACAGACTCAACAAAATATACGACCAGTTCACCATTGTGCACTCTATACCAGCTCGAAATCCTTGATATGAATGGAGTCCCGTTTTCTCATTTGACGCAAGCCGTGGCCGACTAAAAAACCAATTTGATATACCTCGACATGTCCTATGCAGAAATAACTACTTTTCCGCCAAATTTCTTCCAGCACATGTCAAATCTTGAAGATCTTATCCTTATAAACTGCTCTAACCTTGTGGAGCTACCTACTTCCATCACTACACTATCTAGCCTAACAACACTTGAGGTCACAGGGACTCAAATAAGATATTTTCCCCCAAAGATGTTTGAAGAAATGCTAAAGCTTCAGTTGCTTAAGCTGATTGACAACAATAACTTGATTTCACTATCTAGTTCAATCTCTAAGGTCCATGAAATCAAACTAGAAGGTCATCCAACCCTTATATCCTTCTTGTTGATCGGTGGACCTCACATTCAGCGCGTGTCCTTGCGTGGGTGTAGTAAACTCAAGTTTGTCGAGTTCAAGAATGTTGGTGTTTTGGAGGAGCTTGATTTGTCGGGTACTTCTATAGATGAGCGCCCTGCCAATATACCTAATAGTATCCAGCTCAAGCGATTGCTCTTGTTTGGGGTTCCTTCTCTGCTGCGATTTCCATGGCATAAGCTAGAACGACTTCCAGAGGTTTTTTTGCTTGGATCAGTGTGAAGAAGGAAATGTCAATCACTCAGACCAAGTTTCACAAGTGCGTCTTAGTGACCCAAGGTTCTTCCATAGATTCAAAAAATCCTGTGTCGATTCAGTGAGGGCTGGACGATTTTTCCAATCTTTCTATGTTCGAGTCGCTACGTGCAGTACTAGTAACATGCGACTGCATCATGAAGAAGAAATGGACAACAATTTGCAGGAGTTGGTGCAGAATCAATCAACATATATAAATGTGTATATAAGCTGTTATGCAGAGGAAATTGCAATTATGTCGCCAATTATAGTCCCCCTTCGCCGCACTAAACGCCATGTAGAGATCACAGGGATGCAACAGCCACCTGATGGTTTAGACAATCTTCTAAATGTCACCAAATCAGTATCAGTGACATGTGATAATTCTATAGACGAATTTCCTTACTCGAGCAATTTCCATGATCTGCCCAAGAGGATGTGAGCTACGCTGGTGTCACAAAATGAAGCAAGTTTTCTATGGAAATTCACACAAGGAAAATCTGCGAAACGTGTACGTCTGTCAACTCAAAAGCCTAGTTCAGTTCTGTTATGAATACAGTTACTTTTCCTTCAGTTCACTAGAGCACCTGCACTTGGAGTACTGCCCAAGATTGGAGTACGTGATGCCAGATTGGGTAACACTGCCATGTCTGAAGACACTTAACATCCTTTTCTGCTACAACCTCAAGACCATTTTCACTTGCCCTAGTCCTCTTCAAGGAGGCACTTATCAACTCCCAAGCCTCCAATGGGTACGTCTCCAGGAGCTGCCAATCCTCCGGCATTTCCATAGAAATGCTCTCACAAACATAAGGGCACCCATGTGGAACGAGCTCCACGTTCGGGGTTGCTGCAGCCTCCGACGCATCCCTTGCCTACAAGATCTCCCAAAGAAGGTGAAGGTAAATGGAGAGAGGAGCTGGTGGAGCAAGCTACAGTGGGGCTCACCCTCACACCGTGAAAGCTACGAGCCCGAGCTTCCCCCGAAGTTCGCCTCCTTCGACGAGCGTGCCGGGGTGACCAGCTACCTCAGATGAACACACCCAGGCTCATCCACACATGTGTACCATCAATTGGTATGTTCATTCCACTTGTATACCATTCACCATGAGTTCCTAAACGCACATGCCTGGTTAACGGTGCTACAGCATACATACATCCATATTCAATCCCAAAAAAATCATCCATATCGTATATTCAGCTGTCCTTGTGTCCATACCCTGTCTCAAGCTGATGTGCCTTTTATCCACAACATACATGTCACCTGCCTACCCTTGTGACCATCCAGTGTGTCCACCCCCTTTTTAATAACATGTGTCTCATCCCTACGTGTTGTAAGTAACGATTGTGTGTTTCTGCATGTAGACTTCCAAATAAATGGGCTAATGTCCCTGGTTAAATTGTTCTTGTTCAAAAACATATATATTATTTGAGTGCCAGCTATTGTATATGTTTGGTGATATATGTGTGTCACATGAGTTGTAATAAGCTATGTAATGTTGGTGTTGGTTGTGAGATATTTTTAATTATCATGTGTGGTTTAACACACTAAGTGGCCTGAGTATGTGATTCAGACAGTGCCGGTTTTATTTGTGAAGATTCATTTTACAATAAGATGGAGCTATTACTCTACCTTTTTCCCTCTTAATAAAGAAGATGCTATTTTTTTTTGCGAAATCGCAAAAGCTTTGTGTTTCATTGCATTGATAGAAAGAAGAGATTTACATGCAAAAAAAATTAGCAGACAACACTATAGAATTGTTGCACTAGCCATATAGATCAAAAGTCCGAACTGATGGAAAGGGGCTAGGCGTGTATTTATTAGGCTATTTTTGTCCTTAGCATGGGATTGGTGCGGGCCGCAGAATCTTTTTTCTTTTTGTTTCTAATACTGCGTGAGCAGGGTCTTGAACTCGAGACCTCGTGGCTCTGATACCATATAGAATTGTTGCACTAACCATATAGACCAAAAGTCCGAACTGGTGGAAAGGGGCTAGGCGTGTATTTATATTTCAACAAACACCGCATACAACAACACACAATTCAGTAGAGCATAACTACCACGACTCGCTACGAACATTGAGCATAGTACACACTCCACGACCGGCTAGTTCAAAGCCAACCACCAAAACTACGAAGCAATGGAGCTTTGCACCAAACTGAGGAACTACAGCTAATTTGAGAGATGTAATGAATATGTATAAGTTATATTATTCAATCATGATGTATTAGGGTTAAATAAAATGAACCCGAGCTATGTAACTCTTGGTGTGTATTGATACGTTTAAATATTTCATCAATATTGCGTTTATAATTGAAATGAGGATCTGGAACATATTGATACTTTTTTTTCTAACTTGTTTACGTATAAGTACCATTAGCTATTATCTTTAAACAATTTTGATGAAATGGATCTGGAACATATAATTACTCTTTTTTTCGAACTTAGGGAATTTTGACTTAGGGAATTTTGTGTATTTTCAGAAAAGTATGGAGCCAAGAGACGAAGATGCGGAAAACTTGCTCGAGGGTTTAATCCGCGGGCCCGAGGGAGAGACCGATGTGAGCCAGTGGATGAATGACTCCGGTGAGGGAGATCCGGAGCTAACCCGAGGAGACGTCTCTGCTGAGGGAGAAACCGACGGCTCCGTTGAGGGAGAAGCTGACGACTCCGGTGAGGGAGAAGCCGACGGCTCGGATAAGGGAGCAGCCGACGGCTCCGGTGGAGCCGTACAAATTACAAACACCGGCTCCGAGGTGCATATAGATATGTTAATTAATGAAACATTCGTTGTCTATATACATGTATTAACATTCTTTATATTTTTAGCCATCCGGCTCAAGCATATCAACCGAAAATAAGACGAAACGAGGCGCAACAAAAAAGTTGAAAGATACAGAAAGATATAGGATCGAAACGATTAGAGCAGACGGCGCACCCGAGCTTCCAGCTGATGTTGCCCAAAAATTTGTGAAGCAATGCAGAGTGCTAGTTAGGGATCACATTCCGATCACTGTTCATGAGTGGAATGAGCCAAAAGATCCGCGGAGACAAGGAATTTCATTTGTGAGCAAAAAAGCCAAATACCATCTTTTCAAAAAGATCATGTGTAATTTCACATTACCCTTGCCGGAGGTGGACGAGAATGAGGCGGATGAGAATGAGGAGGTAGATGGTGAAGCTGATGTTACTAAAAAGAAACTTGAGTTACTGGAAAAGGTCAAGGCGTGGACTCTGAAAAAGATGGCCGAGCAATTCAAAAACTAGAAGAAAAGATTGAACCTTGACTTTGTTAAGAAGGGCAAGACTCCAGATTTCACTCAAGGGTATGAGAAAATAAAACCCTTATGTGCAGAGTTTGTGAAGGACAAGCTGTCCGAGAATGCACAGGAAAGAACAAAAACAAATGAGAAAAACACCGCCAAAAAGGTATATCACCATGTTATGGGGCAAGCTGGCTACAAGGGTTCCATGCCCAAGTGGGAGAAATGGGAGAACGACCTGCTTGAGAAGGGGATCACTCCCGAGCTGTTCTTGTGGGTCGAGCGGACAAGGTCATGGTTCTACGGGCATGGGGGCACGTTGGGCGCCGAAGGAAAAGCAATCTATAACATAAGGCATAAAGAGAATCCTCTACCCATAGAAGATTTGAGAAGCACAATAAAGGACGTTAAAAAGGGGAAGTTTGAGCCAGATAGAGAGAACGACGAGCTCACACCCGCCCTCGGGAATAAGGAACATGTAGGGCGTACACGAGGCAGAGAAGGAAATCCTCCGTGGAGTATTGGGTTTGACGACACCAAAAAGAAATACCCCGATAGAAACCGTCAACGGAAAAAGGACGCGGAGGCAGCTGAAGCAGAGAGTCAGGCAAACTGGAGGCGTCAACTTGAAGAACAGATAAAGCGGACGCATGATGTAGCAATGCAGCAGCAGGAGCAAATTAACACACTTAGCCAGCAGCTAGTGTCTACCGGCGTACCACACATGGTAGAAGGTGAAGTCGATGCTACCGGCGCCGCACATTCTCATCGGAAAAGCAGCGTTGCATCCACGCAGCTCCCGGGTGATGATGCACCGCCGATGATGCACCCGGTGGATGATATCACAGAGATGACAACCTGTGAGCTCCACGTGAAGGTCGTCAATATTACCATCAACGCGGTGGTCGGCTATGTCTTACCATTGGCAAAGAACCAACTCACCATAGTCTTCCGGTTCCACGGGGCTACGCTGTTGTTGGGGTCGATGAAGTTCTCAAGGGATTCGAGCGGGTGAAGCTTGAATTCCCTGAAGGTGAAGACGGAGAGGTGACTGAACTCGGAGAAGCCAAGAAGTTGACGGTTCTATGGCTAAAGGAATGCATTGTGCTTCCAAATCAGACGGCAAGGCCATCGACTCCTCACCATTCTCCAGCGCAACGGTCTCCAGCGCGGTCGTCTCCGCCATGCATGCCGTCTCCAGCGCGGTCGCCTACGCCGTGCACGTCTCCAGCGCGGTCGCCTACGCCGCCGCGTCAGCCTTCTCCGCCCACTAAGTTTCTGCCGAAACGTAAAAGATCACCCAAACGTCAACGGTCACCCCTTCCGAAGGTACCAAAGAAGTTACCCAAGTTACCTTACGACTATACTCCTGAGCAAACCCAGGAAATCGCAAGGGACGAATACGAGGCGTGGAAGGCGAAGCGGAAGGAGAAGAAAAAGGCAGATTTCCCCGAGACCGAAGAAGATATAGAACGAGCGTGGAAAATGGTGAAGACTCTTCATCAACCCGAGCCGAGTCTGTCATCTGACTATGACCACTCTATTCTGAAGTCACACCAGGAAATGGTGCGGTCGACGAAGAGTAGTAGCGCAGGCGGGAAAAAGGGGAAATCAGTTGCCCAGCTCGGAGAGCAGAAAAAACAATCCATCTCCCCACTCAAAGTGATTTCCAATACCCAGGTGGGACTGAGCACTGATGCTGACGAGCAAATTGATCTGGAGTTTATAGAACTGTAGGGAGAAAGGGCAGCTGTCGCGGTTTGTCCATTGCTGAGTATATGCAAACAGTAGACTACTTCCCCGAAGCTGAATGTGCGTACAAATACCAGTACGGGAAACCTCTCATCAAACCCGAGGAGTTAAAGGATCTACCCACCAAAATGCGAAGAGTGCATAGTTGGTATATGGAAGCCGCTGCGAAATCTCAGGACTGGATATGTCTCGCAGTTAGAGACGAGCACTACGGGTATGGAGATGGAATGGTTCTGATTCAATTTGATGAATTGTTTCAGTTATTCCAGCAGCAGGCCCTCGACAAATCTATCGTTAGTGCCTATTGTCTGTAAGTACTTATTTCTCTAATTAAGTCTCTAGCTAGCTCACCTCGTTCATTGCATATTCATATATATATATATATATATATATATATATATATATATATATATATATATATATATATAGGGAAAATGGTGTCTACTCCCGGGTGTAGCTACACCCATGTCTCATATACTGCCGTAGGGAGGTATGTGTCATACTTTTTCGGTCCGAGTATGTTCATATATTATATCTAAGATACTCCAAAACAAGTTTCATGAAAATTATAAAATTAAGCATGTAGTTTGCAGTATATATTCAAAATACTGGTAATATATGTACGTATAAAGGGATATGTAGAAAAATTGCATATACTACATAAAAAGTAGTATATATACTGCCGAAATAGTAATATATACTGCATACTACCTTTACATACTCTCCGGTATGATAGATACTACATACATCATACTAAACACATGTGGGTGTAGCTACACCCGGGAGTAGGCTGAATTTGTCATATATATATATATATATATATATATAGTACACTCATTATATTATAATTGTAGAATGAAGATACTCGAATGCAAAAGAGGACAAATCTATGATATTGGGTTCATTGACCCACATTTTGTTAATCATAAGACTCTTGAGCTATGTGCCAAGGATACAGAAGATAACATTTAGAGGGCAATAAGGTTTCAACAATACCGACGGGAAATACTATTTCCTTACAACTTCGGGTGAGTGCTACTGTGTTGTACATATTTTTTTTTCTTACTCGATGTTCAGTGTATAATTGATGAGTTCTGCGTGCGCAGCTTCCACTATATTCTGCTAATTTTCCAAGTTGACAAAGAAAAAGTACTAGTAACGGACCCAAAACGTAAACCCCTAGCGATGTGGGCTTCCATGCAGGAAATGATCCAGCGGTAATTTCAATCTTTATTAATTTCAGTCTTTATATATGGCACTATATCGACTACTTTGTTTCATTTTCGGATATCAAGTAATTACTAACTCTTTTTATTCTTTTTCTTTCCCGGGCAGCGTTTGGAAGAGGTTCACAAAAAAGTTTCCGAAATCAGAGCTTACATTTGATATTGTGAAAGTAAGTACTACTACCTAGATCCGCGCATCTCCTCGATTCTAGTGTCGATACCATTATCATGGCTGGTTGATTATTATTTTGATTGAAACCATGTTCTCGTAAAGTGCTTGCAACAGGGAGACGGGAATCACTTGTGTGGATACTACGTCTGCGAGTTCATTCGTCAGACGACCTGTCCCAAGGGCAGAGATTTAAACCACCTTCATGTACGTCAGTCGTCAATTTTTCTTATTACCATCTATTTTAGTTACTTAGTTTCATTAATATATATTGACCACTCTTCTTTATATTAGATCGAACGGCTCCGAGACGGTCTTCTACCAAGTGACTGCATACGAGCAATTCAGGAGGAAATTGCGGGCTTCTTAGATGCAGAGGTCCTAAATGTAGATGGAGAGTAATATAGCGCCGGTTGGTCATGAATTTGATTTTGTAATTAATTCCATCGGTCATGTAATATGCTCGATATACTTAGCTTCTGTAATATAAGTGTTCTTTCTTTTTCTATATATATGTATTACTTATTCACTTGTGGGATTCGGGAGGTCCGGGGAGGGGCCACCGAGGCTCCTCTCTTCTCGTGGGATCCGGGAGGTCCGGGAAAGGGCCACCGAGCTCCTCTCTTCTCCTGGGATCCGGGAGGTCCGGGGAGGGGCCACCAAGCCTCCTTATCAGTGTATGGTGACAGGGGTATCGTAAAATCGAATTGATCGCAAAACATAAAATAAAAAGGAAAACAATAAATAGAAGAAAAAAAACTCTGCCGCGGCAGAGAAAATGGCAAAAGTGCTGCCGCTGCAGAGGAGGCATTCATCCCGGTTCGTGTTAAGAACCGGGACGAATGCCCCTGGCCAGGTTCGCCACGTGGTCAGCCCCATTTGTCCCGAGTCCTGGCACAACCGGGACCAATGGTGGAGGACCATTTGTCCCGGTTGGCCTATCCAGGTTGCACAACCGGAACAAATGGCCCTTACGAACCGGGACAAATGGCCATATTTCCACTAGTGCCTATTAACTTCCAATATTCCCAACCTTACGTACTTGCTAGCTACCCTGACGGTGGCGCTGATGCACATATGCCGAAATAGGCTTGCGCCCCGCTATATAAATATAGCAAACACACCATACAATGTTGAGACCACCGCTGGGAAAGAAGTAGAAGAGAAAGAAAAAAGGAACTAATGCCGACAGCGACAGACACTAGTAGAGAAGTGCCTTTCTATGGAACAGATTCTGTGGCGCACCCCTATCCGGTGCGCCACAGAAATGTAATTCTGTGGCGCACGGGTGGGCATGCGCCACAGAAAACAGGAATTCTGTGGCGCACCGGATAGGGGTGCGCCACAGAAAACAGGAATTCTGTGGCGCACCGTGTAGGGGTGCGCCACAGAAATAAGTTGGGGGCCCACACCATGATTGCCACACTCCTATTCTGTGGCGCATGGTGGTTAGTGCGCCACAGAAATATGACAATTCTGTGGCGCACCACTGCCACGTGCGCCACAGAATTCCCATCCGAAAAAATTCTGTCCACACGCACCAACTCCAACCCCCCCCCCCCCCCCCGGAACGCCTTTTCTAGTTTTTGACGGAAGAGTTGGCAGTCTAAAAAGCATCAAAAAATAAATCCCTTATAGATGCACGGAGAGTTTAATGTCTACTTTTTTGTCAAATTTTGAAATATGTATTTCGACTTTCTGAGCAAAAGTTTTATAAAAAAAGTAAAATGGGCATAACTTTTGCATACGATGTCGAAAAAAAATGATCAAGATATTAAAAAAAACTAGAGAGAAAAAGGAACCCGACCTCACTCGCCTTCGGCCTGTGAGCTTTTTTTAGAATCGCCAAATTCCAAAAGGAACAAAAGTTATGGCCGTTTTAAGATTTTGACTTGGAAAATAAAAAAAAATAAAAAAAAATTTCTGTGGCGCACCAAGGGGGGTGCGCCACAGAATTGGGAGGCAGGATTCGAAATTCCTGCCTCTCCTCCCCTCCTCTTCTTCCTCTTCTACCCTCCTTCCCTCCTCTTCTTCCCTTCTCCCCACCACTTCTTCTCCACTTCTTCTCCACTTCTTCTCCACCTCTCCTCTCCTCCATCACCACCACCACCACCACCACCACCTCTCCTCCTCCTTCACCACCACCACCCCTCCTCCTCCACCACCACTCTCCTCCTCCAACACCACCACCACCTCCGACGAGCTCCTCCTCCTCCTCCACCACCACCTCTCCTCCTCCTCTTTCTCCTCCTCCTCCACCACCACCTCTCCTCCTCCTCCTCATCCTCCACCACCATCACCTCTCCTCCTCCTCCTCCTCCTCCTCCTCCTCCTCCTCCTCCTCCACCACCACCACCACCTCCGGCGAGCTTCTCCTTCTCCTCCCCACCAACTCCGATGACCCCCATCCTCCACCCACCAACTCCGGCGAGCATCCGACGAAATCCGGCGAAATTTCGAAATTTCGAAAATTTCCCGCGGCCAGATCTGGCCGCCTTTTTTTTGCGGTCAGATCTGGCCGCCTTTTTTTGAAATTCAAAAAAAAATTCTGTGGCGCACCCCCCCTTGGTGCGCCACAGAATTGCAAATTTCTGTGGCGCACGGCTGAGGTGCGCCACAGAATTGACATTTCTGTGGCGCACGGCCACGGTGCGCCACAGAAATAATTTTTGTGGCGTAGATTCTGTGGCGCACCCCTACGGCCCTAGGTGCGCCACAGAATCCCATTTTGGTGCGCCACAGAAAGGCCTTTTCCTACTAGTGAGATCGACGAACACGATGGTGTCCTGCGACTGCTGCGCCCATCGAACCACTCCTACCACACTCCGTTGCCATCGATGTGCCAAGCAACACCTTCAAGAAGGATTGCGACGGTGATGACGCTGCTGCGTGGATAGGTCCTAGGATTTCTCCCGGTACACGGAGGGGAGTGGTGTGGGGTACACCCGACGCCCTTCAAGAAGGAGGGCAGCGCCGGCAGGCGTCGTCGCACCGGTGCCAGCAGAAGCCGACAAGGATTTCTCCTAACCCCCAGCACACCACCGCCACGGCCACATCACCGGCTCCGCCGCGCTCGCCACCCAATGTGCCTACCGTCTTGGGAACATCATTGCCGTCTCACAGTGGCAAGCAATGTGAGGCCGACCGGACTAAAAGGAGACATCAACATATAAGGTCGACAGTTTCGCAGCCATGTGGGAGGGATCGACCTCCACCACCATAAGGCAGTAGCCGTTCGGATGCAGCAGCAAGAGCACACCAGGCAGCGAAGCCCGGTCGGGCCCAAATTGGACCCGTAAAGCTCCCGCCGCCGCGCTGCAGCAGACACGGCGTCGATTCCGCCAACCTCACCCCGAGCCCCTTGTCAGTCCAACCGGAGGCAACGCAGGGACCCCAAGCCGAGCCCGTCCTGACCCTGATCGGGCCCACAGGGCCCAGATCTGGGCTTTAGGGCGCCGCCGGCCAGGAGCAGCCCCGCAGCCGCGCCCTGACGCCAAGGGGCGCCGCCATCTCACAGCCACCACCACGCTTACGCTGGATCGCCGCCGACCGACGTGCACCGCGCCGCCAAGCCCCTTCGCCCGAGCTAGGCGCTGATGCACATATCTCAGATTTCGGTATTGACGTGCATTCCTGCGTGACTTACTCTTCAAGGAGCAATTGCAGAAAAAATCTTAGGAAGGATGAAATGGTTCCGTTCCGTCCTCTTCTCACATGCATATCTACCGAGAAAAAAAAAACGTATGTTTGTATGTACGACGCTTAGCTAAGCACCAGCTACATACATGATATAAAAGTGGTATGCGTGATGGATGGAGATGCATGTTTTGCGGTTAATATAAGTGTAGTGGTTTGGCAAAGTGGCCAGGTCAAAACGGTTTTGTATGCCTATCATGGAAGGCATTGAGTAGAGTGGCTGGACTAAATTGCCCCTGCCGCACTTCCATGTCGGCGCGTGCAGCCAGAAAATCCATGTATGGATGCACGTTGGTTCAGTCGTCGTGAGTTTCAATGTATGCATGCATTGGTCGTCTACCTCGTTGGTTCCTCGCACTCTCCTGCAAAACACCACACCTTCTCGTCGCCAATGCGCATGGAGCCTCCAGCGTGTTAGCTTCGTGGGGGTCATTAATTGGCCCCTGTTAATTTTCCTCAACAAGCCCATTTGGTACAAGTCTCCTTGTGGATTTCTATTTGTCTTGAAATTTTCTCCAAACCAGGCCGGAAGGGGTTGACCCCTCTTCTGGCTAGTGTTCGCGGTGATGGCTTGGACCCTCTGGACAGTATGATGTATGCAATAAGATGGTGATTGAGAAGTTTTTCTGAGCCGTGCTTCAGACCCTCTCTTCAAAATTTTGGCCATCCTGTAGCAGTGGCGGCCGCTTTGTAGACATCGGGATAGGGCGCGGCTGGGCGACATGATCCACAGACTTCTCGTGGCCACACGCCACTTCTCCTCCTAGGCGAGCGTTGGAGGCGCTCCAGGCCATGCTCCCTGAGGTGCTCCAATGAGGTGACGATCAGGTCTCTTGGTCCTTGGCCCTCTCTGGGACCTTCTCCGTAAAATCGCGTATAGGGCTCAGTTCTCTGGGCCTACTAGACCATGGGCCGCTCCCTTATTGAAGGTCCCGCTTCCTTTGAAGATTAAGATCTTTGTGCGGCAGTTGCTCCAGGACCGCCTTCCCTTAGGGATCGAGGTTACAAAACGCCATGGCCCCGAAGACGACATGTGTTCTTTATGTAGGATTCCGGAGTCGGAAACCCACATTTTGTTCGCATGCCCCGCAGCCGGGTTTCTATGGAACTTCATCCACGAGGCTCTGGGGCCTAAATGGCAGGCCTCGAATCTCTCTTTATATTATTTTACCTATTGGGCGTTGTTGTGCTATTGCCCCAGAGGACTATTTTATGCGCGGGCGTGTTGTTGACTCTGCGGTCAGTTGCTTTATTTATGAAGCGGAGTGAAATGCTGTTTCGACTCAATGATAAATATGCAAGGCATCGCGAACTTGTACCTTCGTGAGGTATTGCAACTGTCGTCAATTCTTTCGTAGCAATATCAACAGCCTTAGCCACAAGAAAGGATGGTGTTTTCAGTAAAATGATTGAATCAAAAGCCATGTCAAGTTCAATTGAAATATGTTTATTTTTTATGTTTTTGCAGGGGAGTTCAAGTGAGGTATATATGCGTTCTGATTTTTTTTTTCAGAGCTGTAGAGAGATACTAAACGTGGGCCTGGATTACTGTACGTGCCGATGAAGACCCAGCCCAACACAACGGCTTTTTTTTTCGAGAATGCCAACACAACGGCTGGAGCCAAGCATTTTACAAAAACTAAAAAACTCGGCAGAATCCTCCTCCACCGCCGCCAATTCCTTGGCAGAATCCCACTGCTGGAGGCAGCGAGCGACGGCGCTCGTCCTCCCCGACCGGAACCCACCACCCCGCAAAGGATTATAGCGTCGCGCCGGAGGCGCGGTCAGCGGTCGTGCGGTGAGCGGACGGGGGAGAGAGCGGTGAAGCGAGCATCGCCGGCTTATCGGCGGAGACGTCCCCTTTCCACCCCGCGCCGGGCATCGCGCGCGCGGAAGCAATGAAGGTGGGGAGGGGGACGCACGGGCGGCAGGCCACTCTGGGTAAGCAACACGACACTATGTTTCTACTAGTCCCACACGGCTCACGGACTCGGATTTTGCTCTGCTCTATAAACTTGGGCTGTACAATCACTAGTCGCAGGGATAATCTCTGAAACTGGCCACATGAAATACTTTCATTTTTGCACGCGCGTTGAGCTGAGCTAAGAACGGATTTGAGACATAGTCTGTGAACGGATTATCGCAAATCTGGCCACACAGTTCTAAATTTTTAACTAGCGATGCAGTGCCATCTGACTGAATCCCTCAAAATGGAGAGGGTAGGCCTATTTTGCATCACAGATGCCTGCACCCGCATCCACCCCAAGGCATTTCATGATAGCTGTAGTTGCTAGCTAGCTTTTCTCAATTTGATTTGATGACTTGCAAGACCGTATAATGAGATTCGACCACAATTTTACCAGTAGTCCATGTGTTGCTTCATTGTTTGGTGTCTCCTATTCCATATTCACCAACTTGTATTAGGAATACTATAAAGCCAAAGCTATTCTAAATTTAGCTGTTAGTAAGTAAGCTCTAGGGTGTGTGAAATGATGATTCTAAGAAAAACAAGATGGTGGTTTCCTGTGGATGTTTCTTAATGCGGGTATATTGGTCTGTGAAAAGATGATTCTAAGAAAAACAAGATGGTTGCTTCTGTGACATATTGTGACGTGATGGCAATCTAATAAGTTTGTATCACAGTAAATAAGTAAAATCAATATGTTTTTCAAGCCTTCAAGCTAAGGAACTGCATGCTTCCCTTCAAGCTCCTTTCCAGCACTAGCAGTATCTTTTCATCTTGTGTACACTTTGCCAGTAATCCCCTTAAATTAATTTGTATACAGCTTCGCTGCGCCTGTGAAATTTGATCATGGAGGATTCCATTTCTTCTAGTTCATTTGGAAGTTGGAAGGTTTAGCTTAGCAGGACACAAGCAGGAAACTGTAAATGGCTGGAAAACTTGTTACCGGCATCATCTGTAAGAGTTCTGTTTTACTATACCACTGTTTTGTTTTGTTCTCTGAGAAACGGAATAATAAGATATTGATTGAGACAAAGACTGGTAATTTCTTGAGAACGTGTATGTGTTGCTTCTGTAATGAGCAAGAAAACAAATTGTTTTGCAGATGACCCTAACCAGGCTCCAACATCATTTTAAAAATCCGATGAACCTGAAGCATCGGAAGCTAAAAAGTGGAGCTAAGTTTCTGTTTGGATTACACTGTTTGGTGAACTAGTGAGATAATTTTTATTTTATTTCGCTCGATTAAGCTCAATTTCTGTTACTGCGCACGCACAGGCAAACTACATATTAAGAAGATGCAAGTAGCGTCTGGTCTGGAATTACTTTCATGTTTTCAGTACTTTTATACTCTTACAGTTCATTTTATCTTTTGCGAATTTTATGCTCTTACAGAACTGATAACCGTAGCTGGGCCATACCAAATTCTGTGATCGATTTGAAAAAACATGCTGCTTACCACACATATATTTAGCAGTACAGTCGAGAGAAATATATTTCCAAAAACTACAACAAGTTGAAGCGAATAAAATATGAATAGAATGCTTACTGTGGCAAATAAATACCAAAGAGAACAATGTCATTGTATACAGTAGTGAATACCAAAGATGCATTTCTGCGGTGTCCAAAAGTTTCTGGTTTGTGAATAGAAGTTATTGTCAAGCCATGTTCTTTGGCTTGTTTACTTTATTTATTTTCGCGAAAACGCAAAAGCTTTGTGTTTCATTGCATCAATAGAAAGTGAGTTTATGGACAAGCCTACAAAGGAGGCCACCTAGTAGGATTTTTTAAATTTCAGAGAATAGTTTGCTCGATAGGATACTGGATGAAAGGCTATACCTCAGGCTAACTAATAACTAATCGATCTAGAGATGGCCAGACTTAGTATGTGTATGTGAGCCACACAAAAAAAGCATGGAAAGACACGTTATTTCAGTTCACGAAAGCATGTTCACTTATGAGACATACGCAAGATTACAGGACACGATCTTGTCATGTTCTTTTGCTTTTGCTTTTCCTTTTGTCTGCAACAAATCTTGTCATGTTCTTTTGCTTTTCCTTTTCCTTTTGTCTGCAACAATTAATTGTGCTATGTAATAGATGGAGGACACGATCAACATACAAGATTTGAGACTTCATTTCATTTACTGTGATCCTCTTCCCTTTTCCCCTTTCCTAATAAAAGCTGCCACTAAGGCTAATATCGCTCCAACTTATGTTATCCTAGTGACATTTTTAGTAACACCCAAATATCCAATAACAAGTACTAGCTAACCATACAGGGGATTTGGTGTATCAGACGAGAGCATCCTTAAAGTCAATGCACGCGGTTGTACCTAGCTTTAGGACCGTGTGGGCTTGAAAACTTAAACCTGCAAATATGGACTCTCGGAGCTTAATTTGTCCCGAACCTTAAACACTTTGGAAAATCAAGTTTAGATAATGTCCATTTGGCATAGATGCACATGGCAAGTTATCTAGTTTTTCTTTGGACATTTATGATTTGTTTCGTACCTTTAACCTTTATGTCTGAGTAAAGTGTATTCTTTGCTTGTTGTTGTACCTAAGCATCTCATCTTTAGTCTGACTAGTATTTCCTTTTTTGCATATATAAGTCACAAAGTGCAACTGTTGAAACCCATTGCCCTCTCCTAACCTCCTTCTGAGGCATTCATTTCTCCTGCAACCAGTTTTGTTATTTAAATTTCTTTGGTTCTGTCGGAGCTAAAAGAGTCACTTAAATTTCAATTCTCATTGGTGTTTACCCTCATGTGCTTTCATATATACTCTACTATCAATCCTTTTTTTGGTCCTCAACGTAATTATTTGTGTGTTTTTCGCTCTTATTCTTGTTTTTCACATTTTAAAAATTGTCTTTGTTTCTAGTGATTGGTAATGGAAAAAATCCCAATTTTTTTTGCATGACCCACTTTTAAGTTTTGGTTACTTCTTCCATTCATCCTTACAAAATAATAAAAATACTATTGGTGTTTTCCCCGTTGATTGTTGCTCTTTCACATAGTCTTCGTTTTTAGTTATCAAGACAAACAAAAGAACAGAATTTATGTTCCAGTTCCACTTCGCCATTCCTCTTCCACATCTAAGTACAATCCTTTTTTTCTAGCAACTAATTGATTTAAAAATAAATATTTTTATTTCATATCTACCTTTCAGTTTTAAAACATATGAAAAAACAAACAAAACAATCATTGACTTTGGATCTTTGCCATTTCTGCTTTCATGTTAATTTTATTTTCCACTGATCAATATTAAAGAAAAAAAAATCTGCTTCTTCTATTTGTAGGTTCTGCACGTTTATAATTTTCTCGCTTTTCTTGATATCAGTTCCGCCAATAAAAGAACTACAAAAGAACATTCACTTCACCCACTATTGTGATTTTCCAAGTAAATCTAGTTGATCAGACGGATCATCTCTTGATATCCTTATTACAGATATACATACAGTGCAAAATTCTGCCACCAGGTACTTTTTCTTGTTATTTCTTTTTATTTACATCTTGGCTGTATAACAACTAACATCAACTACGTCTGTCATCTCAGGAACGTACAAGTAAGTTAGCGTTCAGCTCAAGAAAAATCAAAGAGAATTAATATTTCTTTGGCAGCCTTCGGTGCAAGTATTGCTGGCACTGTTTTCTGGTGATCTAAGATACTGCATGTGCAAAGTTAGTCCCTGTTATTTGGCCAAAGCTTCTTAGAAGGCCAGATGTGAGAGGTAAATATATACTTTGATGCATATCAGTGCGTTGTTAATATTATTTCTACTAAATTTGACCGTGCAACAACCTTGATGACAACAACATTGCTTGAAAATAAAGGTGCTTGTTTACCTAAAATATCCTAGCACTATAAAATATCCATGTGTTGCTAAATAAAAACGCAATAATATTTAGTTAAATTTTTCTATCATTTGTGTTAGAGAAGGCAGTTCATATCTGCTCTTATCTCAACTGTTTGTTCCAGATCTAACATGCGGTGTAACTACAAGTGAATATGCAGATGTCACCGGTTAAGATTTTATAAAGAGCAAAAATATCTGGTGAAATCCTGTAAAAATAAAATCTAAAGTTATGTCCATCTGAGAAAGGTCCGCCCAAGTACATGTACCGCCCAAATATTTAAGAATTAGCGTGCAGTTTCTTACTAGTTAATTTGTTTCAATCTTTTCTTAACTTTGTAGTTCTTAGATGTAAACTGTATTTTCTTATCTTGATGAAGTTCGTTGTCTAACAAGTGCTGAACTTCTACTAGTACTGTCCAGTTTACGCGTATTATATCAAAATTGTGTTTCCCTGCTTATTCTAATGATCATGTGGATCTTATAATTAACCGATTTACACCACCCTTTTCTTCCAGATTGGAAAAACTAGAAAGTCAGGTACATTATTCAACCTAATTAATGGAATCGTCTTCGCTGGAAAGATGGCCTGATGCTTTGCGGGGAAAATTGCATGATTTTCATAGAGATAGAGACTCTTGGTAATGTTTGCAACCTCTTATTTTACATTTGTGTCTTAATTTATGAAGTGCGTTTATTGGTTGTCAATGATATTGTTTCTCAAAACGACCTTGTAAGGAGAAATGTTAAACCACTATTAGACACTAATAGTCAGCTGACATGCAACTGGTATCCCGCATGTATGCTGATGTAATTTGATGGCATAGAAAGTTACCCAATTATAACTTTACCATGATCATAATATATTTTATTTTAAGCTGAATCTTTATGTAACATTACATTATACCTGAATACCCTATCCCGAAACACTTCTACCATAGAAGTAGGGCGGATTCACATGATATACTCTCATGAGTCTGCATGGCTTATACCATAATGAGGTATTGCTGTTTCTGCAATAGAAGTCGTCAAACATAGTTTAAAATAGCTTTAAGTCTAACATGTCCGTGAACAAAGCTGAATAAGTTACATATTATTCTTTGGTTTGTATTTTCAAAAATACAGTTTTCCTAGCTGGGACATCAATAGTTATTGGGCCATCAACGGTTCCATTTGATCCTACGATTGCCTTTCTTCCTCCTCTGGACATTATGGTTGACTGCATGTATCTTAATTTTACGCGCAACATAACAGTTTGCAAATTTCAGCATTCTCAAATACAATGATTTATGTAGTTGTAGAGGCTAAATTTGACATGCTGTTCTTTCGGTAGGAGCCGGCGTCCTTTATTTCCATCTCTGCTAAATGGTAACATAGTAACCGCAGAGGAATCTCACTTCAGGTTACATGGCCCCTACCATATGTGAAAAGATCAGCTTTAATTAGTATTATTTAAATTCGAACATTGGATTACTATCTAATCTCCCAAAAAAATAGAGAGTTATTTTTAAAGAGCAAATTTGAGACATGCAACCCATTAAATTCAAACATTGGATTACTATCTGGTCACTCAAATGAAAAATAATGTGAAAAAATCAACTAACCTAGAGGATTAATAAATGACAGTACAACAAATGAAAGAGTCTAAGTTGAACTAGAGGATTAAAAAAAAATGAAAAGTAGCTACAGTCTCTTGATTAAAAAATGGAAAAGGCTATTGGACAGCCGACTGTACGCGCTGACCGTGTCATCCTCTGTGTGCGTCCCTTTTTTTTTTTGCTAGTCACGCGCGCGTCGTTCGCTTGCATGCTTAAAAAAAACTTTCGTGTTCACACTTACTTTGTCTGCTCACGTGAGTGTTCCCACGCAAAAGACCATACCCTATTACTTTTTTCCTTCCATCAATGCACAGCTCCACATGCACGATGTTGCTAGCTAGCTTTCCCATGTAGTAGTACTAGTACAAGATGTGTGTAGTGCATGCATGGCTGAGCAAATCACTTTTTTCTCTTCGCAAATACTCCCTCCGTTCGGAATTAGATGACTTGTATTTGACTACATATGGATGTATCTAGACATTTTTTAGTATATAGATATATCCATATTTTGACAAACACAAATCATCTAATTCCGAACGGAGGGCGTAGTAGCTATGTGTTTTTTCTACACGCACACATGAATGTACCCCTATATCACCCACACACATCGCTAGTTGGACAAAATGTTACATACCATACTTCATCATGTTACATACAAATATGAGTTTTGTTACATATGTGTTGAAAATGCATCACACGGTGACATGTCTATTCAAGTCGCTACATCAGATTTGGGATTTGTTACATACGTCGTTAGTTTTTCCTACATGTATATGTGTAAAGTGTTACTTTGTTTATCATGTACTTATTTCCTAAATAATATAACAATATCTCAAGAACTCGTGCTTTCCTTACGAATAAAGAACAGTCCCTGATAAAAAAAACATCTCATATGGGAAGGAAATAATCCAGTTGTGCGTGCGCATTGAGTATTTTCCACAGTTTTTTTTGGGTTGGCATATTAAATAGACCACAATGAATTGCTTATTGGTCTATTGCTCATATAATTTTTCATTAGTATTCATTCACTACGAACAGGATCAAGGTTGACAGATGTTGGCCAACTGTTTTTTGATCATTTCGATTCCATAAGTGCTAATAATACTAGTTGAATGAATTGCAGGTTAAATGCGTACTCTAAAATTTTAGAATACTCCTATAAGTCGGGGAACTCTGGTGTGTGTTGGATCGCTGGGTGGAAGCAGAGGTATATGTTGGCTCCATTCACACCAGCCATATCATCACACTTAATTTTGGAGGAAATCAAAATATTGGATGGGCCTTTCGAACACGTGATAAAAGTGGATGTGAATCCCACGTCAACGATGGAGGAAGCCCAAGGAAGAGGCATCACAAACATCATGTACCAGCTGACCCTTTCTGCAGCCAAGGAGCTTGGTATACTCGACCAAGAATACAATAGCCTCAAGGAAGTTCACGACCAGCTACAGTACTACACCTATTGATGCCACGGTGTTGATACAGAGCTGGCGAGTCACATGCGGTCCTATATAGTTCCTCTAGTCTGGATGCACTTATCAGCCAAGAAGTACTTGCTAGTGGTCGATAATCTCCAGTGGCCAATTGAGCCTCGTAGTTTGACCCTAGATTCGGGTCTTCCTTTACTCCCCTGGACAAGTTCTAGATGGCTCATCTTGCCCACTTCTCGAGATGCCTACAACAAGAGCAAGACCGAAGACGATGGCTACATATCCCTGGACGAAGATGAACATATTGTGTTTCTCACCCTTTTTGCACTGCGTCGGTCAGCTGAGCACATATTCAACACTATCCGCCAGGAAAGCATCGAGTACTGGCATCATATAGCCCTTGAGTGCTTCCACTACGCCATTGCAGTATTCGCCAAACATTCACAAGCGGCGGCTGTTACCTCGGACGAGCTCATCCACCAGTGGGCCGTCGTCCTGCCACTCATGACCAGCACCATTAGCAGTAGCAGCAGCACCAAGTGTTCGTATATGCATCGAGTTGGAAGGGTCATCCTTGAAGCGTTTCAAAAATACTCTTTGCTGCAGCTGCCTTTTTCTCCTGCTAGTAAAGCTGATGAAGCAACTGATACAAATGTACAATTCTTACAATACCAGGACCTCATTGCAGAAGGAGGCATCACAGTAGGCGAACTCTCCAATAATGAAAAGAAGTGGATCTCCTGGGTCGGTGACCATGGATGGCATGTGAGCCGAGAATGGTTGTTGAGCTATGAGGAAGAAACTAAGGGCACCACTGCACTCATTTTAAGGGGCTGCTCGCAAGAATCACTCATACTTACCAAACTGAACCATTTTTTGCCCCAACTCTATATTCTTCAGGTTCTTGATCTCTCCTACACTCTACTAAAATCACTCCCTTCTTCCATTGGTTGTCTATTGAACCTTCGGTTGCTCTCACTTAGAGGCTGCTGTGAACTCAAAACACTCTTCATTTCCTCCACAACTAGTGCCAGAGACACACCAAAAAATACCTGCTCACCATTGTCCACTCTATACCAGCTTGAAATTCTTGATTTGAATGGAGTTCCTTTATCTCATCTGATGCAAGATGTGGGCACCAAAAAAAGCAATTTGATACACCTCGACATGTCCCATTCAGAAATAGCTACGTTTCCTCCAAATTTTTTCCAGGACATGTCAAATCTTGAAGAGCTTGTTCTTGTGAACTGCTCCAACCTTGTGGAGCTACCTACTTCCATGGCTGCGCTCTCCAGCCTAACGAACCTTGAGATCACAGGCACAAAAATAAGATATTTTCCGCAGAAGATATTGGAAGAAATGCAGAAGCTTCAGTCTCTTAAGCTCATTGACGACAATAACTTGATTTCACTCACAAGGTCAGTCTCTAGGGTCCATGAAATCAAAGTGGAAGGGCACCCTAACCTTAAATCCTTCTTGCTGATCGGGGCACCTCTCATTCAACGCTTGTCTTTGCGCGGATGTAGAAATATCGAGTCTGTCGAGTTGAAGAATCTTGGTGCTTTGGAGGAGCTTGATTTGTCGGGTACATCTATAAGAGCATGTCTAACAGGACCCGTAAACTTTCGCCCTCTAAATCGCGTGTAGAGGGCCCTGTATAGGAAAATTAGGAAAATCCTTGCTCAGTTTTTCGAGTTCGTCTAGCAGTCCCCTTAAATCCGCCCCGTATGTTTAAATTCGAACTACGCGGCGGCGGCGGCGGCGGGTCGACGCTGTAGTAAATCCCTCCCGGTGCGTAGTCCTTCAGCGTGTCCGGCATGGCCTCCGGCCACGCCACGTACTTCCACACGCTCCGGCGGCTCCCTGCAACGGAGTGCTTGCAATGGAGCCGCCACGCCTCCTCGAGCGTCTCCGGCTCGCGGCGGCGCTTGGAGCGGGCGGTGGAGGAGCCGGAGGCGTCGGGGGAGCTCATGGCGGTGGTGGAGCTTCTAATTTTGCGGCTAAGCGTGCGTAATTGCTCGCCGGAACTGCGAATGCGGCGGCGGCGCGCGGCGGAGCTAGGGTTGCGGGTGGGGGGTTGGACCCCCACCCGAACCCTCACCCTCTATATGTACGGGGCGGAGGGGGCGGTGGAGCAGACCCCGTAAAATTTTGTTACGGGCCAGGCGGCATACGGGGCCTGCTAGACGGCCGTTTTGGCACGCGCCCCGTATGCCGCCGGAATTTTACGGGGCGCTCGCGTGATACGGGGCCTGTTAGACATGCTCTAAAAGAGATCCCCGCCGACATCCCAAATGGTACCACCCTTAGGAGATTGCTCCTGTCTGGGGTTCCTTGTTTGAGGCGATTCCCATGGCATATGCTAGAGAGACTTCCAGAGGTGTTTTACTTGGATCAGTGCACAGAAGAAATTGGTAATCACTCTAATGAAGTTTCACAGTTGTGTGTTAGTGACCCCAGGTTCTTCTATAGCTTCGGAAAATCTTGTGTGGATTTAGTAAGGTCTGGACGGTTTTTTCAATCCTTCTATGTCCGAGTCACACCGTGCAGTACTAATAACATGCGACTGCATCATGAAGAAGAAATGGTTGACAACAAGTTGCAAAAGTTGGTGCAGAATCAGTCAACATATATGGATGTACATAGCAGCTGTTGTACAGAGGAAATGGCAATTGTGTCGCCAATTACCTTCCCCCTTTGCCGAACTGAGCGCCATGTAGAGATCACAAGGATGCACCAGTTATTTGGTGGTTTATATGATCTTCTAAATGTAACCAAATCAATATCAGTGACATGTGATACTTCCATCAAGACTTTTTCTGTATTGAGCTATTTCCACGATTTGGAAGAATGTGAGCTACGTTGGTGCCATAAAATGGTGAAAGTTTTCTTCTACAGTTCAGACATGAGAAATCTACGAAGTCTGCATGCGTGTAACCTCAAAAGTCTAGTTTGGTTCTGTTCAGATGACAACTCGTTTGTCTTCAGTTCACTAGAGCACCTGCACCTGGAGTACTGTCCAAGACTGCAGACCGTGATACCAGATTCAGTAACACTACCATGTCTCAAGACACTTCACATCCTGTTCTGTTACAGCCTGAAGAAAATTTTCCATCGGGTTCCTGGTCAAGGCGGCACTTATCAGCTCCTCCCAAACCTCAAAATGGTACGTCTTCAGGAGCTTCCCCTACTTCAGCAATTCAACGACAATGATGCCACCATAACAGCACATACGTGGAAGGAGCTCCACATCCGGGGATGCTGGAGCCTTAGGCGCCTCCCGTGCCTTTCTGATCAGCTCAAGAAGGTGAAGGTAAATGGGGAGAGGAGTTGGTGGAGCAAGTTACAGTGGGGCTCACCCTCACACCGTGACAGCTACGATCCCAAGCTTCCCCCGAAGTTTGCCTCATTGGAAGAGCGCGCTGGGGTGACCAGCTACCTCAGATGAATCAACCAATGCTCATCCACACATTTACTCATTCATGAATTGGTATGTTCATTCCACCCAGTGTATAACATTCACCATGAGTTCCTAAGCATCTTCCTGGTTAACAATGCTCCACCATACATGCATCCATATTCAGTCCAAATGAGAAACCCATCCATATTGTATATGTCAACTACTCTTGTGTCCACCCCTTGTCTCAGCCGTTTGACCATCCAGAGTGTCCATCCCTATGTGCTGAAAGTGAACGATTGTGTGTTTCTACATGTAGGATTTCCGAATAAAAGGGCTAGTGGCCCTGGTTATTTTCGACCAACCAGTTTGTTTCTTGTGGAATCAAGTTTAATTGTTCTTGTTAAAAAAGCATATATATTATTGGAGTGCCAGCTATTGTATATGTTTGGTGATATATGTGTGTTATAATAAGCTTATGTAATGTAGGTGTTGGATACGAGAGATGTTTAATAGTCAATTTGGGCCTGACTATTTTTATTTTTTTTATTCGGACATTGCGTTTGACTTGTGGTGTTGTACCAGCATTGCTGGCTTTATTTGTGAAGATCCACTTCACTATATTATCGAAGTTATCTGGGCATTTTACTCTGCCTTTCTACACTCTCTATAAAGAACAGGATGCTAAAAGAAAACACTGGACATGTCTGATTTGTGACAAGCTTGGAATGGTGCAATGTTTTCTTTCCAAAGCAGACTGCAAACTGGGTTGCACATTGTACTGATTAGTTAGTGATTAGTCATGAGTGCTTATAAGAAGTATGTTTAATTTTTCTGTAGGTGGTTTGTAAGAAAAACCAACTTAATTGTTTTTCACAGATGTTTATCTAGGTGGAAAACAGTTTGATTTTGTTGAAATACCAAACAGATCAGTGTCATCATATACAGTGCTAAATGATGAAATTGCTTCCATCCAATATGACTCAGTCATAATATAACCCGTAGATCTGGCAAGAAACAATGATTCCCTCAGCCTTTCCAAAGAAGCCATGCATTTTTTTTTTCTTAGGATATGTAAAGTCACAAGAAATGCAGCTCCAACTTAGAAAGACTTGATTGCATTCCTTTCCGGTGACCACCCTTGGAGAATGAAGCTCCGCCACCCATCCATGTCTGCAAATAGTCTTCCAAATACGCTTGTGATTCTCATTTCCACAATCACACCACAACAGTTCAATTAGTTAATAAACCATCCGAATCAATCGGGACAGAATCAGACATCCGTGCCACCTACGTACATTCCAAAGAGACTATTTATACTGTACATCTATCTACTTGACCTTAATCTGCGGATGCAGTCCCTCGCGGCCGTACGTGTAGAACATCCTTTCCCTCGCGGCATGTGCACCAAGCTTGTGACCGGTGGCCTCCATGCTAAGGCTGCAGAGCCGCCGTAGAGCTAGCTGACTGTGACCCGCCTTTCGATGAGCCGCCGCCGTAGAAGGGGTCCTATGCGGGCAGCACTTCCCTGCCGCCGGGCTGGGCAAATGGGCCGGCCCAGTTAACTTTCTCCCACCTTTTTCAGTAAAAAAATGAAACAAAAAATATTTGAACAAAAATAAAAGTAAACTGAAATAAAATTTAACAAAAAAATGTTGTAAAAAAACAGAAAAACCGCGCCCAACAAAATATATTTGAACAAATTTTTCCTTATCTTTACCTAATCTATACCTACCTAATAATAAAAGCAGTAAAGTTTCTTCCCCAAAATCTTCGTTCGTCTGTTTCCTTGGTTTGTGGTCGGTTGGTTGGTACGTTGTCCCTCACGTGTACGTCTCTATCGATCAGCAGTTCAGCGTACATGTATCTGTATCCAGATCGTGCACGTACGGTTGGTTGCTCAACGCTCATATATATATATATATACTCCGCTCCGCACAATATCAACATAATCTTAGGCTCCGAGTCGCGAATAGATCGATTTTTTGAAGAGCTTATAACTGGAGGATCCCCTCGAGATGAAGTTCCTGGCTGCCTAACTTCTATCCAACCTGGCCGCGAACCAGAGTGAAGGACGTGATCCATCAAAGAGAGGAAACACGCAAATCGAGCACACGCGTGACGCGTTAACGATTTATGTCTCGGCGCCGGGGACAATATCTCTCGTGGACGTTCTATGACTGGCGGCACTAGGGGCCTTGGGCAGAAGGAAGCCCCACAAATCTAATTAAACATCCGCCTTGATACCAATCCCTAACCCAGTGGAAAGATTCAACCACTTGGTGCGGTTTAAGGGTTAGCCCTGTCGATCTAACCCAGCGGAAAGATTCAGCCACGTCGTGCGGTTTAAGGGTCAGCTTTGCCGATCTGTACGTATGCTAGACCCCAAACACCTATACTCACACTCATATGATCGACGTGATCTCTAAGAAGCTTGATGGGATCTGATTGGAAAGAGGAGAGGTGCAACAGCAACATCGCTTTGGCTCCAGCCGGCGGCGTGGTAAGATAGGTCTAAAACCATAAAATTTCCTTCGTTCGTTGGTTTTTGGTTCGTCAATCGTTGTTCGTACATCGCCAGGCACGATCGATCGCGACAATTCTTCTGGCTTCGGCTTCCTTAATCCAATACACTCCAAATCCTGATTCAGCTTCCCTATTTCCGTACACTCCAAGTCCTGGTGCCATACGGCTGATTTCCTTTTCGTTTTTAAGCCCTGGATTCTGTTTTCACCTATGCTCCAAATCGAGATTTAGGGCTTGTTTGGATTGCAGCCATAGCTAGCCCAGCCAAAATTTTGGTCGTTGACTGCTGCGAGGGCTCTTGTTTGGATGAGAGCCAAAGAATCGGAACCACACCAAATTTTTGGCCACCCCGTTCAGGTTCTACGCGCGCGTGTTGGCGAAATGTTGGCGGCCAAATCCTTAGCCAAAATTTTGGCGTGCCAATTTTTGGCAGGGCTGGCCGGGGCATGAACCAAACAGCCCCTTAGTCGTCAGAGCCTCAGAGGTACCGGATCATTCGATACAAAGCCTGGACACAGACACACGGTCACTACACTGACCAGAGCAGCTTATGTCGCTGCTCGCCGGTGTTTTCGCCTCGTCATAGTGGTCGTCTACCAAAGTCTCGGTCACGCCCAAGGACCTCTCTCAGAACCGTGTCTCCTCGGCCGGCCGGCCGGAACCCTGGCAAGCTAGAGGATTTGGGGATCGATTGGGTACATGTTTTACCCCTAATTCCCCGCAGTCTGCCATGGTCGCCTCTGGATCCAGCACGAGCAGAGCAGCTTGGCGGTGGTGGCGGGAGACCTGATGACATGAGCAGCTTCTTACACACCCGGTTATGAGGTGCACGATAATGGAAGTATGCATGCCGATATCCAGCTTCTACCTGCTGCTGCTGTTGAGGTGGCCGGGGCGAAGAGGGATCTGTCCTCGAGGGGTGGAGCTGCAGGCTGCAGGTAGACAACGATGAGCAGGTGGCCAGCACGGCGCCGGTGGTGGAGATGAACACGAGATGTGCAAAGTCCAGGGTGGGGCCGATGGTGGAGTGAACGAGGTCCTGCTTCGTTTTGGACTGGGAGGGATGTGCTGCTGGTGTGTTTTGGTCACGTAATGGATGAACTGTTGGTGCGCTTCGCTGTTGCTTTTCTTTGCAGACGGATATTGTACTCACTGGGCTAGCTAATGATAGATGGAAAGATTCATTGGTATTCAGAAATAATTGGTAGAGAGATCACCATGTTTTGCTTTTGCTGCTGTCAGTATTGTCAACTGAATTTGTTGTGTCAGTTTTCTGCAGACATAATATGAAAACTCCACCAACAACATCCAATTTATATTTATTGTATCAGGTTAATGTTATGCCTCATAACTTAGATATATGAAATGTTAGCACATATCGACTACAAATTGTGTCAGCGGTGGAAGCGATTTGCTCTCATACAAATGTTTGCACCATGTACGTATCTATCTGAACTATTATCTTGCTTGCAAGACAATTGTCTGGCTAGCTAGAGTTGGGGGCGTCAGTGACCGGCCTAGGCCTTGGGCCAATATCGCTGCCTCTTTTTCTTTTCATTCTTTTCCTTCCTTTTCTATTTCTTTCTACATTTATGTTTTGAGAAAATAGAAATAGAAAGAGAGGCTTGGCCGCATCTCATATTATGCTTGACAAATGATATCCTGGCCATATAGATGCATGTGGAAGTAGTTGTAAGTCATGTCTGAAATATTTATTTTCTACATGGATGTGTTTGTTGTATGCACATGCATGTTTTCAATGCAAAGTATTTGGTCAAATACTTTACTATGTGCCTCACACCAAAATAATAATTAAAAATTATCTAGAAGAAATGAAGCTCATGATTACATTGTTATCCCTTCTAAGTTCAATTTGATTTGCGCGCTTTTATGACACATATTTATTCTCCCCCGTTGCAACGCACGGGCATGTTTCCTAGTAATAATAAAGAGAGGAAGGTTTCTTCCGGTCCAACCTAATGTTTTACCGTTTTGCCCTCCCACAAAATCTATCTCTATTATACTCTTTCGTACGTCTGTTGAGGCGGTTTTGTTCCTCTGTCGTAGGAGATTATGATCGTGTTGGATATGTTGCACCTAACCCGAACCGAGTCGGCCTCTCTTGCCTTCTGTGCCACAATAATTATAGGAGCAACGGATCCCCCTGAATCAAATTGATCCATGTTTATCATCGAGATCGATCGAGCTTTCCGGGAACCAGGGAACAGAATAAAAGGGGATAAGGTCGTGGGCGAATCGAGAAGAGCAAGATCATCACGGTCAGCTCCGACGGCAAGCACTACCAGATCACGCACGCACGACCCAGCGGCGGTGTCGCATCCACGCATGATCCCTGCGTGGCCAGGCAATGATCCACACACGGTCCCCACCCACGGCCGCCTTCGACGCGGGTGAGACACTGCGCCATGAAACACTGGCCTCAGTTGAGGGTCGTCTCCACCGTCAGACGTGAATCCCGCGGCCGCTGGCCCCGACGATGCGGCCAGATTATCCTACGTAAGTCGGCGCGGAGCATACCAGCGTCGTCGAGTCCAAGGGCATGCCATGCCGGCGAGCGAACTAGACCGTCAACGTCGGCGCGGCAAGAGCAAGTCACGACGCCGGTACGCAGTACGCCATGGCTGTCAAGCCTGGCTAGAACGTGCCAGGAGGCCGACGTTTAACGAGCTGGTAGGCAGCCGCACCGTCAAATCCAGCCACGCGCAAACGGCGTGCGTGCGCGTATGTGTCCTACAGCCTGGTGCGCATCATTTAGTTACCAAGGTTCCTGGGTGCAAGCAGTGACACATAAGAAGTTTCACCACCGATGGACTGCAATATCCAAAATTCGAATGCCTGCATACGAGTTTCAGTACCATGGCAGTGATCAAATATGCGTAAGGACGTGGGAATAAAAAGCATAGCTTTGATTTGAAGAACTATGATACAGAAACAGAAGCACAGAACGCTTGGATTTTAGGAGGGAAAAGGAGAGGCTTCCATGGAGGGTGTAGTAGAGTTCGGTAGTATAACCGAATTTTCAGTAGCAGCAGAACCAAGCCAATAACTCGGGTCACCTTCCTGGGTTTATAAATTGTTAGGTGCAGATACTCACGATAATATCAGATCAACTTTGGTATGTACATGAACACCCTCTGATCTTTTTCTCATCTCTCTCGTTTTGGTTCGAAATGAAGAATATGGCCCAACTCCATGGGTATCAACTCGAGCAACTCCATGATGTTACTTCCCGAACACGACGGGAAATTGCTAGAACCAGGAGTTGGCATATTTACATAATACAAGTGGGATTACTTGGCTATGTCGGAAATTAGTGACCATGTCGGTTTGATATATTTCCGTTGCAAGGCACGGGCGTTTTGCTATATATATATACACGACCGTGCCGCCCGTTCTACCAATCTCCCTCAACGCCCAAATCCTAGGCGGCAGACGATCGCGCTCGCTACCTACCGTGTCGGAAGATCATGTCGCTATGCTTGGCCAGAGCAAAGTACGATATGGGCAAGGTGTTAGCTTCGACCAGGAGATACAATGTCCCTTTTATCTTTAATGACGAGATCGATGCCATCGCGACAACCAGGAGAAATCCTCAAGGGCAGGCCGGAGCCCAACCGGCATCGCTGTGATTCTAGACTCAATGGCCGCATGTGTCATGGTTCTCGCCGTGTCTATGTGCACCAGGAGCTCATCCGGCTCACGGATGGAGGAAGATGCACGGAATACGACTTTCTGCCAGTGGGGAGTCGGGGCATCGGGGCAGTGACGCCTCTGAATTCCGACAAGTCAATGAGATGCGGATTATGTTGCATGAGGCAGATGGTTCCGAGCAACAACGGATCGTGCAGCTGAAGGTGTCCAGGAAGAAGCACAGCATGACAACAAGTTAAGAGTTACTCGCCCATGGTGGGATCTGCCGTTCCTCCGACATCCGGTGACCACCATGCGGCTGTTTGCTGCCCCGTGGCGACAACTTTCAGTTGGCTGGTTACCGATGTATCAATCTGAAAACTGTGCAGGAACAGAGCATTAGCATCTGAGAGCTAGCGCCAACAAGCAGCAACAACAGTCAGCAGGGACAAGCTCAGGAAGAAAATCGGGCCTCCTTGCGATAAATACAGAGCAAGCTATAGAACAGACAAAAATACAGAGCTAATAAATACAGAGCAAGCTATAGAACTGACAGAAATACAGAGCAAAGCTTCAGCTGGGGCACAATTTTATTTAATAAGACGCAGTTTAATTCATCAGCACATTGTTGATGCACTGAATTTCTACGTGAGGTAATTCATTCCTCATATTTCTTCACAATTCTTTAATTTTTTATAGTTTTATGACTCCCGTACGGTACACAATATAATTTCTAGAATTTTTATTTTGCAAACAAAGGAGATAATGATCCAACAAGTGATTAATTGAAAAAGATGGCAAAAAACAAATGTTAATGTGATTTGATATGGAATGATGCGGTTATTATCTTTTCCCACTTGTGCATCTGATTCATTTTTTTGTACGGCGAATTCTGTAATCGAACTCCATCTCCACATTTATTAGTCTGTACTCACACAAGAACATGGTTTTCATTCTTCCTGAGAATTGATCCAGATTAAACCAGGCAAAGTCATCTTTTAACGGAATTGTTCCATGATTTGAGTTATATGGCTTGAGCATTGAGTGTACCCGGTGGAACACAATAGATAACTGTGAGCAAAATAGAATGGCAGTTTCCTAGGGACTAACAGAGGCAAAGTTTGGGTTTTGTAGAATGATTAAATAACAGGTACGTGATCTATCAAAGTTAAAATTATACTTTAATCCTTTATTTAGTACAACCAGTGCTAGCATAAATTTCCTGCAACTAGCCAACGAATTCCCGACCCAATATCCGGCGGAACAAAAAAAAACAACACGAACCCAACTTAGAGAAGAGCATCTAATATTGTCAATATAAGAGCATCTAATATTCTCATGGCTGCTTTTTACTGGTTCTTGATGACTTTGTGCAACCACGTAAGGTTCAACCTCATAGGTTGTTCCGATGGTATTCTGGATTACTATGCTGCTAATAAGTTTGAAGTTTGAGATCTTGGGGTAATTAACATGGCCACATGCTAATTAAAAAAATTTACCACATGCTAGCACATTTGAATTTATTTGAAACCCGTTGCAACGCACGGGCACTTTTACTAGTGTGTGTGTGTGTGTGTATATATATATATATATATATATATATATATATATATATATATATATATATATATATATATATATATATATAAAGAGGAAGGCTTCTTCCGGTCCAACACCAATTTTACCATATTACCCTTCCACCAAATCTTTATATCCAATCTAGGAGTATATCTTTATTGTTTCTGTCTTTGTTCGTTTGGTTTCTGGTCCTATGTCGTTCCTTCCTAATTCGTTTCTGGTTCGTACGTCGTTCCACTAAGCCGATCGATTTGGTGGAACTGAGTCCAACACCGATGTGCCCACGCACCGCCATAGGGCTGGCCTGCTGCTATAAAGAAGGATCGGAGGCACCCACCACACAGGATATGTAGGCACGTCCAGCAGAAGCCGAGGACAAGACTCCTGCTTACATCGATTATCTAGGGAAGCCAAATCCTTTGACCGCCACCACACCCGTCAAGCGCAATCTGAACGTGTTCTTCGCCACCAAGTCCCTCTTCCTAATGCGCTGATTCGAATTCGACCAGACCTGGTTCCTTGGAGGAAATGTTTTGATACCTATAGCCTTCTCCTGTTCCAGCCATGGCAGCTCGGCCAGACAATTTCAGAGGACGGCAAGCCCTCAGATCGGAGTTCGGAGTCGGAATTTCCAGTTGATGGGGTTGCTCCTTAATCTGCTTATGTCCTGCATCCTGGTTTTCCATGCCCGACAGTGGAGACGTGCTAAGATTCTACACGCGGTTTCTCGGCACATGAGCGCAAGCGCGCCGGAGTAGACAGACGCACCGCATCGCGCAGGCAGGTGGGTATTTGACGGTCCTAATTCATGGCGGCAACAGCTTTGGTAGGAGTCCTCTGCTTGCGTTACAGATGCATCGGCATGCGCGCCCCAGTGTCAAGCTACTTTAGCTGCAGCTGCGCCCGCCCTCCGTTGCATGTCCTGTCGTCAGGACGCTAGCAGAGCGACCAGGAGGAGCAGCCCTTCTACAGCTGAAGGTCAAAGCCCCCGATTCCTTGCTTCCGATTTTTTATTTGCTCCGGACTCAGTGGCGGTCTCTTTGATCTGCTACGGTCAGTGCTCGTGGAAAACAAATGGACCTGATTTGGAATTGTTATTCATGATCTACACTACTCCGTACACTTTTATAAAATTCTTTGATTCACTTTTCTGCTTTTCAGCATCCGATGAGAGAGGAAAAAAACCGAATTAAACAACTACAAATAGTTAAACAAGGAAGTAGACTTGCAACACCGCACAAGAACATGTATATATGTACTATAAAAAAGTGAGTGCGCAGCTATGGTGTATTTGCCTCCTGGCATCTCAACCATAGGATCAAAACGAAAGTTTTAGATGGACCTTCAGGACAATCTCTCTGCATTATTTCGTGTTTGCATCAGTTCTATCATATGGTAGCACCATGTCAAATTATCACGGCATGCTTTGTCTGATTTTTTTTGTACCTTGTGATGCTTAACCTTTGCCTTTTTTTGTTGGTACCCTTTGCTTCCTTGAACGGCCGAAAGGCACGACGTCACAAAGATCACCCGGTCTTCGATTAAATTATTCATTTTTTAAAATATTTAACAAAAATAAACCTATGCATGGTCATGTTTGCTATAGAAAATAAAGATTTAAACTAATTTACTCCGCTATATGAATCATGTATGTGGATAGTTGTGTTGTATCGATTCTATGAATCTTGTACGCGACGTAGATAAAAAAAACACATTTCAAATTATTAAAAGATGTGGACTTTTAATCCGTTCTATGAATCATGTATGTGGATAGTTGTGTTGTATCGGTTTGGTATTTAAATGAAATCAATATATACAAATTCAGTGAATTTGGAGAGTCCGTCAGAATGTCGGTGCAAACCGAAGATGAAACTTTTAAAGGAGCTTTATGACCCAACGCTTCCATTGAAGTTCCCGCCATTTTACTCAATTGAACGAGAAAGTGGAAAATAGGAGAGGCGAGCCTAGGATTAGACGGGTCGATGATCTTAGCTCAAAATATGGGTTGTGGTAAAAAAAAATTCCAATGGTTTTTTTCTCCCGTTGCAATGCACGGGCGCGCCTGGTGTCCTTTCAGTATAGTATCACAGTCCACTTCCTCGGCAACGGTGTTGGTGACTCCACAGACGCTTCTCCTTGTACGTATTGAATGTCCCATGGCCGCCCACCAAGTTGCTACGCAATCGATGATTGGATCCGTCGTAGTGAGTAGGGTATGTGCTAGGCTGCTCTGTGTCGTAGGGCTCGTGGTGGCGCACTCGTGGAAGCAACACTAGAAAGTGAGAAGCCTCTAGCAACACTCTTGTCCTTGGGCTTACATTCGTCTAGCAGTGATCTTCAACAGCCATGTTATGGTATCGTCGGGCTACACTGCAGGCATTGAAACTTTGAAAAATGATGTGTCAAACTTAAGCGTGACTTTTCTGTTGCATGCATATACTACATGTTGGTTGATTGATTCAAGTGATTGATGCTAATTCTTAGGCTGATTGCTTTTACGTATTGTAGTGCAGCCTCTCAGGACTCGCTAATGCTATCTATGGATGAAATTAGATGCCAGCTTCCCTTGCCGGTTGCCGTCCTAATCTAGGTTGTAGCAATGGCAGCTCGAGGGGAGAACTCCAAGATCACACGTGAGTCCCTGCTGAAGTTTGTAGTAGCGTTTCTTAGATCCCATAATCATTGCTATAATCATTATCGGTTTTTCACACGGAGCCGAAACCAGTTCTTCTGGCAGGACAATATTTCAAAGACTCTCCACATACCTACTTTCCTAAAAGCTTCATACATGCAAAAGCCATAACAAGCAGAATCTGCAATCGTGCCGATGCCGGGGCTGGGGAAGGGTGTCGACGCAAAATAACAGCGTGGTGATCAAGGCCTCGGGCGAGAAGAATCCCTAGGACGGCGACAAGAACGACGCCCCCGCCGAGTTATAACCGCTGCATCGAGCTCCTCGCCGACGCGTTCAAGATGGACGGACACACGACAAACAATAGCTAACCTTTTCACAACATAAGACCTACTCGCTGCTGCCGCCCGCAAGAAAAAAGTCGCCTCCACCTCCATCTCCTCCATAGTCGGTTCACTGCTCCTCCGGCCGGCCTCGCCGGTGTCGGGAGGGGTGGGTAACCCGATCTATGAGTTGAGTTTTTCGCAAAAGTTGAGTTTTCAGTGGATTAGGTTAGGGTTTGGCATTTGTCTTCTCCATCAATGAAGATGAAATCTACTGTAATACAGCGAGATATTTTTTCGATGTCAACCGTGGTGTTCGAAGATTCATTTTTTTTAGGTATAATACTTCAGATCTTACTTCGCCGGATCGATTTTGGATTTTATCTCCTGGTTGCTACGAGGAGGATTGTCCCTGCAATATTTTTCCTGTCTGCTACGTCCTCGACAATGGTGGACAGACTTACTTTCCTAAGCGTCATATATGCAAATGGAGTAACAAGCAGAATCTGCAATCGTGTCGATGCCGGGGCTGGGGAAATGTGTTGACGTAGAAGAACGGCGTGGTGATCAAGGCCGAGGGAGAGAAGAATCCCAAGGATGGAAACAACAATGACGCCACCGCCGAGTTATACTTGCTGCATCGAGCTCCCCGCCAACGCGTTCAAGATGGACAATACCCAACCTTTTCTATTCATAAGACCTACATGAATTTCACTGCCGCCGGCCGCAAGAAAAAAAGTCGCCTCCACCTCCATCTCCTCCATAGTCGGTTCCCCGCTCCTCCGGCCGGCCTCGCCGGTGTCGGGAGGGGTGGGTAACCCGATCTATGTGTTGAGCTTTCCGCAAAAGTTGAGTTTTTCAGTGGATTAGATTATGGTTTGGTATTTGTGTTGTTCGTTAATGGAGATGGAGATGAAATCATTTGTAATAAGTAATCTTTTTCTACTATTCGACGGCGAGATCTTCTTCTCGATATCAATGGTGGTCTTCGAAGATAGGTATAATACTTCACATCTTACTTCGCTGGATAAATTTTGGATATTATTTCCTGGCTGCCGCGAGGAGGATTGTCCCTGCAATATTTGTCCCAACTGCTACGTCCTCGACAATAGTGATTCGTACTCTCGACTCGCAGCGATGTCAACCAAGTTGTTCGGTTCTTTTTCCCTGCAATATTGGTGTTGGTAATGTCGCCGATGTTGGTTGATTAATTTAATGGTTGCTTGCGTGTTCGCAGCCTTGGTATTGCGGCTCAAAATTAAAATTATGGGAGAACCCTCGCTGGTATTTAAAGGTTTATGGTTTGGTATCTATGTTCTATGGTTGCGTTCGGAAAAGTGCAATATTGTGTCATGGAAGAAGAAAGAGTTTGAAAATTTTGAAGATTTGCTCGTTTTTTTTTAGACCTTATTTTGTAATCGCTGTAGTCAGTTCGTGTATCTCTATCATGCTATCTCCAATATTAAGATATCATGATATTGATTGTCAAGAAAAAACAGTAGCCAACCTTTTCAGGTCGCCTTTCTAGGTATTCCATTTTTTTTTTCCGATAGTACCCGGTATATATTCTACTTCATCAGGAACCTCAATGTACTAGCTGACTACTAAGCATAAAAGGTTCTTGAGTCAGCATATGGGTCCGTCGATTTGGTTGGGTTTGCAGGTTAGATTTGTAAATAGTTATAGTTAAGAAATTAGCCTATAACAAGGCAAGCGAATATTGGTTGTTGCCATTCAGTTTTCCAACTCTTTTTTGTGCGTGTGTGTGTTTTGCAAATGTAAAATAAAAATCTATTACTAAAATTTTGAAGTTTAAATTTGATCGTCCGTGGCAACGCACGGGCATTTGTGCTAGTACAAATATAAGTACATATACTGATAAATATAAAATATACTTGCAAAGGTATAAAGGGTAATCTCGCCGCCTCAACCAAAGAGAGTTATCACAACTATCTAGCCACTCTCATCCCTTCAAACCAAACAAAAAATTGGTTATCCCCAACCTCTTCTCACTCCCTAACCAAACAGAAAAAATGGCTACCCTTAACCAGGTGGTTAGGGATACCCTCATCCCCTGAATCATATCCCCTAAACAAAACACACCCTTAGTCGTGACCCCCTCCCTCTCGCGTCCCCCTCTCCCCCTTCAGCGGCTACTTCTGTTGCCACCCAGCGAGCCGCTCTCAATTCTGGCCGCTGGTTTCTCTCAATCCCACAAGTCTTCGCAGGCCGCATCTGGGTTGGCTCGCCTGTTACAATGCGATGGCGGGCTTCATGGGGCATGTTGGCCCTGGTCGGTCCCATTAGGCGGGATTCACGAGGCCTATTAGTCCTCGTGTGCCCTTTCGTCCGGTCGACTAACGTCCTCGACGGTGGCATGTATCTCCCGTCCCGCAGTCCCTGTACTTGCAAGGACCGGCATAATCTCCCCTGACTTGCAGACCACGTGACATTTGCTTCGGGGAGATGACAATGATGGCTTCATGATGGGCGCATCGGTTGAGAGTCTCCGGCGTTTAGTCAATCCGCTTATGTAGCATTTTGTTTACTTTTCTGTTGGCTGTGTCTGATGTTGTCCCATCCGTTCTCGAATTATCATGTGTGTTGTTTGGATGTTTGTTATATTAATAATTAATATAGCGGGTTACGGCTTATTTCGGCAAATGTAAACCGCATTCTAATTTGATTTTAGAAACCCACACACGGAAATAGTCAAAATTGACTTGTACTCCCGCCGATTCTTTTTAGTCTAGAAATTTCCGTATTAGTTTGTGTCACGATGTTTTATGGATTCTTTCCAATCTTGCTCATTCCTTCTGGCTCCCGCAATTAATGCTCGTTCCATAACTCCGCAGCAAGATGAATTGGCACCCCTAGGAGCCTACGGATGCCCTTGGGGCTTGTTTGGTCGCCAGGGATCCTCCCGGGATCCCCGTCCTTTCCCGGGACAAGAACACCGCGCGGAATATTCATCCTGGTTTTCCTGTCATCATGTTTGGTGCCACAGGGGATGGGAAGTTTTGGCCCGATCCGCCCATTATCCCATCGGAAGAATTCTCCCCATCGACGCTCGCGACGACGCGATCTGTCCACCCGAGAATTCTCCTGCTTTTACCAATAGCCTTACCTCCTCCAACCCCTCCGGCGATGTACCGACCTACTCCGCCTCCCTTCGGCGATGTGCCGACCTGCTTTGCCTCCCTCCATCATCCAGCAAGGTAGCAACTTGCTCTGCCCCCTCCAGCGATGTGCTCGACCTCCGCCGACTCCATGGTGATTTCCTTCACAACATGCAACTTCGGACGCGCTCTTCTCCTTCCTGGTACAAGCGGCAAAGCCCGCCGCCTGGTCACTTCGGTGAGAAGCTTTTGCCTCCCCGCCTTCTTTCTCCCCACACTCAACCCTAACTTCAATGTCTATATGTTCAGATCTACCTGTCATATTGCTCTGTTTAATTTAATCTCACATCTCTGGTATTTGATTTGGTTCCAGAACGATTGATAATGTAGTCCACTGTACGTTTTGTAGGTTTTGCACAGTGCACACCATCAACCCTAGGCTTGTTTGGTTGGCAGGGATCCTCCCGGGATCCCCGTCCTTTCCCGGGGCGAGAACACCACGCGGAATATTCATCCTGGTTTTATTGCCATCATGCTTGGTGCCACAGGGGACGGGAAGTTTTGGACCGATCCGCCCATTATCCCTGGGATTATCTCCCACACCTCCGAAAGTCGGGAGAATTCTCCCCATCGACGCTCGCCACGACGCGATTTGCCCACCTGAGAATTCTCCTGCCTCTGCCAATAGCCTGACCTCCTCCAACCCCTCCGGCGATGTACAGACCTACTCCGCCTCCCTCTGGCGATGTGCCGACCTGCTCTACCTCCCTCCAACATCCAGCAACGTAACAACTTGCTCTGCCCCCTCCAGCGATGTGCTCGACCTCCGCCGACTCCATGCTGATTTCCTTCACAACATGCAACTTCGTACGCCTCTTCTTCTTCCTGGTACAAGCGGCAAAGCTCGCCACCTGGTCAAGACCATGCTTCGGTGAGAAGCCTTTGCCTCCCCGCCTTCTTTCTCCCCCACACTCAACCTTAACTTCCATGTCTATATGTTCAAATCTACCTGTCATATTGCTCCGTTTAATTTAATCTCACATCTCTGGTATTCGATTTGGTTCCAGAACGATGGATAATGTAGTCCAGTGTACGTTTTGTAGGTTCTACACAGTGCACACCATCAACCCTCGGTAATTTCCTCTCTTCACTCCCCTACTCGTATTTGTTTGTGATACTAAATCTTGGATCGGTGGTTTGGCTATTAGAGGTAGAAAAGCAGCATTCTTTTGATTGGTAGTTGTTGATATTAGAGTGTGAGTCTTTGATCTTTGCTGCATCAAAGGAATAGCATGGACTATTAAAGTGTTAATCCTTTTTAATTTTGTATGGCTAGTCTGTATGCACAGGCAGTGCAAGGAAGTTTTCATCTTGCTATGGCATGTCTTTCTGTTTAATCTTCAGTTCACATATAGAGATGCATCTAAAAATGGACAATGATATAATTTTTCTAGAACTGTTGATAAGGACACTGAGATTATATTGCATGACTGAATCTAGAAGCACATTGTAGTAATTCTTAGGCTGATGCTTCTCAAGATTAGTTAATCTTACGGTCCAACGACATGGTATCTGTTAGAGCATTTGCTTTGCTAAAATAGGCAATGTAGCCGCTACTTCTGCTCATAATCACTTAAGGTTTATGGTGAAGACTTCTTATTTTCTTTTCTTCATAATTTTTCTGTAGGATTTTAGATCCATGTTTATCGGTTTACTCTGAATATCAGTTTATTACTGCAAATATGGATTAGTGCAAATAGTTTATCAGTTTATCCCTGTTTATCAATTTACTCTGAATATACTCAAGTGAAAAAATGGACCCGACCCCCAAAAATGAGCCGGTCCATCAGGCACCCCCTTTCAGGCGGCGCGACCGATTTACGCCTTCAGGACCCCCAAAAATGAGCTGGTCCATCAGGCGCATGTGACTTGCCGGTCCATCAGGCGCGCCCCTTTTGGCCACGTGACAGATTTGCGCCGCTAACGGGCGGTAGTGTTTGCCGCCGTAGAGCTAGCCGCATACAAGGATTCAGTGGGCCTTCGTTACGTTCACATAAAGGCCCACCAGCGGGAAAAAGAAAAAAAACCGCTTTTCATTAAAGGCCTTTGCGTAAATGTTTGCATGACTTTTCTTTTTTTGAAACGAGGCAAAAGTTTTTTCCTTTATATTGATATAGAAGGAGCAAACAGGAAGGCCGAGGCCTAAAAAGAAAAAAAGATACAACTCGAGTCGACGGCCACGCTGCCCTAGCAACCAAAGCCGACACAACCACGGCCGAGGCAACCTCACGCAAGACGGAGCCCGGAGCCGCCGCTCCGACATCTACGCCGGCCCCGAGGCCGTGCTCCTAACCTAGTCGTCGACAACCATGTCGCCCAAGCAACCAAAGCTGACACTACACTCGGCGGAGGCAAGCTCAACGCAAGACAAAACCCGGAGCCGCCGCTCCGACATCCACGCCAGCCCCAAGGCCGCGCCCCCAACTAGTCGACGACCAAGTTGCCCTAGCAACCAAAAGCGACACTAAAAAAGACGGCGGAGTCAATCCTCGACGCAAGTCATCCGGAGCCGCCGCTCCGACATCCACGCCGGCCCCAGGGCCGCGCACCATCTAGCCGATGACGAAGAGTCGTCGCCACCAACCACCAGCTTCCCACGGCTCCCTCTGGCCAACGGAACATCCAAGGCGAGGTCCCAAGGGGGAAGCGACACGGAAGCGCCGCCCTCGCCCGATCCCGCGGGGGTCTAGGGTTTTCCTGACTTTCTATCCAAACTCCAAACTGATTCTTTTTTTGTGTGTATTATTTTCACTTCACATTGTAACTATTGTTAGTTTCAGAACCAAATTGTTGGATTAATCAAAAAAATATATGTCTAGTTGATTCAGAGGGATATTGTTCGTTTCCAATGGTGGATATCTGTGGAGAGACACCCTCGAAACTATTTTGGACATGATTAGATATTGACTATTCTTAATTAGCTTTTGTTTGCCAAATACAATAATACTTATAATAATTTTATTGGTGAGGTTGGTGTCCTTCATAAGGTAATCAGACAAGGAGGTCTTGGTACCGTGATACATAAGTATGACATCCGCAAAACATTATTTAAAATTCAAAATTTATAAGTTATATCTCTCAAATCGTTAACTGGTCGAAAGCCGGTTTGACCTTTAGCTTCCTCGCGGAGAGATATTCGAAACTAAATATGTTGTTAGTATTTTTCGTCCAACAAAATTATTAATGGTTGCCATATTGTTGTCACATACTCCAGATTATACTTGTTTTTCAATATTTGCCCGATTTTTTCACGTATTTGATATATTAGTTCATTCTTAGTTGCCGGATAAAAAATAACTTGTTTGTTAGCTACTGCCAAGTTATGGTCACATACTTCACTAGATTGTGCGGTACTTAGTCGTCGGATTAAAACAACTTGTTTTCCATATTTTTATGTCATTCTACATCGAAGCAATATTGCTTTACTGTTTTTAATTGGATAATACCATCTCCTAGTTCTTTTACACACTTTGAGGCCAAATATCTAGTTGTGCAGATCATTTGTTAAATATTTGTAACTTACCTATCAACAATTGTTATGTAATCTGACAGCTGGTTCAACAGACAAAATCTGTCAATAGAGAACAATATGAGATCTAGTTTGAATGCCCTTATACATCAGTTTAATAGGTGAAAATAATCACTAATTGGATTAACATCTTAGTAGATGAATATTTTTAAATTTTTGGATTTAACTTTAATATGACTATGTTAGTGTGGGGGTGTTAGATTTATGTATGCATGAATCTACTCTCTCCTATCACGCTGTTGGTATGCACATAGTGCCGACGCGTCCAATTCATCGGGTAGTGCAGTTAGCGCTAGCGCGCATGTCACCCTATGAGCCGAGGATAGTTAACTTATCGCCGGTGCACCAACATTCTCATGCGGTGGATGTAATTTTTTCACAATTTTTTTTTAATTTTTTTAAATGTATTAATTTCAATTTTAATCGTGTATTCAAATTGTTTGAATTTTTTAAGTGAGCATGCTCAACTTGGTCAATTTCCCAGTCGGTCACCCATACTCAAATTGCCTCAGGCCCAGCATATTTAGCATCTCAGTTCTATTCGACTATGGTTTCCAGAAAGAAGTTATAAATTATTGATATATGTATCATATTAATCCTATTAAGCCCTTGAGCATTATGTCACATGTTTACCATATAAGTTTGAAACTATTATTCTAAAAATAGTAATTATTTAGTAATAATAATCTTATTGAATGAGTAGTTTGACCACCGTTGAATAGTTTGACCAAAAATTCAAAAAAAAACATTAAAAAATTCAGAAATGTCAAAATACAATGAATGTGAGTCAAAATAAAAACTCGGCTCATTTTTAGGCATGCATGAAACATATCTCGTATGATTCATTTCAATCTGTAGATTTTTTTGATTTGTTAGGATAATTTTTTCTTGCTGAAATAACTTTTTTTTCCTTTTGAAGTTTTAAGAATATGAGAAAAGTTCACGGGGTAAACGTCTTTTCTCGATATGGTACGCAAAAGTTATGTCCGTTTTACTTTTAATTTTTGCAAAAAAGTTGAAAATTCATATTTCAACTTTTCTATACCAACTAGACCCTAAACCCTAACTACATCTGAAAAAATCATTTTTATGTTTATTTTTCCATTTTTAGAAAAATGAAAAGGCGACCCACGTATCGTTGGGGGGGGAGGGGGTGCCTGCAGTGAAAAAATGTTATAACTTACTGCCGGCGCGCGCCCCGTGCTGAGGGTATGTTAAATATCACCGGCCCATTGTTGCCACGCGCATCGAGGGTACTTCCGTGTGGGCAGGCACTTAGCGCCGGAGCAAGGAGTGACCTAGCGCGTCGAGGATATGTGAGTTAGCGCCGGCACGTGGGGACCCATCGCGCCAGGGATAAGTTTGAAGGGGACGGGACCTCGCCGTGCTTTAGATCCGGCGCGTCTGCCCGGTAGAGCGGCAGCGGTATGAGTTTAGCGCCGGTGCAGGCGTATTTTGTGCATCTGCCGTACGTAGCACTGACGGGTGGAAATATGTGTGCGCCGGCGGTGATCCGTGCGGATATAAGGCTTTCCCTAGTAGCGATGGGAAAACACACACACACGACTGGCCGCGGAGGAAGCTTAACAATATATCGTATCAAGAGCAAGTACAACGATCATTATAAGTTTCTACGTACTAATATAACATAAGTTATTTCCGCAAATGCTTTATCGAAAGGATCTAAAGTAAAACTTATGCCTATATTGTGTTTTGTGCACGCACTCAATTTGTTCGGCGAGTTGGAAATTCATCGGTTCTTGGTAGCTGTAGACGGGTTTATAAAGTCTTTCCAATGTGACAACTTGATGTTTTAGACATAATGTTAATTTAAATAGACAAGTCATGATCGAGCAAGGATGTTAAAATTAATATTTTGTAAATGATACAATCCATTATCAAAGTTTACAAATAAAGGTCAGTGAACGATGTTCAATAACCGACCACAACCATAGTGAATCAACATTCCTTTGGGGTGATCCTAATTCCCTTGATGGTCAGCCCCTTCTTCCAGTGACCGCCATGCTCAGACAAAGAAATAACGAGCTCTCCATCCAGCCCCTCTTGTGCGTCCACGTCCCCGACCTTTAACAGCAACTGCTCCTCGCTATACCTCTCCTGTAGGCTTTCCTTCAGCTCTTGAACCCTCCCGTCGGGGAACTTGAGTCGGAGGTCCACCGGTTCATGCCACCCGGAGGACTTCCGCTTGAGCATCGCCTCGAAGATGACCTCGTACGTGACCCCCGGCGTGAGATGGGACAGCTCCAGCTTCCCGGCGATGTCTAGCCAGCACACGTTCCTCAGCTCAGCCACCTCAATCCCAGCATGATGATCACTGGTGTCATGGTGTTACTTAGTTAACAAACATACACGCACGTCATGTTATCAGATCCATAACAATTACGGTGAGTCGGCATGTATGGCTAGGCATTTTCCGAGCACTAGTTTATACCCGTAAGTGAAATAACTGAAATTTAATAGACATGTTAGGGTGTGTTAACTTCTTCTGTTTGGGGCAGCATTTTGGCACCCGCGAGCATATGCTTCCGGATTTTTAAAATGCATTTTAAAACATATCTGAAAGGTCAAAAATCAGATAAAAAATATTGCATATACATGTCTCTGTTCTATCTATTCACGAAGTCGTTTCACGGAAAATTGACATCTTTTATGTTGTGCGTAAAAAAGAAAAAAAAATTGTTGCTCAAAAAGCTTTTCATGAGACAACTTTTTTGTCTTTTTTACACAGCCTGTAAAAAATGTCGGGTTTCCGCGAAACTTGGCGTGAAAACATAGAATGTCGAGACGTTCATACGGCATTTTTTATCCAATTTTTTGACAGTTTAAAATGTTTTTTCTGGTGGCCGGAGATGCTCCCATGTTCCAAATTGAATTTCCGCTGTTTCAAATTAATTGAATTTCTAACTTTGTCCTATATAATTCTCTTTAAGTTTGACCTGGCGTGTAGTAAAAATATCAATATTTATAATAAACGTGTCCTAAACAAACACTTTTAAGTTTGACAGAGTGTCCTATAAATTGTCATAATTAGATTTGATGTTATTAGATAAGAGTATATTTTTCTATGAACTTGGTCAAATTTTGAGAAGTCTGACTTATTTTGGAATGGAGTTTTTTTTTTTTTACCAAGTGTCATATAACTTACTTATTTTGGAATGGAGTGAGTATATAATATGTATACCTTCCTTCTTCCATGGGCTGCCAGCTCCAGTAATTGGTGTTCTCAGCCCAAGCGATGGACATGCCTCTGGGGAACATCATGAAGCAATTGTTGCCGTTCTTGTCCACCCAGTACTTCTGCAATCGTACGTTATTGCAGCAAGGTGATAACCATCATATTCAGAAACCAGAATGTAACTACAAAATTCCGTATCAGTTCATCTACAGAAGAAGCGGGTCTGTAACGAATTAACCTTTGTTTTGCCCGCCAAGATGATCCCTGCGGCGGCCTGAGCTTCGGTGAAGTTTTCTCCGGCGACGATCTCCTGAAACATATGGATTTTCCTTTTGGATTTGGGCTTCTGGCTGTTGTAAGATGTAGGAGAAGTGGTGGGCATAGCGGCAGGGACGCCGTCCGTTGGAGTAGCGGGCATCGCCGACGCGCTGGGAGAGTCCACCTTTGGACGCGACAGTGACTTCCCCATTGTCAGCTGCTCCAAACTGAACTTCTCCTGGATGACAACTAGAGTTCAGATATAGAGATGGCAGAATAGCTGGCTGAAGCATTGGATTCTTTTCCTTTTTACAAGGTGGATAAAGCATTAGGTTCGAGATAAGAAAATGAAGATAGGGAATCTAGCACTTTGGTATTTCTCCGAGGTTAGTGCGTGTTAGCAGGCATGGAGAAGTAAAATTTTCCAAGTGGATGCTATATATATGAGCAATGTGATCTGAACAATGAGCATCAACCAGATGTTCCTGTGCACCTAGAAGGATCTGTCCTAGAAGATGAGCTACTTTTTGGAAAAGGATCTGTCCTACAAGCATCTGACCAAATTTGCGTCCATTTGCATTGATGCTCTTATTATTATTTTTAATTATCATGCTGCATTGATGCTCTTCTTTTTTTGAAATGCCACCCTGCATTGGCGATGGTTCACGATTGCTCGAAGGGAGACACGTGGACCGGAGTTCATGCATGGATTATATAACCCAAGTTTCAGGATAACATAAATATCCTGCTAAAATTTCGGGTTTGTTACAAAAGAGGGGGGATTAGTATATTTTCTACGCCATCATAATTTACTATTATGTCTAGCAATTACCGTTTGCACGATTCACACAAAATATGATAATGAAAATTAAACTAGAAAACTTGTGACTAAGACAAGAAATTTTATACAACAAAAAATGTTACTCCATCCAATTCATATTAATTGTCGGCAAATGAGATCTATCTGCACAAGTATTAGTGCTAGCTAAATCCAATTCATGGATAACTAATATGGATCGAAGGGAGTATATCTTTGTTACTAAGTGGTCATTACTTTGATTACAAGAGGCAAACCACTTTTTTCGTTGTCTCTTCGTCGATTGTAGGCCCATTTCTTTTCGCAGCTTATGAAATAAGACGCCACCTCCCCAGCTTCACCCATAAGCCCTCTAGCTTATTACCCAAGGTTTCTAAACTAGTTATATGCGTACGGTGCAGCGGCACCGGCTGCGGTGTTTTCCAAGTTGTCGCCCATGATATCGATGAAGAGGTTGCCAAGGTCGAGGAAGTAATCGTCGTTGGGAAAATAGTCGCCGTCAGCAGTCGCGCGAGTGCGCTCACCAAAAACCTAATCGCCCCTCTCCCGTACAGGATCACAAGAGGCGGGGTTCCAGAGGCCTGTTGTCCCTTCTCGCGGTGCACGCCGGAAGGAGGGATGGAGAATGCTTGATTAGCGGCGCAGTGGTTTGGAACGGTACAAAACCATAAGATAAAGTGGCGGCTAGGATATACCGTATGCGCGTATTTATAATGCAGGCTGGGAAAGACGTGGGAGTAACTCCACGTCCGAGTCGATTCGGTTCCACGACCCAAAAGAAGGGGAAACAGTTAGGCATTAACGCGTTTGTTAATTACCAAATTAATAAATCATTAAGTTTTCCCAACTGGAAAAATAAAAGCACTCGGCTCGGCTCATTCCCGCAACCCCAATTGGTATATTGATTTTCGTCAAACAACTCCAAGTATGTAGGTAGAAGAGTTTCAACATTTTTCTTTCCCACTACTCAAATGAAGTAATGGTTTTATTCTTTGTGGGAAATCGATTTAGGACATGACATGCAGTCATTAGCGCCTCCCCCCACCATGCGTTGGATAAACCTGCAGTATCTAACATGACGTTAACCAAACCAGACAACGTTCGGTTCTTTCTTTCGGCTACCCCATTTGACAGAGGTGAGTAGGGAGGCGTCCTCTCGCTAATAATACCGTGTTCAGCACAAAAAGAATTAAACTCGTTAGGAAAATACTTTCCACCACGATCAGACCTAAGCCGTTTAATTTTACGATTAAGTTGGTTCTCAGCTTCGGCCTTATAGTTCTTGAAATAAGTTAAACCATCATATTTAGATATCAGAAGATACACATAACAATATCTAGTGGAGTCATCATTAAGTGTCATGAAATATTTCTTTCCACCTTTTGTCAATATGCCATTCATCTCACAAATATAAGTTCTAGTGGTGCCAAGTCTCTCGCCTCCGCAGTCTTATGGGACTTGCAAGGTTGCTTACTTTGAACACACATTTGACATTTGGAACCTTTGATAATACTGAATTTCGGAATTAAACTCATATTTGCTAATTACGTCATGCAGACAAAATTAATATGACAAAGTCGTGAATGCCAAACATTGGAATCATTATCGTGGCAAAAATGTTTAATAACTTTGGTACAAATATCTCACAAGGATAAGCGGAACAAGCCTCCGCACTCATAGCCTTTACTAATAAATTGTCCATACATGGAAATTACAACTTTATTAGACGCGAAAACCAATTTAAAACCATCTCGACACAAACGTGAACCGTTGACGAGATTTTTATTGATGGAGCGGACATGATGAACGTTGTTCAGTCGCACGACCTTCTTCGAAGTAAGCTTCAGCTCGACCACACCAACACCACGAACAGTAGCATGCGACCCGTTCCCCATCAGCATGGGGGAAGTCCCTGTGACCTGATAACAAGAGAACATGGAAGCATCATGACCAACATGTACATTGGCACCTGTGTCAACTAACCATTCAGGTGAATGACAAACTAAAAGAATAGTAGGAACTATACCGTACCCAGTATCCTTCATCTCAGTGTTAGCCATGACAACATTGTCGGTCTTACCGCTGTTCTCATGCCGCTGCAACTCATAACGTTTAGGGAATCTTGGAGCCCAATGAGTCAGTTCACCACAAACGTGACTTGACCCCTTCCTTTTTTTGAAGTTGGGAGAGTGCGACGGCTTAAACTTGCCATTGGGTTTGCCTTTACCCTCGGATTTATTCTTGTTATATTTAGGCGTGTTGGGCGGGTAGTGTTTCTTCTGTACCATATGGGCAGAAGAACCTACCCCAGCAACCCAAGCACGTGTATCATTTGCTCTTGTCTTCTCTTCCACATCAAGAGATCCTATCAGGTCTGAAATGGAAAACTCCTATCTCTTGTGTTTTAAAGAGGTAGCACAGTTGCTTCATGAAGATGGAAGCTTGGCAATAATGCCTTCGGCCACAAATTTGTCCAGTAACATACACTTAAAGTGCTCAAGTTCTTTAGCGAGTGACTGTATCTCATGAGTCTGTTGAACAACAGAACGGTCATATGTCATCCTGTAGTCATAGAATTGCTCCATGACATACAGCTCGCTGCCAACATCCGAGGCCCCAAATTTGGCCTTGAGTGCAGCCCACATGTACTTGCCAGTATCAAACGATATATAGGGATCCACAATGGAATCATCAATAATACCGAGGATGGCACGTTTAAACATAGTGTCCATATTCTCAAAAGCATCCAGCGGTGCTAGATTGAGATCGCCCTCAGGCTTTCCCTTCGTAGCCACATAGAAGCGCAAGGTTTGAAACCATAGCACTGCTCTCGTGCACCACCTCTTATAGTCCACGCGCTTGAAAGAGTTTGGCCTTGTTGACGCAATAAAAACAGGTGCAGGAAATTGCCTATAATCAGTTTTTTGGATTGTTGAATATATTAGCAATTTAGCATATGATTTAATTCGAAATAGCATCAAGTAAATCATGACAGTAGCAATTATACTAAGCATGCAAATATTTAGTACAATAGAAGAGCAGATCCAATCTACGGCAAAAACTAGACACAACAATTACAGTAGAATCTCGTACACAAAGAGGAGATATACGTACGGTGCAGCGGCCAGGCACCGGTTGTGATGTTGTCCAAGTTGTTGCTCATGTCGTCGATGAAGAGGTTGCCGAGGTCGGGGAAGTAATCGTTGTTGGGGAAGTAGTCGCCGTCAGCACTCGCGCGAGTTCGCTCCCCAAAAACTTGATCGCCCCTCTCACGTACAGGATCACAAGAGATGGTGTTCCGGAGGCCTGTTGTCCCTTCTCGCAGTGCACGCTGGAAGGAGGGATGGAGAAGTCTTGATTGACAGCGCAGTGATTTGGAACGGTGAGAAACCATAAGATAAAGTGGTGCCTAGGGTTTAACATATGCATGTATTTATACTGCGGGCTGGCAGAGACGTGGGAGTAACTACACGACCGAGTCGGTTCGGTTTCACGATCCAAAAGAAGTGGAAACGGTATTTGGTATTAATGCGTCCAACTGGCAAAATAAACTCCCTCGGCTCGGCCCATTCCCGTAACCCGCGGCGTGGCGCAGCGCGGAGTATCATGTTTTGTCATGACGAGGCGAGGCGGGTGGCGGAGGAGGAGCGCACGCATGGAACACCACTCCTCTTGCCTTCTCAACTCATACATTATATAGAATGACTCACCTTATAAGGTGGTTCCATCCTCTCCAAACTAGCAATGGGGGACTAAACTTTAGTCTCACTCACTCCCATTGTATTATTTATGAACGGGCCATTGCCACTTTCAGAATTTTGTTCGGCTTTTGTGGCTAGGCCCAAATAATAAAACCCAACAGTATATAGGGGGCTTGGTCTCGGTACCGAGTCCAGGTAGGTTACAAGTTGTACATTAAGTCGGTAGCCTTTCCAAGCTTGTTCCGGACGTAGGACGCCTGGTGGGGCCTTAGCTGGGCGACAACAATCTTTATTGGGCTTCGATGTAGATATGTAGCCGGTAGGCCCAAGGAGGGGACTCAGAGAGTATCCCTACTTCAAAGGGGCCCTCCGCCTCCCTAAAGGTGGCATTGGGGAGGTCCTAGCTAGCATCTCTCTTGGCAGCGATTTCCCGCATGGTCGCGGCGGCCTTTCAGGCGGGCATGGCAGCGCGGATGTTCTCCGACGCTGATTGTGGTGGCCAAGTGGGATAGCTTGCATCGGCGTCATGGATGGCCCATGGGGCAGCGCAGGCTGCCGGCGACGCTCGTTTTTCGTAGAGGGTCTGGCGGGCCATGGCCACTAGGTCTTCTCAGTGGCTTCCGAGGGGGCGTTAGCCTGTTGCATCTGGACGTCGGGTCGACAGCCCCGGGACATGGTGGTGGCAGCCTCTTTTTCTATCGGAGGTGGTCGGCCGGTTTACCTCCATCAAGTTCTTGTGGCGCTAGAGCTTCTTGGGGTGCTGTGAGGGCCGGAGTTGGTGGTTGACGAAGATATGGATCCTGGACCCTGCGGGTAAGGACACCCCATCTCAGGCCCAAGGTTAAGGCCCAAGAAGAGGAGCCCTTGGAGTATTCCAGAAGGCCCACGTGAAGCCCACCCGCACTATCTTGTTGGCTAAGTTAGGAAATATGTAACCGACCTAAGGTTAGAGTTCGAGTCCTTTCCGGGTAGGGTTTGAGACCTGGCCATCTATATAAGGCCAGGAGAGCCACCGGAAGAGGACCAAGCAATACCGCACCACCAAAGCCTTGAACTCGAGATCCTACTCTCGATTCGAGCACCACCATTGTAACCGATCTACTCGTTAATACAGATCGACAGAGGCAGGAGTAAGGGTTTTACCTCTACGAGGGCCCCGGACCTGGGTAAATCTCGCCCCCTGTCTAGCCGACGATTCCACCAGCGCTCATGGGTTCTCCTAATCGAAACCCGATAGGTTCACCGAAGGGATTTGTAGAGTCAGATATTCGACAATTGGCGCCGACCGTGGGGACGGCGGGCGCTGGATCTCCGGCATCTTCGGCTTCATCATCCAACTCACGTTGGAAACCATCGACTACGGCTCCGAACAATCCTATACGGATCGGATCTGTCGTGGTCACACCTCACTCGCCGGAATCACGCCCGGTATTCGAGGATCTGGAGAGGAGCGTCACCTTGACGTTCGGGGGCCTGAAGTTCATGACCAACAGGGACGGAATCCTCCACTTCTCGGAAGAATCAGAATCTGAGTCTGAAGTTGTCGACTCGCGCCGTCATCTGGAGAAAAGCGGCAAGTCCGTCCGCTTCAACGCCAACGACTATCATACCCTCTCGACAGAGGAACCTTCAAGAGTACAAAGGGCTTTCCGATCTGCGCCTAGGACACACGAGCCTCGACTGGCTCAAGTCTGCATGGCATGGTCGGAACAAGCCCCGGAAACAGAACATAGCGCAGCAGAGCGCAACATAATCGGCGTCTCGCGGGAATCTTGGGATCGAGCCAAAGAGGCTATGCGAACGAGCAAACCACCCGCAGCCGGTGCATCACACGAAGACATGGTTGCCTACCACTATCACCTAGTGAGAGCAGCCTCGACCATCAAGGACGCTTGGATAGATTTGGCCCGCCGAAGAAGAGCGGCAGATGAGTCAAGTCAAAGACGAGCTGGGCTGTCCCTAACACCCTCGGTCGGAACCGACCCGCGAGGAAGGGGCACGCATCTACATCCAGGAACATCGAATCCCTTGGCGGGACCAGCAGGTCGATCACTCCTTGTCTCATGCGAGTCGATGACGACGGCATTGTCTACCCGCAAACTCCTGCCGCCGCGGTTCTAGCCGCAGCAACTTACATGCAGATGAATCAACCAACGGAAAGTGACCCTCGGGCGGAGCAGTACAAACAAGTGCGCAAGGGACTATGACTGGCAGCCGCAAGGCTCGCCTCTTACGACCGCAGGAAAGCCACAGAGCAGCTAGAGAAACAGGAAAAAGAGAAGGAGAAAGAAAGAGAAACGCCCCGCAGGCATAGAAGCTCTTCACCGAGGAAAGACAAGTCGTCGCATCGTGGTAGAGGAAAAGAAGCCCGACGCCGTGACGACAGTCGAAGCAGTAGCGAAGGCAGCCCGAGAGACAAAAGCTCGCGACATCACAGCAGCCGCTCGCGAAAACGAAGCAAGGAACCAAGGAAGGACGCCGACCGCGACCGGCCAGAATACGACGCACGATCAGATCTCGCTCAAAAAGGGTGGATAAGGCAAGGGCTTCACGATATCGCGAGCGCTCTTTGTCCGGCTCCTCGGATGACAAAACCTGCGGTGCGCTCTGCTTTGCCCGCAGCATCCGTGAGGCGACTCTACCCAGAAGATTCAAGCTCAGCACGGAAGTGACAAAGTACGACGGCTCACTCGAGCCCTCTCAATGGCTAAGTGATTACCTCACGGCAGTAAAATGCCAACGTGGGAACAAGAACACGGCTATGCAATATCTCAATTTGCACCTCATCGGCCCGGCCCGAAGTTGGCTGGAAAGAAGACCAAGATCTTGTTATGCATCGTGGGACAACTTGCACCGCGATTTTTGCAAAAAATTCCAGTCGACTTACAAGAGGCCGGCCACCATTGAAGAGCTGCGAGCATGCAAGCAGAAAAGCGGCGAATCCACCCGCGAGTATATCCAGCGATGGACCACGCTCAGGAACACCGCAGGAACCATCTCGGAAGAAGTAGCGATTGAAGCCTTCACGAAAGGTGCCCGAAGAACCGCATTCAGAGAAGAACTAGGAAGAGCTGCAACCAAAACTATTGGGGAGCTAATGATCATAGCCGACAAGTGGGCTAACGGAGAGGACGCGGTGCACAATGAGAGAGCGTCATCGCCTGCGCACGAAGAAGACCGCCATGGTCGAAGGAAGAGAAGGAAATGTTACGATCATGAAGATCGAGAGGAGATGGTAGCGGCGGAATTCACACGAAGCCGCGACTCCGGTCGCCGTGGAAATCACGAGTGGAAACCATAGGCTGAAGACAAATCTCTCGAGGAGGACCTTGACGCATACTGCTTGCTACATCTATTTACAGATAAGCGCACAGGCAAAACTAAGGCAACGCACCTTCTTAAGGATTGCCGAAAGTTTCTCGACATCTCGGACGCCCTCGCAAGGAAAAGATCCGCAGCCAGTCAAAATTACCCACCACTTCCACCAGCAGGACACCAAGGATTCCAGCCGCCACAACCCCTACCTCCACCACCAAATCCAAGCATGGAGTTAGCTGCACTGCCTGCACCACATGCGCAAAACGCCGGAGCAAACGCGTACCCGAACCCGGCAGGACAACTAGCAATGATCCAGAAGGTATGTCCCTCTCGCAGAGCTCAAAAGACTAACACGAGGCAATTGTGCATGGATGTGCAGACACCGCCAGCCAAAACCGAGTACTTGAAGATGGCAGACCAGCCGATAACATTCTCAATGAAAGACCACCCGCCACGAGTCTATCGACCAGGACACGCCGCCCTTATCATCCAAGCACAAATTGGCAACTACGACTTGGCCCGCGTATTCATGGATGGCGGCAGTGGCATCAATATTATCTACGCGGATACACTCCGTCGGATGAAAAGGAACCTGGACGACCTTCCGGAATCAGAAACATCCTTCCACGGGATAGTTCCAGGAAAGGCAATCCGTCCACTCGGAACAATCAACTTAGAAGTTGTGCTGGGCACTAAAAGAAACTACAGAAGAGAGTTCCTCGACTTCGAAGTTGTCGACTGGCCTTCACAGCACCACGCCATTCTTGGTCGAACAGCGTTCGCCAGATTGATGGCAGTACCACACTACGCGTACCTGAAGCTCAAATTACCAGGAGAATATGGCGTAATCACCATCGACGGAGACTTTCAGAAATCCAACAAGTGCGACATTGAATTCAATGAGATCGCCAAATCTTTCGGGATGCAAGAAGAACTTCAAGAGCTGGCAAAAACCACGGATCACTCCGTGATGCCCCTCACGAAGAAAAACGCGCCTGAGCTGGAGTTCAGCGCCAACAGTGACACACGAAAGCATCAAGTGCACCCGACAGATTCTGCAAAGACAGCGATGGTCTCAACCACCCTTCCGCAAGCATAGGAAAGCGCGCTCGTCGAACTCCTCCGTGAGTACTGGGAAATGTTCGCCTGGCAGCCGTCAGATATGCCAGGAATACCCAGGGAGTTTGCCGAGCACTCACTCGAAGTCTTTCCAGATGCTAAACCCATCAAACAGACTACTCGACGATTTTCAGAGCCCAAGCAGAAGGCGCTAGGAGAAGAAGTAAACAGATTGCTAGCAGCAAAATTCATTAGGGAGATCAAGATATCCACCTGGTTAGCAAACCCGGTGCTGGTCCCCAAAACGAACACGGACATCCTTCGGGTATGCATCGACTACACGTCGCTAAACAAGCACTACCCCAAGGATAACTTTCCCCTCCCGCGAATCGACCAGATCGTGGACTCTACGGCAGGCTGTCAACGCCTATCCTTCCTGGACGCCTATTCGGGATACAATCAGATCCGGATGAAACAGGAGGACGAAGAAAAGACAACATTCATCACACCACACGGTGTATATTGCTACACGACAATGCCCTTCGGGCTCAAGAATGCAGGCGCAACATACTAGCGCTGCATGCAAAAATACCTCGCCAAGCTCATTGGCAAGAACGTACAAGTGTACGTTGACGACATTATCATTAAGACTCGAGTTGAGAACACACTCCTCGAGGATATTCGAGAAACATTCGACGCCCTCAACGTATACAGGATCAAGCTCAATCCGACAAAATGCGTCTTTGGCGTTCCAGCAGGAAAACTTCTCGGGTACCTGGTATCCGCCAGAGGCATCGAAGCCAACCCAGAGAAAATACAAGCAATCTTGACTATGAAGGAGCCAACCAACCTACGCGGAGTCCAACAGCTTGCAGGGCGACTAGCCGCCCTGAGCAGGTTCATCGCACGATTGGGAGAGCAAGCATTACCCTGCTACAAGCTGCTGAAGAAGACAGACAAATTCGAGTGGACACCAGAAGCTAAGAAAGCGTTCGCAGACTTGAAACGATCGTTGCAAAGCAGGCGCGTCCTCGCAACACCGCAAGAAAGGGAGCCACTCTACCTATACCTAGCCGCCACAAACCAGGTCATCAGCACAGCAATCGTAGTCGAACGACCTGAGGAGGGCAAAGCGTACGGAGTCCAGCGACCGATCTATTACATCAGCGAAGTGCTCTCGCCATGCTAGCAACGATATCCTTATTACCAGAAGCTCGCATATGGAGTTGTTCTTACAGCCCGAAAGCTCAAGCATTACTTCCAGGAACACGCCATCACAGTGGTTAATGATGCGTCACTCGGGACAATCATGAACAACCCTATGGCATCCGGAAGAATAGCCAAATGGAGCATCGAGTTAGGCGCTTGGGACATCACTTATGCAGGACGCAATGCAGTCAAATCCCAGGTACTTGTGGAATTCCTAAGCGAGTGGACAGAGCTACAAACGCCAGGACCGCCTGAGTACACGAGCAACTGGATAATGTACTTTGACGGATCCAAAAGAAACGAAGGAGCAGGAGCCGGAATCGTCCTCATATCGCCTAGGGGAGACAAGCTGCAATACGTCTTACGATTGGACTTTCCACCCGATGATCCAGCATCGAACAACGACCCAGAATATGAAGCCCTGCTGCATGGTATGAAGATGGCAGTCGCCTATGGAGCCACCCGATTAATGATCTACGGCGACTCCAATCTCATCGTACATCAGACAATGAAAGAATGCGACGCCATTGCTGAAAACATGGTAGCATATCGCGACATGTACAACCTACTCGAAGGGAGCTTCAAAGGATGCGAGTTGTAGCACATTGCGAGATCTAGCAATGAAGAAGCAGATAGACTGGCAAACATGGGTTCCACAAACACACTCATACCGCCAGGAATATATTTCGGACGGATGACCAAGCGCTCCGTTAAAGTCAAAAAAGCTGCAGGAGTACCCACAGCATCAGAAACAGAGGTCAGCCCGCAGGTGGCCATCATCGAGCTTATTCATAACATTTCTCGACAGGTTTTTCTAGTCGAGCCAGTCTGGACGCAGAAATACCTCGACTACCTGTCCACCAGACAGCTCCCGGCCGATCCTCGCGAGGCTCGACAGATAATCAGACGCAGTAAATCCTTTCGGATAATCAACGGAGAATTATACAAGCAAAGCATCTCGGGTATACTTCAGCGCTACATCGCACCTTAAGATGGCAAAGAATTATTGCAGGACATCCACCAAGGAGACTATGGACATCACGCTAGCTGGAAAACAATCATGGGAAAAGCCTTCCGAGCAGGATTTTACTGGCTCACGGCAGCCACCGATGCATAAGAGCTGGTCGAAAGATGCGATGCTTGCCATCGATTCGCACCCAGACCACATGCACCTGCTACGGAATTGCACATGATACCCATCGCCTGGCCCTTTGCACAATGGGGGCTGGACATGGTAGGACCACTACGCAAGTCCACGCCAGGTGGATATACACACTTGCTGGTCGCAGTCGACAAATTTAGCAAATGGATCGAGGCCATGTCAGTAACTTCGGCTAGTGCCCAATGCGCAGTCAAGTTCCTTGACTCCATCGTATGCAGATTTGGGATACCGCACGACATCATTACAGACAATGGTACAAACTTCACAGCAAAGGAAACACAACAGTTCTGCGAGGAAAAAGGCATAAACTTCAAGTTTGCTTCAGTTGCCCACCCGCAAACGAATGGACAAGTCGAAAGATTCAACGGCTTAGTTTCAGCTGGCATCAAGAAACGTCTACTCGATCGTCTACACCCAGCAGCAGGACATTGGGCCGAAGAGCTACCCTCCGTACTATGGAGCCTCCGCACAACTCCAAACCGATCCACAAGCTACACGCCATTTTTCATGGTATATGGAGCAGAAGCCGTCCTTCCCGAGGACGTTAGATTCAGCGCCCCACGAGTTGTGTCTTATAGCGAAGAAGCCTCCAACAAGACACTCGCAGAAGATATGGATGCACTCGATGAGATGCGTGATATTGCACTCGCAAGATCCGAAGTATATCAACAATCACTGCGAAACTATCATAGTCGCCGCATACGCCACAGAGCATTCACGGTTGGAGATCTAGTGCTGCGACTCAAGCAGAAGGAAGGACACAAGCTCGAGCCACTATGGGAAGGACCCTTCATCATACACGAAGTTATCCCAGGCGGAGCCTACAGGCTGAAGAATCCATCGACTAGAGGAATCTATTCCAAACCTTGGAATATTGCACACCTCCGCAAATTTTATCCCTAGATTTACTTGTTTTCACAATAAATAAGGCTATACTAGCCACTCTTGTAGCTCGGTTACATGACTTCTCAGTCATCGTAATAAAATACATGGTTTCTCAACCATATCTACTCGAAGATTATTCATTTTTACATGCTAAATAGTTACAGGTACACACCCCATAAACAAACGGGGGCTACGCCTACAACTAAGCATCACAAGAAAATTTATACATACAGGGTTACACACCTTACAACAGTTTTTACAAACTATACAGCATTACAGGATGAACACATCCAACAATCAATCATGACGCTGAGCATTCTCAGTCGCTAACACTCTATCTACTTCCTCAGAGGTTAGTCGAATGATTCTCTCCGCTGCAGGACGAACATCATCATAGTACAGAGAAATATCATCGATTGGGCCATCTGGAAGCCTAGCTACACAGTTAAAATTTATCTCAGGATGCCATATCCGGACAAAGGAGAGAGCCACCACCGCGCCGCAAGTCATCTGATTGCGCACACACTCGCGAATCTCTCCTTCTCGCCCGAACAGCCTGGATAACACGGAACTTCAAAGTAGCCAGCACAAAGCCTCGACTGCGATCAGACCAAAAATTATTCGCATGAGGCTTTGAGCTACCAGCGTCTTGATGAATGTGGTTCTCTACCCACTGTTTTTCCTCCCTATCATCCGGCTTAACAACTGAAGAGAAAAGCATGCATGATCAGAGAAGGAAACAAAACAAAGAAGACACGGGGGCTATATTACTTACACAGTAAGTCCCTAGCGACAGAAGCTAACTCATCCATCAGAAACTGTTCGCGCTCAATCGCCAGTTTCTGCTTGGACTTCGCCACATCGGCTACCCCGCGCAAAGATTTCATATTGCGCTCACCCTCCTGGACCCTATCACGAAGACCCGCATAGGTCCCAACAGCAGCAACAAGAGGATTTGCTAGAGTAGCACGTCCACCTGAAGGTTCTACGGCAACCCCAGCAGCCTGGAAGAATACAAGGAAAGAAGTAAGATGCCCTATTCGAAGTATCTCTAGTCACACATTTCACGAGTACTCGGGGGCTACTCCCATCGGGAGAAAATATACAACTGCAGGAAGCATTTTTAAGAAGAACACCTCGATTAAAGACAGTGAAAATACGGGAGTACATCCCAAGGTTCATCACAATCAAACTGGTAAAGAAAAAGAAAAACAAGACTAAGAAGCTACAGTGGTGCTCTCACTCGCGGCAGTCGTCCCTCCCTTAAGTCGAGCAAACAGCTCAGACAACTTCCGAGCAAGGATGGCGGCTGGCTCGCCAAAACGAGTGAGCCATACCTTTTTGCCCGTGGAGGGGTCGACTGGGAGATCCGAGTAGGCCTCTTCTAAGCCGCTGACTCCATGCGCCAGCGCGAACTGGATGGCCGTCTTTTCCCCAGACTCGGACTGAGCGATTGCGTAAGAATCGAGGAGATTGCTCTCCGAGAAGATCTTGAGCAGGTCACCTAGCGCGGGTGGAGATGCAGCGTTGACGAGGAGGCTACCGTGCAGCTGCATCAACACTTGAGTGGCATTGCCAACCAAGGAGCAAACTCCTTCGGCATGCCTCTTGAGTTGAGCAAGCATATCAGTCAGCACGTCTATCCGCTGGACTCCGGGAATTTCCAGAGGAACACCCAGAAGACCTGCAAAGAAAAGAACGTCAAGACTCGCAAAATCCACCAGGACGGAAGACAAAACTGCGAGAGCCAAAATAACCTACCCGCAAAACCCTCAGCGAGAGGACGAAGGTAAGTGACAAGGTCGGCATCCGCCTTATTGCCAGCATCCTCCAAGCTCTTCAAAGCGTTCTTGGCATCCGCAAGCTTTCCTTCAAGATCCTCCGATCGCATGCGGGAAGCTTCAAGCTCTCGTCGAGTGGCCTCCAGTTCAGCCTCCTGAGCTGTTGCCCGGTCAGAAATACTATCCTTCTCGGCCTTCGAAAACTCAAGTTGAGCTGCATAGCAACATTTGTCAGAAGCCAAGAATTGACGAAAGCATGGAAACAAGAAAAGATGATAAAACTTACTTCGAAGAAGCTCGTTTTCGGAGGTGAGTCGACTACGGTTTGCTCGAAGCGTCCCGCACTCGGACTCGGCGAAAACAACGCGGCGGCCAATCGCCGCAAGGGAGTCAACGAGCGACTGCAAAGAATACAAAGACAGAATAATTAGAAGAGAAAAATTGGAGCCTATACCCGATTGAAATCAATCGAGTAAAGCCTCGGGGCTACTCCCATCGGGAGCACTGCCGTGCACCCGATAAAACCAAGAAGAAGGAAAAGACAGTCTTTGAGCCTGTAGCCGATCGCATGCAATCGACTACAGCCTCGGGGGCTACTCCCATCGGGAGCACTGCCGTGCACCCGATAACAAGTTAAAAGCAAGTAACGGAATTTACCTGGCCCTTGGCACGGGAGAGGGGATCTGCGAAGCTACCCGTCACCTCCCTTGAAGCTGAAGCCCCGGCAGCAAAACTAGGAATTTCATGTTCCGTAGTCGCCACATTGGGGGCTACGCTAGGAGAATTCTGGACGGTGCCACCAGTGGGAGTCTCACCCGCAGCTCCTGCTTTATTCCTCCTTTCAGGAGGAAGGGAAGAGGCGTACCTGCGAGGACTGATGGTTTGCAAGCTACAACAAAAGACAAAGCGTCAACATAGATGCAAAAGAAAACGTTCGACTAAGAACGAGGAGAAAAAATTACTCATCATCTTCATCCTCATCCAGCATATCCGCATTCTAGGAGGTTTGGATTACTGGGAACGAGGAAGGAGGGGCGAGTGAGCGCAGCGGAGTCGCAGAGATGGGATTCTTCATGGGCGAGTCCTCCAAGGAATTATCCTTAGAGGTAGCCTCGTCATCCTCCACTCGACGGCGCTTGCGGGGAAGGAGACCGCCATTCGAGCCCTCTGCATCATCCGAAGAATCGTGCTTGGAGCTCGAAGAAGCATTGGCAACGCTGGTATCGGCAGGGCCGTCCAGGTTACTCGCCAATAAATCCGAGGATTCCCCTCTAGAAATTGGGGGGTAGCAGTTAGCCACGGATAAGCTCTACAAAGAAGTCAGAAGAAAGCAAGGGAAAATTCAATCGACTGAAATTCAGAACGAGCGAGAAAATAAAATAAGAGAAGAAGAATAAACTCACCTCGGCTAGCGGAGGCCTCGACGCGTCAAAGGCTGCGACTGTGCAGTCGGAAAATTTCTCTCCCACCTTCAAGCTAGTGATGGTCGCGATCTTCTTCTCGAACTCGGCGTTCGAGAGCTCCTCGCGACTCACTCGGTTAGGATCCTCAGAGCCTTGGTACTCCCACATCGTGGAAGGCCTGAGCTGCAGAGGTTGGATCCTGCGCTTGAGGAAAACAGCCGCCAGGTGCAGCCCGTTTAACACGACTCCAGCACTCTGGTCGCGAAGGGCGGCCACCCTGGCGAGTAGTGGCGTGACGACCTCAGTTTCTTCAGTCGACAACTTGTGCTCCCAGGACTTCCTCTTCTTCAAAACAGCGAATGGATGGAATTCCTGAATCCCATCCGAGCTGTTGTCGATGACGTAGAACCATTTTTTCCTCCATCCCTGGGCGGAGTCGATGAAGTGCATGCTGGAGTAGCTGGACTCCAATCGCGCTTGGATCCCGAAGCCACCCGTGCGTAGCGGCTCGCCAGGCTCGGAGTCTACCCGCGATTTCTCGCGGAAGATCCGAACTTTGAAGAGGGCCTTTCAGAGCCCCCAGTGTGGGCGAATACCTAGGAAGCATTCGCAGAACACGATGAAGCACGATATACGCTGCACCACGTTCGGAGGGAGATCGTGGAGCTGTATGCTATAGACATACAGCAACCCGAGAAGAAATGGATGGAGGGGGAAAGAGAGACCGCGCGACACGTGGTCCGCGAAGACCACGCGTTCGTTCGCTTGCGGGTTGGGTACCTCCTCCTTCTTGCCGAGGCGCACCCACTTCTCGGACTCCGCAGGCAGCAAGCCCTTGCGCTGCATCTCCTTGATGCTTTTCGCCGTGGTGTTAGGTGACCTTCAGTCGCCTGAGCGCGGCGCGGGTTGCGCTGAGGCTTCCCCGGATGCGGAAGCAGCAGGACCACGTCTCTTTCCGCCGGCCATGACTGTCAGCACGAGCTTGAGGAGAGGAATAAGACGAGCGCGAGGAAGAAGATGGATGGGAAGACGAAGGCTGGGAATGTTTTACTGCAGCGCAAAGACTCGTACTTATACACGGAACGGATCAATACTGGCCATTCGATGCACCACGTGTCGCTCATCGCCACCACCACGTGTGAAGATGAAACGAGGAGGCGGTGAACGATGTTTCCTGCCACGATCTTAACAGAAGATCGTGCGCATTTACTGCACGGTTTGCGTGAACACCGGTAACGACGTCTCGTTTCCCGGTCAAAAAGCTGACCATGTGGGCCAACCCATCTGCTCGCAGTCCGTCACATCCCATCGGGGGGAGAAAAGTGCGCCATGACGTCATAGCGTGCATCATCAAGACAAAGAAAGTTCCGAATGGAAAGTTCAAACGCGAAAATAACTTCGTATGAACAAAACTCCTTCGAATATAAACAACTCTTTCATGAACAAATCATGAAGCAAGACCTGTTTAAACAAGAGAAAGATACCCTACACACGAAAACTCTTTCGTATGGATGAAAGAACTACTAATCCAAAAAGTACACGAGTAGGCAGAACCTACCTTTTTTTCATTTACATGATATTTCTACATCATAAAAACCTGGATTGTTCGGCCGACTAGGCACATCCGGATGCCGTATTCTTCGAATATGAAGGTAAGACCCGAAAGATCTCTCTTAAGGGCCTAGAATCGCACTCAAGCTGCGTCCTCCGGTATGATTCTGTGTCAACAACACGAAGAAATATCCTAGCGGACGCGCCGGGTACCCCGATAGGTTAAGTTCGACTCGATAAGACCACAACGGCCCAGTCGCAACAATCACCTTATCGGGTTCGAGTCGGAGGTCTCGAATCTGTGTAGGCCAGAACTGTTTTTGCCCTAGTCGCAATTAATTGGCCCTGATCTCTCGGGAGAGCCAAGCTATTGTGTCGCATCCTTCTGCGATAAAAGCCATAAAAACATGCACTTGTATTGCTCGATACTCGAGTATGAAAACTCAATACACAGGGTATGCGCCCTCTAAACACGGAAACACCCAAACTGGCACTAGTAGAGAAGTGCCTTTCTATGGAATCGATTCTGTGGCGCACCCCTATTCGGTGCGCCACAGAAATGTAATTCTGTGGCGCACGGGTGGGCATGCGCCACAGAAAACAGGAATTCTGTGGCGCACGGGACCGTGGTGCGCCACAGAAAACAGGAATTCTGTGGCGCACCGGATGGGGGTGCGCCACAGAAATGAGCTGGGGGCCCACACCAATAACTTTACACTCCCATTCTGTGGCGCATGGTGGTCAGTGCGCCACAGAAATATGACATTTCTGTGGCGCACCACTGCCACGTGCGCCACAGAATTCCCATCCGAAAAAATTCTGCCCTCACGCACCAACTCCACCCCCCCCCCCCCGGGAACGCCTTTTCTAGTTTTTGACGGAAGAGTTGGCGGTCTAAAAAGCATCAAAAAATAAATCCCTTATAGATGCACGGAGAGTTTAATGTCTACTTTTTTATCAAATTTTGAAATATGAATTTCGACTTTCTGAGCAAAAGTTTTATAAAAAAAAGTAAAATAGGCATAACTTTTGCATACGATGTCGAAAAAAAATGATCAAGATATTAAAAAAAACTAGAGAAAAAAAGAAACCCAACCTCCTCCCCTCCTTTACAAAAATGATCAAGACTTTCGGCCTGTGAGCTTTTTTTAGAATCGCCAAATTCCAAAAGGAACAAAAGTTATGGCCGTTTTAAGATTTTGACTAGAAAAAAAAAAAAGAAAAAAAAATTCTGTGGCGCACCAAGGGGGAGTGCGCCACAGAATTGGGAGGCTGATTCGAAATCTGCCTCCTCCACTCCTTTTCTTCACTTCTCCCCTCCACTTCTCCCCTCCACTTCTCATCTTCTACCTCTCCTCTCCTTCACTTCTCATCTTCTACCTCTCCTCTCCTCCACCTCTCCTCCTCCTCCTCCACCACCACCACCACCACCACCATCACCACCACCACCTCTCCTCCTTCTCCTCCTCCTCCACCACCACCACCACTCCTCCTCCACCACCACCACTCCTCCTCCACCACCACCATCCTCCTCCTCCTCCACCACCACCACCACCTCCGGTGAGCTCCTCCTCCTCCTCCTCCTCCTCCACCACCACCTCTCCTCCTCCTCTTTCTCCTCCTCCTCCTCCACCACCACCTCTCCTCCTCCTCTTTCTCCTCCTCCTCCACCACCACCTCTTCTCCTCCTCCTCCTCCTTCTCCTTCTCCTCCCCACCAACTTCGGTGACCCCCATCCTCCACCCACCAACTCCGGCGAGCATCCGACGAAATCCGGCGAAATTTCGAAATTTTGAAAATTTCCCGCGGCCAGATCTGGCCGCCTTTTTTTTTTGAAATTCAAAAAAAAAATCTGTGGCGCACCCCCCTTGGTGCGCCACAGAATTGCAAATTTCGGTGGCGCACGGCTGAGGTGCGCCACAGAATTGACATTTCTGTGGCGCACGGCTGAGGTGCGCCACAGAAAAAAATTCTGTGGCGTGAATTCTGTGGCGCACCCCTCTGGCCCCTAGGTGCGCCACAGAATCCTAATTTGGTGCGCCACAGAAAGGCCTTTTTCTAGTAGTGTGGTTATCCACAAGAAAAATAAACCGAGAAAGGTTTGAACGTCTACTCGACTGGAAAAATCCCACTCGAGCAAACGCTCGGGGGCTACTGACGAAGATATGGATCCTGGACCCTGCGCGTAAGGACACCCCATCTCAGGCCCAAGATTAAGGCCCAAGAAGAGGAGCCCTTGGAGTATTCCAGAAGGCCCACGTGAAGCCCACCCGCACTATCTTGCGGGCTAAGTTAGGAAATATGTAACCGACCTAAGGTTAGAGTTCGAGTCCTTTCCGGGTAGGGTTTGAGACCTGGCCATCTATATAAGGCCAGGAGAGCCACCGGAAGAGGACCAAGCAATACCACACCACCAAAGCCTTGAACTCGAGATCCTACTCTCGATTCGAGCACCACCATTGTAACCGATCTACTCGTTAATACAGATCGACAGAGGCAGGAGTAAGGGTTTTACCTCTACGAGGGCCCCGAACCTGGGTAAATCTCGCCCCCTATCTAGCCGACGATTCCACCAGCGCTCATGGGTTCTTCTAATCGAAACCCGATAGGTTCACCGAAGGGATTTGTAGAGTCAGAGATTCGACAGTGGTGTTGGTGCTCTGCCGGCATTATGCTGGGTGGCGTCTTTGCATCTCCGACCAGTGCCTCCACGTGGTGCAGAGCTATGGATGTGGGATCGATGGAACCCCAAATTTGGCGGGGCAGTGTTGGTCGGCAGTGGCTATGGGTGTGGCCACCCTTACACGGTTGCGGTTGGGCGGGTTCGGTCCGCCTTTCGGAGATCTCGCAGGCGGTCGTAATGATCCGGGTTGCATCTGTACTTTTCGGTGTGTCAGGGAGCCTAGGCATGGTGGTGTGCAAGGACGGGCTCGGTTGCTCAGTTGCGATGGCTTCAACGGTGTACGTTTTTATGGGAGATCATCGGATGATCCTTGGTGGGTGCTTTTCGGCGTGCGTCTTGACGTGCCGCCCGTATGACGGGCGGCACGCTCGGAGGTGGTGTTTTTCTTCGTGTCGAGCTAGGAGGTGGTTGTGCGATAGGCGGAACTAGACCCTGGATCCTCGGTTCGTCCAATGGCCTCGGATCGTCGCGTGTGTGGGGCTGGCGATTTGTGTGTGTTGGGTGATAGTGGTATGATCAGTCCTCGAGGGGTGGTTGCGGGGTTTGTGACTCACCGCCGGCGAAAACCCTGCCTTGGTTGTTGCCTAGCGTCTTCGGTGGTTGGCTTGTAGTTGGCGGCGGAGAGCTTTTATCTTCGGCCAGGTGGTGCATGGCCCTAGCGCCGGCATGAATGTCGCCTTCGCCCTGTTGCGCTGAGGTGTTTTGGGCATCAACTTTGGTCGTTTGTCCGTCATTGGTTCTCGGCTTGAGCGCGTACTCGGTTCTTGCATGGATGTCCGAGCGTCGGCTCTAGGTGTTTCGTGTCCTCTAAGTTGCATCGAGGTGGTAGTGTCGGCTATGGTCATTGGGGAGACATGATCGTCCAGTCGTTTTGTGGCACGACCTTGGGGTCGGCGTGGTGTGGTGTGTGTTATATGGTTTTTGGCTGGTTTTGTTTATAAATTGTCCAACTCTTTTTGACTTATCAATCAAAGAAATTTCCAAGAGTCGAAAAAAGGGGATCAGACTTGTATTATGCGGCGCGGTGCAGAAGTTTTGGTGGAGTCAGGTCTAGGATATGATCTATAATTTGTTATACCTCTCGGATGAGTATATGTAGAGTTATAGCAACATCTCGAAGAGACTCCTTATATGGCTAGCATTTAAAACGCGTATTTAGTTTCATTATTAATTAGAACTTTAATGGTCAGAAAAGCCCTGTGAAGAATAGAAACATTAAACGAAACTGCAAACTTTAAAAAAAAAAATATTTCGCGCGAAAGTTTAGATAAGAAGACAGCGATAGAAAAATTCAAGTTTCTTCATTCAAGCGATATAGACTGCCGCCTACACTAGAACCGGCTACGAACAAGGTAAAGTGAGTTGGCATTCGCCTGGTTGCCGGCTGCGCCGGCGTCGTCACTCTCCGTCCTCGTCTTCGGGGAGCCACCACTTGTGCGCGCAAATGTAGGGATAGCCAAAGTCGTGCATCTCCCGGGCAAGGAGAGCATCGCGCTTCCATTTGTGTTTCTTGGCCTCCCATTCCGTCTCCATGCAGAGGCTGCTCTCCAACCGATCGGCGTTGAAGGCCTCAGCAACGACGTCTTGCGCTGCTTCTTCGCCCGCTGTTCCTCGGAGCGGATGAATTTCATGGAGACTACGGCGAGGAGCTACTCCTCGCTCTTGATGCCAGGTAGTCATCCGCCGTGTCCCTCGTCCATTGGAGGAGCGGGCATCAAGGGAGGCGCAGATGCATGGAGTGCCCTGCTAGACCTGCCCGCCTTGGCGGCGTGCGTAGCATGGCCAAGCCAGGGCGTCGGCGCGAGCCACGGGCACGCGAGACACTCTGACTCTCCACCTTCTCCACGGACCTTGACGACTGCGGCAAGACACGGCCACGCGAGGCACTCCAATTGTCCTGACCGCCCTCGTGTCCGATTGATGACTCAGAAGGCATCATAGTGAGGCGATAGCGGCGGATCTGTAGGCGGGGATGGTTTAATCTGTCACCGAACTTGGGTGGATCTGACGGCTGACGATGAATATGGGGGGTGAGAGATTTCACGGGGTGGTGACGTTGGTCACGGTTTATGAGCTGATTGGGGGGTCAGGGCGATTAAAATAGCGACCTGGCTGCGGGATTTGACGGGGCATGCATACCGCTTACAGGCCGGTCCAGCAATAAGGGGTATGCTATAACCAGAAAATGGGCTCAGCCCTTAAACTTGCCAGAATTTTACAGTTATCATGATTTTAAGTAGTCTCTTAGAGATGCTCTAAGCGCGGTTGACTTGAAATACAAGTTAGGAAGAAATCTTATGCCTAACCTATGTTCCATAGCAGGATATATCGTACTCTAACGCTCGCACGTACGGAAACATAAGGTATGAGCAATTTGAAGAACCATATATCCTACTCCACCAGCTTCTGACATGAGCCAGCCCATTTGGGGCTCTCTTTTTTCGGTTTCGTTTTTATTCTTCTGTTGTTTATTTTCCTGTTTCCTATTTTTATTTCTGTTTCTTTTTTCTGTTTTGTCTTTATTGTTTATATTACTTTCATTTTCTATTTTTCCAATTCTTGAATACTTCTTCCTAAGGTAAAGTGAAAATGTTTTTGCATAATGTTAAAATTTAGGAATTTTTCATTTCTTAAAATGGCTCTGATTTTTAAAAATCTTTATTTTGTAAAATGGTTCCGATTTTGATGAAAGGTTTTGAAATTTTCATTTTTTTTAATGATTCATTATTGAGGAAAAAAAATGAGAATTTGTTTTTATAGTAGAAAAAAGGGTCATTTATCGAATTGCCCACAACGGACTTGACTACTCTGTTTTACCCCTAACACATAATGGTGCTTAGTTTTGCCCTTACCTCGAGCGCAACTACTATGGCGAGGTCGGAACGGTGAGTTTGAAGTTGATTCCGTCTGGTGCCGTTAGCGAAGTGGGTCCGGAGCTTCCAGGTGGGACCGTCAAGTGAGTTTGAAGTCTTCCTGAGCTTACAGGTGGGACCGCCCAGTGAGTTGACTTTGCTGAATCGTGCACACCCGAGCCTCCCGACCCGCCTTCGTGCGCTGCCGCTATCGCCACCGCCACCGCCGCACCACCCCCTGCGGCGCCACGAGCACCTGCGGCACCACTACCACCTGGTGCGCCGCCACCACCTGCTCCACCGCCACCTGATCCACCGCAACCTGCTCGTTCCACCACTCTGCCTGCCACCTGCTCGACGAAATAGATAGAAATGAAATGGAGAGCGGCGGCGACCTGGGTCAGGAGACTGGCCGCGTCCACAATTTGGTTCCCATTGGGCAAGTATTGAGCTTTGAGTTGTCGATTCGACATTAGATGCCATCGATTTGCAGCTGATTGCGTCTTTGTTTTTCGTGGATTGGGATGTAGTTGCGGTTTGCTTTCTTGGTGAACATTAGAAGGGACCGCTACATCGTCGATGCAAACAATAAGAAGAAATTCCAAGGAAGTTTCAGTTATTTCGTGCCGATGGATTGTAATTGGAGTTCCAGACAATTTGGAGAGATAATTTGCAGCCCATATCCTTGGGCTTTGCATGATGAAGTGGAATTTAGATACTTTGATGGTGGAAAAGAGTTGATCCAAATTAGTAATGATGAAGAGCTCGCTACCATGTTTGCTAAGCATAAGGAGACATAGAATTTTCATGTGAAGCTGCAAAATGATGTGGTTGTGCCGGCAGTTGCACAGACGGTGGCGGGTTCATCTTCTCTGGCAGATCCATCACGTTGTACTGCCAACTCTAGCCAGAACAGTTCAAAACCAACTCGACGTGGTGGCTCGACAAGTGTGGACACTGAGAGATGGGTTCCTGTTGAAGTGTGGTATGATGCCTACATTTCTGCGGATGATGAAGAGAGGCTATATTCTGATGTTCTTCAGAATTTAAGACGGACATCTCGGGCTAAAATCCATTATGAGTCTGACAGTGACCTTGAAGAGGAGGAAGACCGGCCACCTATTGAATGGGACCCTGAGAACCCACATATGGCAGAAGGTTGCATTTTTTGCTTCCATAGCTGAGTGTAGAAATGCACTTGTGACGTACTACATTAAGGCAGAACGTGCGTTTACAGTTGACAAGAGTGATAAAAGGCGCTACACCGTGCACTGTGAGTATGGGGATTGTCAATGGAGGATGCACGCATCTAAAATGCATGGTAGCACCAATATTCAGGTAAAAGTGGACCCTTTTCCCCACACATGCCAAGAATCAACCCTTAGGAAGGAAACAATCGGTAGAGCCAAGTCAAGATGGGTGGCGGATGAAGTAAAAAGATGGGTGGCAGAAAACTATCAAGTGAGTACGAAACCATCAAGTGAGGAGAGCTGGACATGGTTTTTACAGAATCAGCGCCGGGATATTTCACATCCCAATGGGTTGGTAATTCACACAGATGCATGCAAGGCTTTAGAATTCGCCGTGGACAATGTGTTCCCAGGAGTAGAGCATAGGGAATGCATGTGTTACCTTGCTGCCAATTTTGTGAAGAAATTCAAAGGAAAGTTTTTTACCGACCATTTATGACGAGCATCTTTGACTTGCAGTGTGAGGAAGCACAACTATCATATGAGGCAGTTATACACAAATGAGAAAGTGAAGGAATACTTGGAAACACACTACTCGAAGTTATGGGCCAGAAGCCAATTCAGTGAACTGAGCAAAGTTGATTATGTGCACAATAATCTTGCAGAATCTTTTAACTCAACAATCTGGAAACTAAAGGATCTTTATTTGGTGGATTTGCTTGACAGGATAAGGATAGAATACGCCGAGAAATTTCATTTTCGTCTTGGAATAGCTAATGCAAAATTCAGGGGCCACGTTATTATCCCGGCTGTGATGAAGGTATTGAAACAAAAAACAGAAGGCTTGATGACGAACATGAGATTTATCTCGGATACCAAATCAGAGGTATCATTCTTTGATAAAGCTAACAAAGAACGGAGATATCCAGTGGATTTAGAAGATAAAACTTGCAGTTGTAGGCAATGACAGATAACTGGGTTGTCATGCATTCATGCCTTGTTTTTCATCACTTCTATCTCAGATCCAGCAGGGAATATACATCAGTGTGTGCATCATTACTACTCTGTTGCAATGTTCAGAGCCACATATGCACATGCCTTGCCTGCTTTGGAGGGAAAACAACAATGGGATAGAGTAGACCCTGGATTCAAACTTTGTGCTCCACTTCTAAAGAGAGCTGCAGGTAGACCGAGGAAGAGTCGACACCGACGTCGCATGTGGACTTGGAGCGAGGGTGCGTAAGTGCACAAGGTGTGGTGGGACTGGTCATTTCGGCAAATATTGTGATAACACAGTAGATCCAGGGTTTGGAGAGAGTATTCCTGATGAAAATGATGGTTAGTAGCCGGATGCAGCATTTCAAAATGATGGTCAGCGGTCAAGTGATTCAGATGATGCATCATTTGAAAATGATGATCCAATCCATGATCCAAATGATTATACAAATGATGATCCCGTCCATGATGCTTCAAATGATCCGCTGGATGCTCCAGTCGATGATCCGTTGGATACTCCAGTCGATGATCCACTGGATGATCCCGTCAAAGTTTCATTTTCAGATGGGTATGTAAATCCTGCCATGATCTCACCAGTTTGCATTTATCATTTATCGTGATCCTTTATGTTTTGTACAGATCTGATGTAGTTTCAAATAAGAAGGTTAAGGTACCGACTACCAAGAGGAGAAGACAAGAAGCTGTGAGCACGATGAGCACAAGGAGCAAAGGGCCACCAAAATAGCCAAGGATCACAAAGAAGCCCCGACGCTATTTAGACTAAGTTGGATCCAAATGATGTTGTATTTCTGTTGAATAAAGTTGTATTTATGTTGACTGGTGATGTATCTATGTTAGAACATAGTTTGGATGATGTTTGAATAATGTTGGATGATGTTTGACTAATTTTAGGCAAATGTGCTTCAAATGAGGTCTGAAGCTAGGGTAAACACCCCCGTTTGTAATTTCATGAAAAATCCGACCTTGTCTAAATTATCCAAATAAATTTAAGGAGCAACTATATCACATATAACAACATTGTGTGTTGGATTCATCTCATTTTGATTTGTTTTGAATTATTTATGCTCATTTGAAACCATCGCTCTATTCTCATGAGAAATGTGCTTCAAATGAGGTCCGAAGCTAGGGTAAATACTCCCATTTGTGCTTCAACTTTTTTTTGGCATCTTGTCTAAATCAGCCAAATTAATTTCCTAGACATCTATTCTACCTATATAGTGTAAAGCTGAAGTTTCATTATGTTTTGAATAAATTTTCTATTTTTAAAATTTTTTATTTAAATAACATGGTTTAATACTCAATAGAAAAGAAATCATATGTAAAACAGATAAAAACCATCGCTGTGGCCAATGGACCAACCAATCCGAGCGCAGAACAAGCGTCTTGCGGATTGTCGTGCTGAGCCGAGCGCAAACGTCCGATGCAAGATCTAACAGCCCAGGTGGAATCTCTGGGTGTCCTTCTAGAAGCTTTTCGGGTGGGTCAACATGGTTTTGCGAGGGTTCACCAAGTTTGAAATGAGCATACATAATTCAAAAAAAATCGAAAAAAAAAATATAAAACTGACGCACATAGTATTGTTATGTCATATAGTAACGCAAATAATAATATAAACCTGTCTTATAAACAATGGAACGAAAAATTCTTCACTAATATGTGATACCTCGAACAGAGTAGTAGAGATATCAAGGGAGATGAGGTGGGTTTTAAAACTTTGAAAATGAAAAAAGTCAAAAACTCACCAAACCTTCATTTTGGAGTGACTAAGAAAGATCCAAACTTATTTTTTCATTTTAATGTTTTAAACTTGTTTTATTTACGATTTTCGATTAAAACCATTATTATTCCAAAGAAAATAAATAATATGAATATTCATCCAATAAATAGTGAGACTTAGGAATTACATTATATAGGTCAAATACAAGCCTAGGAAAAATATGAATGAGATTTATAAACATTAGAACGAAAGCCTTCACTAAAATGTGATTCCTCGAATAGAGTAGTAGAGATCTCAAAGAAGATGAGGTGGGTTCTCGAATTTTGAAAATGTAAAGTGTCAAAACCTCACAAAAGCTTCATTTTGGAGTTACCAAGAAAGATCCAAAGTTATTTTTTTCATTCTGATGTTTTAAACTTGTTTTATTTACGATTTTCGATTAAAACCATTATTACTCAAAAGAAAGAAAAAAAAATATGAATATTCATCCAATAAATGTGAGGTTTCGGAATTACATTATAAAGGTCGAATACAAGTCTAGGAAAAATATAAATATGATTTATAAACATTAGAACGAAAGTCTTCACTAATATGTGATACCTCGAATAGAGTAGTAGAGATCTCAAAGAAGATGAGGTGGGTTCTCGAATTTTGAAAATGTTAAGTGTCAAAACCTCACAAAAGCTTCATTTTGGAGTGACTAAGAAAGATCCAAAGTTATTTTTTCATTTTGATGTTTTAAACTTGTTTTATTTACGATCTTCGATTGAAACCATTATTATTCAAAAGAAAATAAATAATATGAATATTCATCCATTAAATACAGAGGCTTCGGAATTACATTATATAGGTCGAATACAAGTTTAAGAAATTTATTTGGCTTATTTAGGCAAGGTGGAAAAATATACTTGCTTAGAAAAGGGGTCGTTTACCCTACCTTCGGGGCTCATTTGAGGCACATTTTACACGAATTATTACAGATAGCATCACATCATTATTACAAATTTTGATTCAACTTTGAAATTTTGAATTCAAATAACAAATTATTAGAAATGTCAAGTTTAACATCGTAACACTAACAAGTCTCCACTTCAGCGCAGCATCTGATCAAACTGTACCGTCGCCACCTGATTGGCCTCTAAGGGCATGTAGTGGTATACAGCCAGCTGTCTATAACACATTCCACGTAAGAAATTTGTTGATGTGTACTAAAAAGTAACTAACAACAACCACGTCTGTTTGTAAAAATAAAGAAAGACTATTCCCGTAGAATTCGCATGCTAGCGATGGCCTATTTGCCATTGTACGAGCCCGTCCGATAGGTCGTGGGCTAGCGACCGTGGAATACATAGTTCGATTGGTAAAAAAATATTTCCGTAACTACCTAGGTATCCTATATTACAAACACCGCATTGTACCAACTATCTCTAAAGCTGTCTAGAAATGACATGGCCCAGTAGTGCAGACATCACCCGTCTACACTATTGTACATGCCCTAAAAACAGAGGGAACTAGATCCTCTTACTTTGCCCACCCACTAGTACAGATTGCCTCATCTGTGGCGCACCAAAAATCGATTCTGTGGCGCACCCCGGGCCACAGGGGTGCGCCACAGAATACACGCCATAAAAATATTTTATGTGGCGCACCCAACCCGTGCGCCACAGAAATAATGGATTCTATGGCGCACCACTGCCCTGCGCCACAGAAATAGTGGATTATGTGGCGCACCACTGCCCCGCGCCACAGAAATAGTCGATTATGTGGCGCATCACCTCCTGGTGCGCCACAGAAATAGATGCGCCACAGAATCGTCCACAGGTGCGCCACAGAAACATCTGCAGTATTTCGAAATTTAATTTGTTTCTGATATAAATACCAGGTATATTACAGTATTTATACAGTTTGAATACAGACAGTGATATTTGACAAATATATAAACATAGAAGTGATATTTGACAAAGATATAAGTCAGACATTACTAGATGATAACATAATGTACAATAGTGAAACATATATAGTGCAAAAATATCGAATTTTGTTCAAATCAAGTGATAGTCAAACATCATCCAACATGCCACCACATAGTTCATCGAACATGCCACCACATAGTTACTCGATAAGGCCTAAGCTAAGATGAAATAGACTATAAGCACGGCGACGATGGTGAGCAAGAACGGTAGCTTGATGGAGGTCTTCATCTTGTTCTTCTGTTTCGACTAGTGGTCACGCCACTTCGCAACCGCCTCGTGTCTAGTCTCGTATCCTTTATAGCAGTTGCCGCTGAACTTGTCCACCTGTGCTTTACAGTCCTTCCACTCGTCATAGACTCCTGGAACCCGACCCTCGAACACCACGTAGTACGTCATCTATATAGATAGACACAAAGCATATTAGTAAGTAATGCAAAAAACAACTAAGGCATATATGTTCACCAAAAACAACTAAGGAAACAAAAATAAACATCAAAGATATACAACATAAAGCTAGGCCTAAGTTTAGAGATAACTAATAGTAGCTAGCTAGGCCTAATTAAGTTTAGAGCTAACTAATAGTAACTAGCTAGGCCTAAGTTTAGAGCTAACTAATAGTAGCTAGCTAGGCCTAAGTTTAGAGATAACTAATAGTAGCTAGGCTTATATATATAAGTTAAGCAAATTTTGTTAAACAAACTAATAGTAGCTAGCTACGCACACCTCGATCAACGATACCTCAACTGGAGCGGCGCCGAAAACGGCTTATATAGGTCTTTCGTCATCCACGTCCTACGATCAGCCTGCCGCTCTAGGCGTTCCTGGATATCCCTCTGGCATAACCCTATGGGTTGGTTCAAGGACCCTCCCTTTTTGGTGACATCTTCAATGATTATCTCCGACAACTTGACTTTGATGCGATAAAAATCTTGCATAAGATCTTCCTGTGAGATTTCCCCCGCCATTTTGTTGGACCAGTCTCACAGTTTAGAAGGATGATTCATATTGTTTGCATCGCGGACAATCCCTTTGAGGTGATGGAGGGCATAGAAGGCCTCCTTCGTGCTTCAAGCCGGCTGGTTGATGCAGGGGAACTCGGTCACGTGCTTGAACCCATATTTGCCAGTAGCCGGCCTGATACATTCTTGTTTCTTTTTGAATGTGCCTCTATTTTGGGTGTAGCCATTGATAGCCTCATTGAGAACACCCCTTATTCTGGTGTAGTCTTTCCTCTTCGTCTTATTCGACGAGTCGAAGTACTGGGCAAGTGACCACTTTGGGCAAAGCACGATGAGTGTGCAGTATGTGTCCCTGCTCAACACATGCAATTGAATCCAGGATCAGCAATGGATGAAATCTAGGAAAAAAAACATTAGCTATGACGGTCGCGAGACTTACTCGGGAAAGACAGGCAAAAGAATGGCCCTCTTGTTCTCACTGTTTCTCAACATGAAGCTCTCGAGGTACTTCACTGCCTTGGTCCGTGTACTTGATCCTTCCTCCAGCTGGCTATCACGCATGTAGTAGGGATCCGCTACCATAACGTGCGGGGTTAACTCTCGCTGGATCTGCATCTCAGCATTGAGCGCGTATAGGCGGACAAAGTTATAGTCCAGCCGTCTCGAGTGAAACAGATTGAAGATATCCTCGTACGCTATGAAGAACAGTCCCGCGGGGTCTTCATGGACGAAGTCCGGGCCCTCTGGCACCTTGACCACGAACGCAGGGTAATTTGGAGACTTTTCTGTAAGAAGGAGGCCCTCTAGCATCACGATAATGTTCTGCAATGTGAGCATTGGTCCAGTTGCCCCGTGTATCTCGTCCGGACCCAGTATCGGTTTCCCAGCTTCATGCAAGCGGGTCAAGCCATCCTTACGGGGACGTACCACGGCGTTTGCCAAGATCTTAGTAGGCTGGACCTTTTTAGCAGGTCTCTTCCTTATCTTTTTGTTGGCGGTGGCCTGATCTGCTGAATACTGTACCCTCCGGGTATAACTGTGCACGGTTAACCGAAAACCGTGAAACCGAACCGAAAAAACCGAAACCGAACCGAAATTATGGTTATTTTGGTTTCCGGTTATGGTTACGGTTAGTAAAATAGCTAACCATATGCATGTGGTTAATACGGTTAATAACCGAAAACCGAATGGTTAACCATTAAAAAACCGAATGATATTAACATGTATTTATTTGCTACTTTTATTAACATTATAGGTTACTTGTAGCATGTGATTTACTACTTGTATATACTTTTATTAACTTTTATGGGTTATTTGGTTACTTTGGACCATATGCATATTAATTTTATAGTCTATTCCATTATTTTGTAATATATGGGCACCAAAAGAAATTGTTATTTTAAAATTCGCGTCAAGTTCGGTTAATTTGGTTATTACCGAAACCAAACCGAAATTAAATGGTTATTACCGAAACCGAACCGTATTCTCGTATAAAACCGTATTTACCGAAGTATTAAAACCGTACAAACCGAAAAACCATATAAACCGAACCGAATTCACCATATTAACCAAATGCCCAGCTATACCTCCGGGTAGGTCAGACGCTGCGTGACTTGAGTACGCCTAGGTTGATCGTCGTGACTGCGGAAGGCTTCATCGTCACGATCCATATCAGGCATGTACCTATCTTGGCTGTAGCCCGTGTTGAGGTAGGCATTGATGTCGACATTGTCATCGTAATGATAGTCATCGACACCGGCTCCAGCAAACGGGTTGTCCACGTCCTTTGGTGGTGACGGCGGCTGTGATGCCGGCGGTTGAGGCACAACTGCATTTGATGATCTTTTGGCCAGTCGTTGCGGCATATTTCCCAACAACACTTGGTGCCTTGTGGTGGTGGCAACAACCGCCGGTTCCTTCTGGGTGGTGGTGGCGACGACTACCGTTTCCTTCTGAGGGGCAACGGCCTTGGGTGCTGTCTGGAGGGCTCTTTGCTTCGTGGGCCGGACGATCTTATTGAGCGGGGCCATAGGGGATGTGGCGCCGGTGTTGCGCTTGATCACAAGACCCCCCCCCCCCCCCCCCCCCAAGACGAATCTGGCTCTTCGGCCATTTCATCACCCAAGTCGTGCAGTCTCCAAGTACCAAGTTGTCCTCCTCGTCGCAGCCTGGAGGTTGAAAGGGGGGATGACGTCGCGATACTCCGGCACTACATTGGCCAACTTCACCTTCATCACGTTCTCGTCCATTTGAGAGTGATGCATAGTGCGTACCCCCGGTTGTATACTAGTGCCGGTAGCAACATCCACCAATTCTCCGCCGGGCACCACACGATGCAGGAGTACGCAAGGTTCGTCCTGCTGGACAACATATCAGGCAACATGAGATGGCAGTGATCTTGAGAAGGCGTAGTTAGATCACGACTAACTAATTAGTTACCTTGGTGATGGCGTCGAGCTCGGCGGGTGTCGAGACAAGGGCGACGGTGCCGGCGGCCGGCCCATCATTCTTCGGCATTGCTGCAGAAGGGGGCGTCGATGCGACCAGAAGGAGCGGCGCCGGTGTCTGGGGGGTCACCTGTTGCGGAGGCACTTGCTGGTTCATGCTTGAGTTGCTGCCGACGAAGGTGGGCAGATGGATCGGTCCAATTTGACCCCCCGCATTCCAAGAAGCTATCCCCTCCATCAGCCCAGCGGGGATGACTTCCTTGAGGCTCTGATCCACTAATCTATTGAGCGTGTCGGGGTCCACCTCTCTGCTCTCAAGTTTCTTCTCTAGAGCCGCCATCTTCTTCTTCCGCTCCTCGACCTCCTTTATCATCCTTATTCGATGTCGTCTTCCTCTTCTTTCTCGATGACTTGGCATCTGATGCGTAGTACTCGGCTACCTTCATGTTTAGCCCAAAGCCGGAGATACGGCCAGCTGACGTCGGCGGGGCATCCAACGGCCTTTTCTTGTATGCGTTCGTCGCCCTGTTGAAAGGCGTGTCCCACTGACCCGTCGATCCTTCGGACGAGTGGTCAGATTTCCGCAACTCCCTCTCCTTCGGACAAAAGGAAATTAAGGTGAGCCCATTTGGCTTCATTATCTAATTATTAGATCAATGCAATATACATGTACTTGAGATATATGTGTGCTTACCAAATGTTTCTTGAATTCCTTCACGTCCTGGTCTTTCGTCACGAATTCCCCCGTCTTCCAGTCTAAGAAGTACCGGGACCGGACAAAGTTCCTAACTTGTATATCCGTGATTTTGTGCCAGGGGTTATCTTTTCTGAGACGTTCCATCTCGCGGTCCTCCTTCTCCCAAACGGGCTGTTTTCCTCGGTAACCACCGCTTCCGCAATGTTGGACCCCTATGTTTTGGTCCTGCATATCCTGCCCCCATTTTGTCCATTTTTTACACTCCTCGGTGTTCATGTACGCCTTCAGTATGTCAAAATCTTCTTTCACTAGCGTCGGGTCTTTGCGACTGATCTCCTCCATGCTTTTACCTTTCACAATCTTCTTCTTTACCCGGGATTTCCAACTGCTCAACGCGGTGCTCATCTTCGTGATGGCTAAAGAGTCCACCCTTTTGTTGAACGGCTCCGGGAACGTGTATCGCTGGTGAAGCTTCTTCAGGAGGATTTCGACCAAAGTCGCGTTGTCTTTGCTTCTAAGGTCCGTCGTGTTGATCGACATGCTTTCCCGCACGATGCACCCTAGCTGCATGCCATACCCTGAGACAACCGCTCGAGGCGCCAATGGTAGGCCACTCGGCGTGACCTCGGTGATTGTATCAGTGACGTTCGCGAGCACTTGCGGCGTACGATCCTTCCTTGGCGCCCGAGGCTTCTTATTCTTCTTATCGGTCGTTGGGGCGGCGTCGCCGCTACCACCAGCCGCCGTGCGGTCAGTGCCGCCACCATCGGTGCTGTCATCCCGGTCCTCTTCCTCAAAGTACGCCCAATCAATATTAGCGCCGTCCTCCCGGTCCTCTTCCTCAATGCTGGTTGCAGCGTGGGCATCCCAGCCCTCTTCCTCGGCACCGGCTTCGGGCACGGACCCGTGCTTGGAAGTGCCAGACATGTTTCTGTAATAACATTCAAATTTGAGTGCTAGACATGTTTCTGTAATAACATTCAAATGTTTATAAGATATTTTTTAAAATTGCTGCCTTATATCGAGTACTTAAGCATAAGTTATTAATTTGTAAAATAGCAGCTCAAGTTTACTTTTTTATTCTATCGGTAAGGTTGGTGTAATCTCTCGGATATGCTAGGTTTGTTTAGGCATAGCAACTCTTAGGCTAGCCCAACTTGTTTTGGAGACAAAAGAACATATACAAAGCTACTAGAAGTTTTAAACAGTAGTAATAATACTAATATTATGTTGATTGCAGGCACTCCCTGCTTCCGTGGGTACGGAAGGCGTGATGGTGAGCGCAGAAGGAAATCTGTCCGTGGTTGCATTGTCAGCCAGGACCTCTCTGTCATCAACTTGGTGATTGTTAAGAAGGGTGAGAACGACCTCCCTGGCTTGACTGACGTTGAGAAGCCCAGGATGAGGGGACCCAAGAGGGCATCCAAGATCAGGAAGCTGTTCAACCTTACTAAGGATGATGATGTCCGCAAGTATGTCAACACTTACCGCAGAACCTTTACCAACAAGAAGGGTGAGATAGCTATTCTTTGATCTTATTCTTGAGTTGCTATGCTATCTTATGTTCAACTTGGCTCCAGGGTTCTCCATTTTTAACTACCGCTATATATAGGATACCTTGCTTGCCGCTGTTAAAATATGCTAGTTTGAAGTGTTGAGATCAACCGTATCTTGGTTTTTTGTCTAGGTTGTCACAAATAATTAGTTTATTGCTGGTAGCAAGCCACTCACTATTTTGTTCTTCTTTATGCTCTGCAGGAAAGAAGGTGAGCAAGGCTCCCAAGATCCAGAGGCTTGTGACTCCATTGACCCTCCAGAGGAAGAGGGCGAGAATTGCCCAGAAGAAGCAGAGGATCGTCAAGAAGAAGTCAGAGGCTGCTGACTACCAGAAGTTGCTTGCCCAGAGTCTCAAGGAGCAGAGGGACCGCCGGAGCGAGAGCTTGGCGAAGAAGAGGCCCAGGCTTTCCACTGCGAAGGCTGCTCCTGCCGCGCCACCGCATAAGATGCTGCCGTGCCTATCAAGATATAGATGAGAACAGTTTGTCGTTGGGATGGATAGACCTGCTACCGCTAGCTTTCTTTTGTTAATTGGTGCGATTTTCCATCGACAAGTTGATGTCGTGTTCTGAAATTTTTGAGTACTCGTTGCTGTTATGTTATTTCTGGAGCTATGACTTGAGCTAAACTATTTACTTGGTTTTGCAAATGCTGGTATGTCGTCTCTTTGCATAGTATTGCGATGATGCTTTTTCTGTATAATTTTTTTCGCTGTTTTTATGTTACGACTGGTTGTCACTTTTGCATTACATGGTTCCAGTTATGTCAGATAATTGATATCTGCGCATAAATCACAGAAGCATTTTACAATCGTTATCAAGCCATAATTTGATATCTGTAGCTTGTGCTCATGTTTTACAATCGTTATCAAGCCATAATTTGAGTGTCAAATTCATGAATCAAATAAAAGGGTGCTCCGTCCTGGTTTGAATCTCTTAGTATTTTCTTCTCAGATCAATCATAACCTGCAATGTAAGAGTAGCAATAATTAAAAAGACCAAAGTTCTTATTGAAATAGGATCAAAACAAAGGAAGACCACCTCCATTCCTTGGTTATTGGAACAATTTCAGAGCATCCGAGTCCAGACGTTGTCGAATTTGTTTCAATGTTTTTTGTGTTAGTATATTTTTGGGGTGCAAAACAACAGACCTTAATACTGAAACTTAATAAGTTGAACTAAAATTTATAAGTTGTACACTCTATTAGCTAATTTTCCTATGAAACTATTATTGAAACACAAATTCAGTACACACACAAAATCATTTTCCTATGAAACTACTAAGTAGAAAATTCATAGAAAATTTGGGCATGACCTTTGCTAATTTTCCTAAGTCTAGGAGTGCCAGAAATTCGCTCGAAAGGAAATGAGTCAACTTCCCCACGAAACATTGGCATCTCAAAAAGAAAAACCTGCACAAAAATCCCACTGAAGGCTTAAAGCTCTTACAGTTGTTGGTATGACAAACTGCTCGATTCACTTGATGATAATAAGCATATGTGTACAGTGAGAATATCTATAGCCATCTCCTAAAATATATCATTTTGATCAGAAGAAACCCCAATGTTTCAGCAAGCTGTTTCCGAAAATCTAGAAGCATTACCATACTAGAAACAACGACGAGTTAGTTACATGTAGCCTATAGGTGTACCTGGAATCAAATATGAGCATTCACAAGTCACCGTATTATTCTAGATATTGATGTTGACTGTTACTGAAGTCTATCATCACTTACTTATTATCACATATTCATGTACCAATTGAGGAGACAAAACAAGTGGTAGGATAATGAAATGCTGATAGTATGGATGATCACAAACTCACAATCTACAAAATGTTCAAAAGCACGGTTTAAACTAGAACATGCATGAACATGTCAGACCTGATATTATTCATTCACAATTGAAAGCATCTCACAAAGCAAGTAACAGAGAATACACGGTCATTCCCAAAGTCCAACGTTGAATTGAATGGAGCGGCAAGTAGGTAACCACAAGCACCCAGTAGATATAATTTCGTAAGCTGAGGAAGTAATCAAAAATTAAGAATGCTGACAAGTCTGAAACACAACATTCAGATATACTACCTTTCAGTTAGAATTATCAGAAATTCCCCTACCAATCGTTACGGATAAAAATGCTGACAAGTCTGAAACAGAACAATGTACAAAAAGTTCAGAAACACAACATTCAGAGTAAGCTAGAGCACTATCTTGTTCAGTATTGCTAATTGTTCAGTGCAACGAGTATAAAACGAGTACCAGAAAAATGAGAACATTTTTGACAGTGCAAAGGTTCAGAATTGCTAATTGTTCAGTAGAGAGGGGATTTTTTTGGTACCGTAGGCAGAGATGCAGACGGCGGTGTCGAGGAAGACGGCGGTGTCGAGGAAGAAGGCGGTGTCGAGCGGCCGCGGTCGATGCAGACGGCGACGGCACGGCTCCTCCTCGATCCTAGCTAGGTCACGGCGCGCGCTCCTCCTCCTAGATAGGTCCTGCACCTCCTCGATGCTCCTTCACCTAGCACCTCCACACGAATCCTCCACGGTGGCGAGCGCGAGGGAGAAGAGAAGGGGATCCAGAGGTTCGTCGTCGCGTGCTTGAGAGAGATGGATGAACTGCGAAATTTGGCTAAGTGTGGAAGATGGAGATGGGGGCCACATGTCATTGGCTGAGAGGACGATTCTGTGGCGCACCACGACCCCGTGTGCCACAGAATTGTAAGAATTCTATGGCGCATCGTCTAAGGAGTGCGCCACAGGATTTCCTGGGCCTATTCTGTGGCCACGATGTGCGGGGCCACATGTCATTGAGTCGAATAGATTTCTATGGCGCATGCTTTCAGTGGTGCGCCACAGAATTGGGTCGGTAGATAAATAAAAAAAACGAAACGCTGTATGTGACAGTTATCTATTACTAGCCCAGTTGGTTTAGCTGTGAGGTACTTAAGCCTAATGGCATGGGTTCGAATCTTGGTTGCCCCACATTTTTTTAATATTTTATTTAATTATAATGAAAGAAAGAATCACATACACATACATACATACATGCACATATATAAAGAATCACATACATACATGCACATATATAAAGAAGTGCTTGTCTCACATACACATGCACATATATATAGAAAGAAGTGCTTGTCTCCCATACACATACACATGCATGTATATACACACAAAAATCTTCTTAATTTGTCTCGATCGGTTCCGATCTAGCTTAATTAGCGTCTCTTGCCCTTTTTGTTGGCAACTGAATACTTTATGCCGGCCACCTTGAGATTTCTACGCGTGAACGGACAACCGTGGATAGGTAGGGATGTCTTCCTTCTTACTTTAGCAGTAGTAGGCATGTCGAAGTGCTTGTCGAACTCCTCCTCGATCTTCGGATCACCGTTCTTGTCCAAGTCTTCCTCGTTGGCGTCTCCTTCCATTCCGATGATGCTCCTCTTGCCCCTCCTCACGACAACACGGCTAGACCTTGACGGGTCGGTGATGAAGAAGCATTGGTCAACTTGGCTAGCGAGTACCCATGGCTCATTTTTCGCGGATGCGTTCTTCGATTTGGCATCGGGTATAACCATTGTGGTGAAATACCGTCCTTCTTTCTTGACATTCTTGGCCCATCTCACACGGAACATTGGCACCACCGTCTCTCCGTAGTAGTTGAGCTCCCATATCTCCTCGATCTTTCCGAAGTATCTTTCTTCCATACTAGTCTTGGCATCGCTATATGATAGCATAGTTACTCCTGAGTTTTGATTTTCGCTACTCATGTCCTTGTCCTCGGTGGAGAATCTGTAACCGGAGATGTCGTACCCCTGATAGGTCCTTACGTTCTGCCCGGGGGCCTGTGATAAGATGTATATGAGTTTTTCATCTTCCGTAGAAGGCATTTTTCTCCGTGCTTCAATCAGTTGACTTTGCTTGAACCAACGCGTGAAGCCGGAGTTGTGCTCTTTGGTTACGTCTTCCATCTTCCTCGGCCCGCCCATTTCAATATAATTCTGATTGATTAAGCTTTTGTGCTCTTCCACGAAAGGCTCGATCAATTTTAAGTGTTGTAGCGTGACCCGGTGAGCCCTTTCAAAGTCGTCACGTCGTTTTTGAATGCCGACATGGACGTCGCGGCAGCCCTCGCGGTGACCGACTCCGTTGAGCCTGCCAAGGTGCGTCCTGGTGGACAAACCGATATCCTGGTCGTCTTCGGTGCTTAGGTAATTGTCGCAGAAAGAGATGCACTCGTTGGTTAGAAATCCTTTGGCCATGCTTGCGTCTGGATGGGCCCTATTGCGAACGTATCCTTTTAGGACACCATTCTGCCTTTCCATCGGCATCATGTAGTGCAGGAACGTCGGGCCGAGATGCCTGATGTCATCAACGACATGGAGAAGGAGATGTACACATATATCACAGAATGCCGGCGGGAAGTAAATCTCGAGCTCGCATAGTATCACCACGATCTCATCCTGTAGCATCTTGAGCTGCCTCACGCCGATCGATTTCCGGGTGATAACGTCAAAAAAGTTGCAAAGGCCAAACAACGTATCACGGACATGCTCGTCCATTATCCCTCGGATCGCAACGGGAAGTATCTGCGTCATGAGCACATGACAATCGTGAGACTTCATCCCGGTGAACCTCTTCTTCGCTAAGTCCAGATATCTGCTTATACTCCCTGAGTATCCGTGAGGAACTTTGACTTCTACGAGGCACCTGAAAAACTGCTCAAGCTCCGGCGGACTCAATGTGAAGCAGGCAGCGGGAAGCACCACGGTGTTCTTCTTAGCCTTTTTGCGGGGAGGACGTTGAGTCCCTTCCGTCTTATCCTCATCGTCATCATCATCATCACTATCGGCGGGGACCTGTAGATTTTTCCTAATGCCAAAATGTTTTAGATCGTATCTTACTTTCGGCCCATCCTTGGACTTTTCCGAATTGCAAATAGTGCCAAGCAGACTCTCCGTAACGTTCTTCGTAATGTGCATCACATCAAGGCTATGAGGCGTGTGGAGGACCGGCCAGTACTCCAACTCGTGGAAAACAGACCTCGCTTTCCATACACCCAGCAGCGGCTCTGGCCTTGGTCGCTTCTTTCCCGGCGAAGGGCACTCGTCCCAATTTTTCAGAAGCTCGTCGATTTCTTCGCCGCTCATCGTGCGCGGGGCTCTATCGGGCTCGTCTTTACCATTGAACAACTCACCGCGTTTTCTCCACGGATGATCCAGGCGAAGCCACCTTCGAGCCCCTGGGTACACGGTTTTCGAAGACCCAGGATCCCTTGGTAGCTGGAGATGCGGGGTCCCGTCCATGCACTTCACGCAGCCGCAGAATCCGTGGCCGACCTGGGCAGATACATACGCGTAACCAGGATAGTCTGTGACCGTCGTGAGCAACGCGGCTCTCATATGGAAATAATCTCTAGTGTACGCGTCCCACGTACGGGGTGGCGTCTTCCACAACGTGTCTAACTCGTCTTTCAGCAGCCCGAGATACAAATGCATGTCGACACCTGGTTGTTTTGGCCACTGGATGAGAATACTCAAGTGTATTTACTTTTGCTTGGTGCACAGCCACGGGGTAGGTTGTAAGGCCATACAAACAAGGGCCAGCTGCTATGTGTGCTACTCTGGTTGCCGAACGGATTTAGTCCATCGGTGCTCATACCCAGCCTGACGTTCCTCGCGTCGCCCCCAAAACTCGGGAAGGCTATGTCCAATGCTTCCCACTGGGCAGCGTCTGCAGGATGTGTCATGATATAGCCCTTCTCCGGATCTTCTTCCGGCTTCTCCCTTTTCGCGTGCCATTGCATGAGCTTTGCTTCCTTAGGGTCCACGTAGTACCGTTGAAGACGGGGAGTGATAGGAAAGTACCATACCACTTTTCGAGGAATTTTCTTGTTGTTGGTTCCACACTTGTATCGTCCGTGGCCGCACTTCGGACATGTGGTTGTGTCCTTGTACTCCCCCCGATAAATTACACAATCATTGATGCAGGCGTGAAATTTTTCGTGAGGTAGGTCAAGAGGGCACACGACTTTCTTAGCCTCGTTGATACTGCTTGGCAATGTGTTCCCCTCGGGAAGGCGATCGTGCCAGAATTTCAAGTTCTTGCTGAAGCTCGAGTCGGTCCATTTGTTTTTCGTATTCATCTTCAGAGCAGCAAGCGTTACATGCAACCGCGTATCCTCGGGACGGCACCCAGGAAACAACGGAGTCACCCCGTCTATCTCCATTTGCGCCAGCTTGGCTTTCTCCCTAGCTGCAGCTATGTCGTTGCCCGTCTCCTTAAGCAGCAGATCCTGAACATGAGAGTCCCGCAAGGCCGAAATTAGCGGGGTCTCCGTGTTTACGACTTCATCGTCATGTCGATCTTCTCCACCGACATATCCTTCTTCATGATGATCTTCTTCGCCGTCATTTCCTTCGTCACCTCGCTCGCCCTCTTCTTCGTGCACAACTTTTGCTGCCGGCGGTGCCACGTGGTTGCGGTCGTCAAAAAAACCGCGTCTGAGAAGGTGCTCCTCCAATTGTCCGGAATCAGGGTCAATCCAGCGCACGAGTTTGCATGATCAACACGGACATCTTATCTGCCGCATGTTGCACCGAATCATGTCCGCCTTCGCGTCTTTCTTGTATCTAGCGATTCGAGCAGAGCTCATTTCTAGTACCATGGTTGCCTGCACAGACACATAGAGAGCAGAAAATTAGAACCACAACATGCATAGTCACCGAAAAAATTCGGCATGACCTCTCCTATAAGTAGGATATATGGGGTGCAAAAGTTTGCCGAAATGGAAGTGAATCAACATTTTGGCAAACATCCATGCACCATGACGACCGCCCGCGCGCGCGACAATCGGTCCACCTGCACATGCATGACAAGCACCCATACACATCGATCGATGGCCACACGAGACATGCACCTCCAACTATACTCACCTAGTAGATTCGATACCGAGACGCGAAAAGAGCGAGGAGAGGGAGGGACACCGGAGTATAGATGGAGGTAATTAGGCCCCCCCAACAACAAGAAACTTCACCAACAATTATACATCGAAAAAATAGGTTCACCTACCAAAAAATGAGAATTAAATGTGTAAAATTGGAGTGGAGAGAAGGGGGAGGCGAGTGAGCAACATCCACTCGGAATGAACTGAGTGTGGGGAGAGAGAGGGGGGCTGCCATCTTTATGTGCACAGTGCATCTATTCTGTGGCGCACATGTACACTATTCTGTGGCGCACGGCTCTGCTGTGCCATAGAAAAGACATCTTCTGTGGCGCATCAAGATACATGCGCCACAGAATATGGTTTTTCTGTGGCGCAGCACAGCAGTGCGCCACAGAAATACCATATTCTATGGCGCACCAGGGAGACTGCGCCATAAAAATAGGTGTACTGACAGCCAGAGCAATGATTGGCGTGGGCCCCACTGAATTTCTGTGGTGCACCAGCAAGACATGCGCCACAGAATTAGAACTTTCTGTGGCGCACCGCGGGCCATGCGCCACAAAATTTTATTTCTATGGCGCACACCTTCTTAGTGCACCACAGATGCTATTCCATAGAAAGCCATTTCTCTACTAGTGACCTGACGTTCTCTGACTTTCTCCCCATGACACGTGGGTCCGGTGTGTGATGGGCTCCATTTGTCAGTGACCTAAAGTCAGAGGATCCCGTTCCCGCACAGAGAAGCACTCATCTCACCGTCTGCAGGCCGTCGCCGCCATAGTTCGCATGCATGGACTCGATCTGCACCGTTCCTTACGATCAAACGCTTGAAAATGACGCGGTGCATGGACTTGGTGTATTGTCTCAATGTAACTGCATGCAACAACGGTCACTGACTAATGGGCCCCGTTCACCAGCCCGATGCATGCAGACCTCGACGCAGTCCTGCACGCCTCGTTTTTTCAGAGTAAACAACGCCGCGTCGCACCAGCGCTATTTGCAGCGACACAGCCCTGCACGCCTCGTTTCAGAAACATGAGTCGTGTCGCACCAACGCTATTCGCCTCGTTTTCAGAAAATGCACGCATCAATGCACGCAGCGACGCAAACTTTGGCGTGAGACTTTGGATTTCATCTCTTTCAGCTCTTTAATACACGCATGCAGGCTACGTCGCATCACTTTGACCACCTAACGCACGTACTACTAGCTGTCCTACGCCTAATGCACGCACCCCTTTGACCCTGCATCTCCTGTTCTACGCAGAGGAGACCAACGTTACTTCTTCATCTACACTGCATCTTCAACGTTTTCACACAGTTGCTTCATCTACCCAAATTAATTCACACCTCATCGATTGGGTCTTTAAATAGTGCCTTTGCCTCCTCCTCCATCTTCTCATCCCTCTCCAGCGCCTTTTCCTCCTCCTCCATCTACCATGTCGACGTACTCTATCCCTTCCAGCCCCGAGTCCGTCAACGACGAGGACAACCACCCGAAGGTTCGGCCCTGGTACGAGACGGAGTGGACACCGGAGGAGCTGGGCATCGTTCCCATCGAATCTCCCAAGCGGAAGCGCAGGGACCTGTGGGCGTCAACCTCCTGGGTCCACCACCCCGACCCCGTCCGCGTCGACAGAGCCGCCAACCGCTCAGTCGATAAGAAGAACCAAATCCTCAAGAAGGACAAGAGGGCGGAGAAGAGGGAGGAGGAGGCGGATGCGAGGAGGGAGGAGAAGGCGGAGGCGGAGGCTCTCCGGCGCCTCATCAAGACGACCCTTGAAAGCTTGGACGACAAGAAACGGGAGGAGAATCTCCGGGCCTTGGACAACCAGAAGATGGCGAATAGGGCGGCGGACTGGAAGTAGGCCAACCCCTGGCGGTTGGCCGGAGGTCGGAAAGGCGCCCGCAGACGGAGGGCGGTTAGGGCGCCAGCAGACGGAGGGAGGTTAGGGCCCTTTATATTTAGGGCCATATAACTTTCCTTTTTTTAGTTTAATATATGTAATGTGCGTCGGGCCCCTCTATCTATATGTAAAGTAGGGCCAATGATTGTGCTTGGGTATATATACCCCATGTTCGTCCGTGCTAATATAAAAGGGTATGTTTAAACTATTTTTTGAACAAAAGTAACCACTAACTTCTAAATTAGCTTCACAACTCATCGTAAACGAAAATGTGCGACACATGTGATATGGAAACATGCATGAAAACTTTTAAACCAAAAATTATTCATATTATTAATCCCAATAGAAACATGCATGGAAAGTAAACTTTTAAACCTAAACTTATCTAGCAATAACATGCTATGGAAATAACTAAATCTAAACCTAAAGTGTGCACGTCTGTTTTTTTTTTTTTGCGGAGAGCACCTCTTTTAACATTGGATCTGACTAGATTTTACATGGGCTTGGTCTTTTCACCTAGCCGTTTTCAATTTTTTCTTTCTTCTAGTGAACTGAACCTGAATTGAACATTGAACCTGAACCTGAACTGAACACACGAACTAAAACAAACCAAATCAGGGCTGGATTCCTGACGCATTTATTCCATGTCTTAGCCATACATAAATTGACCATGTCAAGCTAACTACAATACTAACTACATTATTTTTGACTAATGATCAACAAATACACAACTTCAAGAACAATTGCACATAGACAAAAAATTGCAGCCATCAGATTGCTCTGCTTCTTTAGATCGACAAAATTCTTCATTTGTTTGGCCATCTTCTTCAACTCGTCATTCTGCACCCCATTGTGCACCGTTGCAGCAACCCCGGTACCAGATCCCAATTGCTCCACCACCGGTAGCAAATTGGGCACCAGGGATTTGTCCTTCTTTTGAATCCTCTTGATGTAATCCTCAAGCTATCGAAATGGTCACATGGAAGCAGATCCTGCAAATACGAAAACCCCAATCGGATGAAAACCCAAATCGGCTGAAAACCGAAAATTAAGGAAACATAAAACAAAATTGACAGGGGGGAACACATATCTCACCTTCCCCAGCTGTTTTTGCTCTCGCATTTCACATACTCGCGCCCAGGGTTGCCGTTCTTGTCGCTCGTGGTGACCAGCCGCTTCAAGGACGCTGTCCGTGGGCAGTCAGGGCACCTTCCCAGCGGAACTGAACCGAAGCGCGGCCATTTAGAATGGGATACGGAAGCGGAGCTCGACGACATGCCGCCGGAGAAGAAGGGGATGTCGGCCCTGTAGCTGTACCAAACAACGACGCTACCCGTGGACGCCGCGCTCTCCATCGCCCGCGCCCGGCTCCTTCATATGAACAAGGGTCGCCGCCACGCCTCTGCGCGTGGCCGTCCTCTCCGTTGCTCGGCTGATTTTCCTGCTCACCGCCGCGAGCTCCGGGGACGCGCTCCGCCGCTTTTAAAGCGCCGGCCGCAAGCGACCGATCAACAGTTGGGTCCCACAAGCTGCGCCAACGGTCAACAGCTGGGTCCCACTAGCTGCGGCAACGGTTCTATTATGGGTCCCACAAGCCGCGGTTGTCTTCTGGGTCCCATAAGTCACCAGTCAAACGGTTGTATTAAGGGTCCCACAAGTCAGCGGACCTAACGGAGGCTCCAAGAGTCACAGAATGAATCCTTGCGCACAGACTAGTGGCAAAACTGAGCACCATTCGATGCTGAAGGCAAAACTGAGGTCGTGGTACCAACTGAGGGCAGCCTGATAAATAACCCTAGAAAAAAAAACTGAATGATAAAACCGAAGAAACAAAATCAACAACAAAATAAGAACAAAAGAAACGAAAAGCAAACCAATCTTTGGTTGGATGGTTAGGAGGTGGTTGTACCCCCAGCCCATCAGAGTTCAAACCTAGGTTTGACACCTGTGTGTTGCATTCAGGCGGAATATTCTTTCAGTGTGAGGCGACGTTCCCGTCGACAACGAGGCGCCTGTGGTAATTTCGTCAATTTCAAGACCCGCCGGCTTTATCTCTCGGAGATGCTCGTAGGGATAGAGTGTGTGTATGCGTTTATAGGGGTGAGTGTATGCGCGTGTATATGAACACTTGCGTTTGTATTTTGTTTCTCAAAAAAAAAAGGGGAAAAAAAGTTTGGGCCGGCCAAGGCGATGGGCAGCCCCCAGCGATTCCGTCTTGTGCGCCTGGGCGCCTAGGCGACCCACCACCTCACCAACTAGATCCATCGCTGCTTAGGTCTTATTGTGTCACGGCTAGGGCTGAATACATAAAGTGATTTTTTTTTTGCTGCTTCGAAAAGAAATGCGTATTCAACCGAGTGTCATGGACTCTCCACCAGAAAATAAGGTGCATAGCATGAACACTTTTGTGCCGCCCATGTACACTGGTCACTTCCTTGCTCCGCAAAGCTGTCCCGGAAAAAAATGTTTATCGGCAAAGCATTTTTTTTTTCTCAGCAAAATTGTCCACGTGGAACACTTTCAGTAGACACTTTCAGCAGAACTGTCCACGTGAAACAATTTTCTCCCCAAATTCATTTTTTTTAACTAAGATAAAAAAGTTCTGCAAATCAAAGAAAACTAGAAAACTGTTTTATTTTCTGCTTTATCTGACTCATTCTAATTTTGTCCTCTAGTCCTTTGATCAAATCACAGTAGATCATCGGCTGATTACCTCGTCCTTTCCTTACTCTTTAATTCCTTGGACCAAATCACATCAGCCGCCCCTACTTTTCAACTCGCAATAAAACATGTGTACATATGTGAACATGAGTTCCTCGTTTATATCTCTTCCTAACTGAGCGATAAGTTAGACCCCATCCCTGTGTCAACCCCTGTTTCGAGCTTGATGAGAAATAGCAACCACCTCCCCAAGCACCGACAAATCGGCGATAAAATACAAGTCGGTGTTCTTTTCGTGCCCACATTTGGGTGTTCTTTTAATCTACTCCCTTCTTTCTAAAAAAGATGCCTTAATTTTGTCTACATTTATATGTATCTAGACAGGGGCGGACCCAGACAAAAAATTCAGTGGGGGCAATTTAGATGACTGGGGCATTTCTTATAAAATTTCAGCAATTTAGAAGTTTTTCCTACAAATTATGAGCAAATTACACTGCGTATGAGAAATTGAGTGGGGGCCACGGCCCGCACTCACCTATGCCTGGGTCCGCCCCTGTATGTAGACATGTTTTCGTGTGTAAATACATGTAAATTTAGACAAAGTTGAGACATCATTTTTCAATAAAGTACAGTTCGACAAAATCTTACACGCATGCGGAATACCACGTCTAGGCTTCTTTCCCATAGGATCCAAAATGAGCCTAGTTTGATAACAAAGTTTTCTAGAATCCAAGTATTCAGATACTAGTATTTACATGGCTGGGCAACAAATACACCACTTTTAGAAAAAGAGGTCCGAACCTCTTTTCTCCATACGTCAAAATTAGTGCAGTTTCTTGCGACATCAAAGTATATAAAAACATATTATTCATTAGGGCCAAACATAACAGAACCTTCAAAATGTGCGGAACTAAAAAAAAAGTCCGGGTATACTCGGACCGGCCTGGAAAAATAATTTGAGTGGCCCGAGAAAGCGGCCACTTGTTCCCTATTTCTACCGGCCGCGAATGCATTTTCAACTCAAACCCTGAATCGTGCACCCGTTGCCGAGAAAGAAATCGCCAACATGCAGCATTGCCTCCGACGAGAAATGCGAGACACCAAACCTAGATCCGGCCATGCCGCCAACGATGTGGCCCACCTCACTCAAATGGGCGCTGCGGCGGCCAGGGCGACGTCGCCTACGAGCCTAACGAGGAGATAAGGAAGATGGTCGCCGCCGACGCGGCGCGGAAGCGCTCGGCGGGCTGGTACACCAACCAAGTCCGTGATTCCCTGTCGTCACTCCTCTACTGCGCGCTCCCGGAGTTAGACCACATGCGTGTGGCACGCCGCGGCGACGAGGGGAGCTCCTTCGATGCGGCTAGGTCCTCTGTTGCCTCCTCCTCCTCCGTGGCGCTGGTCCTCACGACACTGATGGCCGACTACGACACGGACGCCTTCGGCTCCGACATCTCAACTGCGAACTACGTGGCAGACGACAATGTAGAACACATCATTGCCATGATTTACACGTGCTCCTAGCGGGAGGAGCACGGCACCCAGAAATAGCGCTGCCTCGAGGAGGCCTCTGACGCCAAGCTCCTCGAGCATGGGCTTTCCGAGGGCCAGCTTCATGGACCTCGGCGACGACTAGGAGTGACTGCGTCTGGCTTCGAGCTATCTGTAGCTAGGGTTAGGTTTTAAGCCGAGCCATAACTTTTTATTCCCCTCTTTGTTCACCAATCATGTAAATATTTTGCTCAAAAGAAATCACGAGTGTGTTTCCCCTCTTTGTACCCGTGATTAGCAAATTGAAAAATCTTCGACTCATGATTCTGTTTCTACTCCGCGCCACGTATTTTTAGGCTGATCTTGCTTCCGCCCCTGAGACATGTATCTCGTGTTTTCGGTTCAGCGGTTTACTCGAGCACTATTTGAGTTGCTCTAAGGGTGTAAAGTAAAAGCATAACCCATAAGAAAATCTTTTTTCGAGGGTATGCAATTGCATACCTGATTTTTATAGAAGGCAGAGTTTAATTACAAGAAGGTGACAGCAACAACATGCTATCAACCACACTCCACACACTCGAAACTGACTACTCGCGGAAAGCAACTCCTACTCCTGCACCTGCCTCGTCCCAGGACCTAAGTTCTGCAACAATTTTGCAAGCTAAAATCTCCTCGTCGCAGATTTGGCCGATGTTCCCAAAAACCCTCGCGTTCCGCTGCTTCCAGATGTTCCACGTGATGATCGTGACCAGCGTGTCAACAACCTTTCTCTGCTTACCTCTGAACCTCCCTCGGACAGCCAACCACCAAGACTCCAATGTGTCCCTCTCTGTTGGCGTGGCCAACTGTAATCTCAACTGACTACTGCACCTCCACCAAACCATCCTAGTGAACACACATGTCACCAAGATATGATCTGCAGTTTCCACCTCTTGCGAACAGAATTCGCAAATGTCTAGCTGATCCTGAAGTCCATGCCTCACTCTTCTATCGGAAGTCCAAATCCTATGCTGGATAGCCAACCATAAGAATAGCTTGCACTTGGCCGGCGCCCAACACTTCCACACTCCTTTAGCTAAAGGAAAACTGATCTGCCCCAAGAGCAACGTCTTGTAGGTTGAACTAGCAGAGTATACCCCTGATGCTGCCACCGGCCACCGAAACTCATCCTCCCTATCCGCCTCCATAGGGACCTCCTGTATGTATGTCCAGAGGTTGATGTATTGAACCATCATCTCGACAGTCCAAACTCCTTTAATGTCATTGGCCCATCTCAAGTCAACGAGGGCCTCCTGCACGGTCCTCTTATTTGCTGTCCTGGAGCTAACTGCCGCCCTGAGCAAAGGTGCTAGCTCTTCCACCGAAGCTCCATAAATCCACTTGTCCTTCCAGAACAGCGTTCTCTTGCCATTTCCCACTCGGATGCGGACAATGGTGTTAAAAACCTCTGCTGCCATTGTGTCCTTCAACATAGGTAGCCCCTGCCAAGGTCTCGAGGCATCAGTCCTTCTCAACCACTCCCATCTCACTCTAAGAGCCAGACCCTGCAGCTCCAGATTCTTTATGTTTAATCCTCCATAGCAGTAGGGCTTGCACACTTTATCCCAAGCTACCGGGCATTGGCCACCATGCGCGGTCGCAGCTCCTGCCCAAAACAACCCTCTCATCCATTTGTTAATTTCTTCCAGAAGCCAGCGAGGAGCCTCAGCCACTAGCAATTGATGCACAGGTCTTGCTGCAACCACAGATTTGACTAAGGTTAGTCTCCCTGCTTTAACAATCATGCCACTCTGCCATGCCGGAACACAATTAGTCACCTGATCCAGCAAGGGCTGCCACTCGTTCTTTGTCAAAGGACGCAAGGCTAACTGAAGTCCCAAGTATCTGATAGGAAAGTGCGAGATAGTGCAGCCTAACACCTGGGAGACCAAGTGCTCGTCTAGCTCATCTCCCCGAATAAGTGTCGCCGAGGTCTTTGCATAGTTCACTCTCAACCCTGACGCCTCACCAAAAATATCCAGGATACTCTGTATAACCGAGAGGTCAAACTCCACTGGTTTAGCAAAAAGCACCACATCATCCGCATAAACCGAGACTCTCTGTAAAGCCGAGCATCCAACTAAGGGGGTGAACAGCCCTTCTCCCACTGCCTTTGCCACTGAGACTGTAACGACTTCCATGGCCAGCACAAAGAGCATGGGGGAAATTGGGTCTCCTTGCCTCAACCCCCTTGCATGTGTGATCTTCTTCCCTGGCACTCCGTTAACCACCACCTTGGTGCTAGCCATGCGTAACATGATAGCAATCAAATTGCACCACCACTCACTGAAACCCATCTGCCTCAGGACTTCTAACAGGAACGCCCAAGACAGTGAGTCAAACGCTCTTGAGATATCTAATTTTAAGAGTGCCCCCTTCTCCCTCCTTGTATTGATCTTGCGAGACAGTTGTCTTACCAGAATGAAATTATCATGCAGACTCCGGCCTCTGACAAAAGCAGACTGATTAGTACTAACCAAATCACCAAGCTTGCTCCTCAGCCGGTTAGCTAGAAGTTTGGAAACAAGCTTAGAGAAGCTATGCACCAAGCTGATAGGTCTGAAATCTCCTGTCTCCACAGCATATGGTTTTTTGGGGATTAGCGTAATCAACGCTTTATTGAGCTTCACGAACCCTCTCCCATCCCCAACTGCCAACTTCTGCAAGGCTGCCATGATGTCAGGTTTTATCACCTCCCAAGCTTTGTGATAAAAAGCTCCAATAAACCCATCCGGTCCAGGAGCCCTGTCCGGGGGTAACTCCTTGATGGTTTCCCACACCTCCTCCTCGGAGAAAAGCCCATCCAAGTCCTGCAACTCATGCGTCTGTATCCCAATCAAATCCAGATTCACTGTGTGATCCCTGGTCTGCAGCTTTCCCAGTAACTCCTGGTAGGCTTGAAAGAATGCTTCCTCTTTCTGTGATTGATCCGTGATCAAGTTACCCCCTGATCTCACAGCAGGGATAAAGCTCTTTGCTCTTCTACCATTGGCCACCGCATGAAACAGTCTCGTGTTAGCATCTCCCTCTTTCAGCCATCTCAATCTCGATCGCTGCCTGGCCATGGTTCTCTCCAATGATGAAAGCCCCAAAATGGATAGTTTGAGTGTGCGGCGCAACCAAACTTCTCCCACTGACAGTTGTCTTCTATCCTGAGCAGCCTCCAACCTGAAGATGATAGTGTTTGCAATGGCCAACTGGATTTTGATATTTCCCACCTTTTTCTGGCCCCAAGATTGGAGATGGGAAGCCAGATTCCTATACAGAGCGTCCAGACGCTTGAAAGGATCAACAATTGCCTCGTCACATATCCAGCCTTCTCTAACTGCATCCTCGAACCCATCAAGCTTCAACCAGAAAAGCTCAAACCTGAATCTCCTCTTGGGTCTAACTGCCGCACTCAGAGAAAGGTGGAGAGGGGTGTGGTCCGAGATATTGCTCGACAACGCCTGAAGAATGCAATCCGGATATAAGATGTCCCAGTCCACAGAAGCTAATGCCCGATCAATGCGGGTCATAGTTGGGACGGCCCTCTCATTACTCCAAGTGTAAAGCCTCCCATGCAAGTATAAGTCATGGAGCTCATGGGCGCTCACAAAGCTCCTGAAACGACTTATCATGTTTCTGTTCAGGTTGGTGTTGTTTTTTTCAGCCGCCGAGAGGATCATGTTGAAATCTCCCACCACCATCCATGGTCCCGGGCACAGTGTGCGTCTCTCTGAAAGCTCCAGAAGGAATTGGATTTTCTCTGCGTCAGTTTGGGGGCCATACACAACTGACAACCACCAACTCTTATTCTCCTTGGTGGTTACTTCCCCTGTCAACGTATGAGAGTCCATGCTGACATGGGAGAAGCTAAGTACCGAGGTGTCCCAGGCAACCAGCACTCCTCCGCGGGTTTCAATGGCCGGCAAGTATTGAAATCCATCAAATGACGGGCCAAGGCATTGAAGGATTAAGAAGCGGTCAACCACATTCAATTTAGTTTCCTGCAGACAGACCAAGTTGACATGCAAGGACTCCACAAACTCACGTACAGCATTCCTCTTAGCAGGTTCATTGAGCCCACGAGGATTCCAACTCAAGATGTCTATGCTTGGATCCATAAGCACCTACATCACTCCACTCCTAAGTACCTAAGTACTACCTCTCAATGCACACCAATCACCTGTCCGCCAGACTCCTGCAACGCTCCTAATGGTGGCATGTCCTTGCCAAAGATGGATGCTACGACCCTCAGGTGCTCACCCTTCATAGGAGAGTCGAAGAGGTTCCTGAAATCCTGCAGCGCAGTCTCGTCCACCATCATACAATCTGGCACAATCCCCAATGCTCTCAGAAGCACGGTCTCTGCAGCGGAAGCCTTCTTGAGTGGCTTGCAAGACGGGGCTGACACAACTGACACACTGGAGCTACGCGTGTGGCGACGCGGCGTGCAAGGCACTGTCTCTGTGCTGGACCTGACCGTGGACTCCACTTCACGGAGCAGTGGGGGCGCCAGCTTCTTCAACAAGTTAGCACATAACTGCTTTAGCCTCGCAAGCTGTGCTACCTGGGCAGCATCTCTGAGCTCTAAGACTACCTCCGCTCCCTCGCTCTGGGTGTCGGAACCCCTATCTCCTTCCTGTGTATCCACATGTGTAGACAGCGACACCTCAAAGAAGTCCATCAAATTTTCCTTTTGTGTGCAGGAAACTCCTCCAAAACAGTTGCTGGGGTCCACCGAGCTGGCAGGACTGGACACATGCAGCAGGGGGAGATCATCCTCGGGATCCATCCCCCCACCAGGGCCCACCTCCTGGGCGGTCGCACCTGGGATCACGCATGCGCCTCCCACCTCTACCTCCCCTCCACGTGGAACAGCAGCAACCGCACCGCCAAATCTCCTCTCACTGCGCGCGGAAACAACAGCAGTTTGAACTGGTCTCGCCTCGGTTCCAGCATCCGCCCCCACCTCTATTCTTTCCTTGGTTATTTCAGAGCAGGTGATAGGTGCAGCTTTAACAGACGTGGGCCTCCCACCTTCCAGCTGCGGTAGACACGGTGACATCACCTCGTCTGGCCGTGATTGGCCCGTCTCCCCTGCACCAATCCCACCAACCGCGCAGCAAACGGTGGGGCCCGCCTCACAGGCGGTTGCACCCACGACCAAATCCTCGCAGCTCCGTGCCGCAACTTCCTGGAAGCTGCGCTCAACCTCTCTCCTCTCTCCATCTGGCCGTAAAGTAGCAATGGGGCCCATCAAACCAACGGCAGTGGCCGCTCTCTCTGTTCTTGGCCGCAAAAAGGAAGCCACGGTGGGGCCCGTCGCTTGGACGGTAGCACCCACCCCCACCGGATGCGACAGAGGGACCAACTTCCTCTGCAAGTTGCTTTTTTGACCAGGCAAAGAAACCTCCACGCGTCCCCTCCTGATTGGCGGCATCCTCCAATCGTGATTTTCTCCAACGACCTGCGCGAAAGAACGCTCCTGTCCTCCGCTAGCTGCCCTGCGGTGGCCCCCGCTCCTCTGATCAGGGACCCCGAGCCGCCAAGGAAGCCGTTGTGCCGAGGAAGAAGACCCTCCGCTGCCGGTACCAAGGTTGTCGCCGGCGAACTCACCAGCCGCCGATCCAGGGAGTAGAGGGTCCACGGGGCTGCGCCGGCGATCGCCGCGGTCACCCGAAACTTGCCCCTCCACACTGTCAACGTGGATGAGTACTCTGTACCTCAGCACCTCCACTTCTTCCGCGCTTGCTTCCGGCGTAGGGCTGCGCTGCCGGCGAACTGCGTCACCATTGCCGAACAGGATACCCGGGAACACACTCGACGGCGACGGCGTGCGCTCGCCCAGCCCAGCAGGTTCCGGGATCACCAAAGTCCTCGCAGTCGGAATGCGGGCGAAGTCCTCCGTCCAGCCGGAGAGCTTGAAGGTGGCGAGATCGTCGCGGTTGTTTGTCTCGATCGCTATGTCGCCCACCACACACGACGAGCCCAGGAGGTCATCAACCACGTCGATGTCCCAAGCATGGGGGAATGCCCTCGAGAACGAGGTTCACCTTCTGGCCCAACGTCCCTCTGCTCGCCTGAGCTTGGCGCGTCCATTGCCGAAAGAACAAGTTGAAACCATCGCCGGCTAGCATCGGGAGCGCAACAACCTTGTTCCTGCTCTCGGCGTTGGCGAACACGAGGAGGAAGTCCTCCGGCAGGTACCTGTGCACGGAGACGACCTCGTCGGAGATGCCAAGCTTCTCGAACAGCGCCTGGTAGACCTGCTCCCTCGAAACCTCCGGCCTTGGCCCACCCACATAAGCCACCATGGCGAACTTCAGTCTAGACTCGAGGTCGCGCATCATCGCCGAACGGCGGACAATGCACACCGGGGCATCCTCCTCCTCCGCCCCGAAGGAAGTCGACGCGGATCCATGGTGGTGCAACACCGTCGCTCGTGCCAACGACGAAGGGGGCGACAGTGGCCGTCGCGCAGTCTCTACTGCCGCGACTCCTCTGTGCAACCCACCCGGCCCTGGCTGGAACGACGAGAACGGCGGCACCATCATGTCACGGCGAGCGAGGAGCTCCCGCCGAAACTCCTCCTCCGAGCGCGGGCTGCGCGGCTGCGTACATGACCTCGCCTCATGCCCATCTTCTCCACAGCGCAGGCAGAGCATGGCGTTGGCACACTCGTACTTCCGGTGCCCGCGGAAGAAGCAGTTGAAACAGCGGCCGAAGAGCTCGGGTGGCACCGGCGTACGCGGCGGACTTGCCGGCGCCGTCGAAGCCGCGACCGCAAGCTCGGCGGACCTCATCGTCGCCTTCCTCTTCCTCCACAGGGTCTTGCGAGACGGAGGCTTGGGGATCCAAGTGAGGCGATCCTTGACTCTTCCCCCCGCCGGAACGACCGCCACCGCCGCCGAAGACACTGCCTGTTCAGCTCCCACGCCCTCCTGCGACGAGGACTCGGAGGACAGGCCGAGCCCGGACACTACCGATCGCTCGCCTCTCATGGTGTGCGCCGACGAGACGGACGCGGGGCTTCCCAGCGCAACGCCTCCGTGCTGGCCACTCCCGACCAGCAGCGCGCACGGGTGCCGAGGCGACTGTCCGTCCATGGCGACGGAGGCCTGGGGAAGGGCGGGGCAGGAGCAGTCACCGGCTCGCCGGGAGGTGGATGCCGTGGCCGGAGCGGCCAGCGGCGGGGAGAGAGGGGAGAGCGGGGTAAACAGACTATTGCTACCCTCTTCTGTGGCAACCTAACACACCCCCATAACAAAATCTTACACACATGTGGGATACCAACTCTTGTACTGTACCATAACTTTATCAATTTTGTCCTCTCCTGTAGCGTTGGTGATAAAACTACTTCCCTGACCAAATGGCACTAGATAAATCGATTGATCACCTCACCCTTTTCATTATCTTTAAATTAATTCGCTTGACCAAATCGCACCAAACACCAACCGCCGCTGCTTTCGCCAAATGCCGTGTTCGTCTTCAATGGATTTGCTCGCTACGAGAGGGGATCACGACCCATTCGATGATAGGACACACACAGAGAGAGACACAGATCAGCCACATTGACCCGACCACTCCCCTCCATCTCCTCACAGCCTCGCACGTTCGCCCCATCCCCATCCTCATCCTCCCGCCCCTCCTCCATCCCGGCGCTCGCCTGAGCTTCTTCTAATTCAAAGGTCCTCCCCACCCCGCCCGCCGTCAAGCGGATCGATTTGCTTCACGGCGGCAGCGGAGGAAAAAGCAGGGGATCCCAGCTCCAGCACGACCGGAGCTTGTCGTTTCCGAAGATTCCAGCTCCACCCGCCCGGATAGATCCAAAGCGCCGCCCGCCCGGATAACAGACTTTGGTACTTTTTCTTTCTTATCCGTCCCCTGTTATTGTTGCTACTATTATTTTCTTGTCATATACTCGCCGTAGCTTGTCCGATCTGTATTAAGTGGCCTTTGCCCTGCATCGTGGCTCTGTTCTGTAAGCCGGCGCTTCGTTCAGAGTTCTCATGGATTCGATTTACTTTGCTGTCGCCCGAATGAAACAAAGCTAGAGTTTTTTTTTTTGTGTGTGTGCTGCGAGAGACGCGACCGGTTCTTCTGTCCTTCGGCAGCACCGATCCATGGTGGCCTCAAGCGAACCTGAAAAATGTGGGTGTCCGTGGATCCTGAACCCCTTGCGCAGCAGCGTAATCGATAGAAACACCCGCCGTTTGTCTTGCTAGCTTGAGTCTTCAGGAAAATGGGAAAATGGTTTTTTTTTTCTTCCAAAGAGTGGTAGACGATGCCATAGCTCTGCCGATGTGCGTGCATCTGTAGTAGGTTCCCCCCTCCCAAGGGAGTGCTTAAGTGCAGCCATTTTTCAGAACTGGTACATCAATTCGGTTCAGTGTGCACAAAAGTTCCTCTTAAAATGTTAAAAGGTAAATGGACACTTGAACAACGATGCTTCTGTGAATGCTTCCGTGGTTGTGCATATCCATAGATGATTGATTATATTCTGAACATAATTTATTTTCCCAGGGGGAGTACTGAATCACAACCATTTTTTTTTCTGAACTTGCGCATAAGTACGGGTCATGTGTGGGAAACATTTTACTAGTTCATTATAAATGTACGAAGGTATGAGCATGGACGTGTTTACCAGATGTTTAACCACTTGTATGAGTTTAGTTTAACCCCTGAAAGATGATATTTTACTTTTTCTTTTTCATGATGGAAGGTAGTGTTCGTCGTAGTATACATGGTTCCCTTTGTTATTCGGTTTATTATCAATACAATAGTGTCAGTTGGATGTCGCATGCGATAAGCCATGAAATCTTATCAAGGAGGATCTTTTTTTTTTTTGCCTCATCTTTGCTGTGCACAATCTAGCTGGGGACAGGTGGACTGCGCTATTTTTCCGGCTTCTTTTGATGAATTGGTATTGCCAATTTTATTTATTCAATATTGGCCTTTCCTAGACTAGATTTCGCGCCAATACTCTTGAATCACTTTGAAGGGCATTGAATTTGTGTGTGCGTGTAAGCTACTGTTTCATGTTTATGCAAAAAATAATATGTGAAAGGAAATTGGAGCGAAAAATCCAAGCAAGTCTTGGCTGAACATGATAACTTTAGATGTGATTTGTTTAATCTTCAAGTTTAAATTTCCTCGTGAATTTTCTACATTTGGTTATAATTGTTCTGTATACCAGGCATGGTAACTAAGGAACTAAGGTTTTGTTTGCTGTAATGGTTGTAGGGGTCAACAGGAGAAAGGAAACCATAAAGGCGACACAAAAAGGGCTCCATTTGGGGGTGGATTGATATAAATAAAGATACATATATAGTTGCATCAAAGTAGAATTTTGGACAAGAATATGTTTGGGATCCAACCCAGGGACTTGATAGATGATTTTAACCCGAGGAGGAGGAGGTGGTCATTGTGGACCACGCCCCCTACATCCATGCCCACCACCAGCCAGAACATCAGGTACAAAATGCCCAGGAAGGGTCATGCCAATGCCTACCACTTGTCAGTGAAGTTTGAAGATCTCTGTGGCTTCATGGTGGAGGGAAATGTGGACGATGTCAATGTTTTGAATGAGGTGAGGGAGAGGATAAGGGAGCAAGCGAGGGTGTGGTGGGCACTGGAGGCGAGCAAGGGCGCAAATTGGTACCTCCAGCCGAAGATCTCATCCAACGGTGGTGAGGGTTTGATTAGGGTCACGTCGCTCAAGCTATCAGTGCTCACTAATACAGTTACATTAAGAAGGCTGATCAGGAAGGGGATTCCGCCTGCACTGAGGCCGAAGGTATGGCTGTCGGTGTCGGGTGCAGCCAAGAAGCGGTCCACCGTGCCTGAGACATACTATGACGAGCTGATCAGGATCACAGAGGGGAAAACCACTCCGGCCACTCGCCAAATCGACCATGTAAGTTTTCGTAAATATTATTATTTGTTCATTGTATCTTATTGTGTTCTTACCTCGTACTGCATATAACCATGATTCCTTATCTTGAAGAAAGTTATTATGTCATCTCTTGGAATATTATGTAAACTAGTGGTTATGCCTGAAAACTTATGATCTATCAACAACCGTTTTACCAGTTCAAACAGGTTCTTTGTTCTTCGATTTCTGATTATGCCTGAAGATTTATGATCTATCGACAAACGTTTTACCAGTTCAAGCTGGTTCGTTGTTCTTTGATTTCTGACAGTGCTTCGGCATACCTTTGTACATACCACGACCAAATAGAGAGTACATAATATCTTTCTAACAAATAATTATGTTTCTTTTCAAAATTATTAGTGAGCAACATCCTGCAAGCATCAAATGGCTTCATTATGAACACTTGGTTTTCATGTGCTTCACTGGTCCAAGTAGCATTCTTTGTATTTCTCATGTGCTGCAATGCCCCTTCATATACTACCTCCGTCTCAAATTAATTGTCATAAAGATAGACAAAAGTGGATGTATCTAGACATAATTTAGTGCTAGATACATCCACTTTTGTCCAACTTTGTGACAATTAATTTGGGACGGAGGGAGTACTTTATCTACTGTCTGTGTTTTACTTAATATGTAGCTTATACGGTTTTATCTAGCTCCTTATCATCACTTATCGGCATACATTGGGCTTTATGTACTCTAATTTGATGAGTCTGTGAAGTAAAAATGAATGCTTTGCCAATATAGGATCTACCTCGCACCTTCCCTTGTCATCCTTGGTTGAACAGCGAGGAAGGCCAGGCGTCTCTTCGACGTGTACTTGTTGGATACTCATTCCGTGATTCAGAAGTTGGATATTGCCAGGTAATTATTGCCAAGTTCTTGTTCATCAAATGCAATTTATCTCACAGAGCACCTTCTAACTGTTTTGTACTTCAGGGTTTAAATTATGTTGCTGCTCTGTTGTTGCTTGTTATGAGGACAGAGGAAGATGCATTCTGGATGCTTGCTGTACTCTTGGAAAATGTTCTTGTCAGTGATTGTTATACAGATACTCTTACTGGATGCCATGTTGAGCAGAGAGTATTCAAAGATCTTCTAGCTAAAAACTGCCCCAGGTATAATTTTCGTTCAATTACTTCGACTGACAGTCATGATGCAAAGGTTCTGAACACTATTCGATTGTCCTAATGTTACAGGATTGCAGCTCATCTTGAAGCAATGGGGTTCGATGTGTCACTTGTTGCCACAGAATGGTTCTTATGCCTCTTCTCCAAAACATTGCCTTCAGAGGTTAGACAATTGTTTAGCTGGTATCAGTGTTTAGCTCATCTGTCAGTGATTGGCCTGAATTCACGGTGAAATCATTTCACAATTACCATTGTTGCTGTGAACAGACAACCCTTCGGGTATGGGATGTTTTATTCAATGAAGGAGCAAAGGTTTTGTTCCATGTTGCTCTAGCAATTTTCAAGGTATTTTCTCAGGAAATCTCCTCCTTTGGGTTGTATTTGAAAAGTTATAATGCCTTCTACTTGTTTGGCATTACTTGAGTTTCACTATTCATAAGTTCTCGATTATCTGCAGATGAGAGAAGATGATCTTCTACGGATCCAACATATTGGTGATGTAATTGATGTTCTGCAAACAACTGCTCATCATCTATATGAGCCTGATGAGCTGCTCACGGTAAATATTCGCTCTTCTGTACTGACAAATGTGGTTCAGTAGTCAGTGACGTTGCATACTGTTAAAATCGGATCTACAGTAAAGTGAAAGTTAGAAGTTTCAAGCCATGCCAGTGTAGCTTATCAATTAGATGTTGCATGCTTAAAGCACTCAATTACCAAACACTGGAATCTGATTTATCCACGTTTACCATTTTCCTTCCCTAGTTTGCTTTTGACAAGATTGGGTCCATGACGACAAACACAATCACAAAAGAAAGGAAAAAGCAGGAGACGGTCGTGATGGCCGAGCTCGACCAGAGAACTAGACGGCTGAACTCACTCAAGATGGATGCATGATGTGATGTGTACAGAAGTTACATGCTGGTATGCTGACCCTTGTTTGTTTTGGAAAAAGCCGAAGACAACGTGGTGAGTAAGCACTTTTGATTCCTAGTCAGGCTGGGCTGCTCGACGAGTAAAAAAGAGAACACTTGTGGTCCATGGACAATGAGTGGATGCAAAAAGTTGCAATGTGGGTTTGTTTTTGAAACTTCATGTTGCGTGTTTCTTTGCGTGTGTGCCCCATTCTGCTGCTGTTTTGGAACATGTGTAAATCCGACATCTTGGTGAAATCATTTGGCAATACCTTTTGTTGCAAGTGCTGCATGCACGAAATGGAGCTCAGAAAAGCTTGTTTCTTTGTAATGCCTGATGTTTGCACAATCTGAGTTCTTAGAATGCAACCTGATGTTGTAGCCGGCAGCATGGCTGACCTAAGTACCTAAAGAATGGTGAGAAGCTTGTCCATTACTAATCCAAAGTATCTATATCAATCATATCAGACACCATTAATACGTACGGACTGTTTCTCTGTTTTAAAATTCCTAACCGCAGCGGCTCGTCAACCCAATTTTATTAACCTTGCTTGTATATATTCCTTTAAAACAGAATCACAATATCTCCCAATTCGCTTTGAGAAACGAGCCATGGATCTATATATTGACGACTTACACTCCTAGTCAATGTCGAATTTGGAGAAGTCGGTGAAAGAGTAGCGGGTGTACACCTCGCGCCCCGTCTTGGGGTCGCACACCAGGATTGAGTTCCCAACGGCTCAGTACGACGCGGCTCTCCATCGTCTCTCCTCCTTCCTAAGGATGGCAATTTTAACCGTGGGTACGGGTATTCGCGGGTATTCGACCCGTATGGGCAGGGTATGGGTACACTTTTATACCCATGGGTAGTACCCGTACCCTACCCATCAAGTCATGGGTAGGTCATGGGTATCAAGTTATACCCGTGGGTATACCCATACCCTACCCATTTACACTGACATGTGGGCTACTTTGGCCATATGTAACCCAACAGGAAGCAACCCACAAGGCCATGACTCCAGGGTTAAGGCGATGAGGAGAAGGGTCGGTCAAAGCGTCCTCGTAATCCCCTCGTCTCCCAAATATCCCCAAATTTCAATCACTCCTTAATCCTCCCATCTTCTAAATACTCAAACTAAGAAGATAAATTCCTAGCGGTGAGGCATACAATTGATCAAACTGATATTTTTTGTCAAATGTTCTATCAATGAATATAATAACTTGTGTACCCGCTGGGTATCCAATGGGTACGGGTATCCTTCGAGAATGGGTATGGGTAGATTTTCATACCCATGGGTACGGGTATGGGTAGAGTTTTATACCCGTTGACTATATAGGTATGGGTATGGTATTGCTCTACCCGCCCCATACCCTACCCATTGCCATCCTTACTCCTTCCTCTCCCCAAGTCATCTCCTCCTAATCCCCGAGCCAGCACCCCTTAGCGTCCGCATTCACTCCATAGCGTTGACTAACGGTTGATGTTTTGTTATTTTCTTTTATAATAATCTCGAAATATTCAATTATGGAACTAATTCTATGTAATCACTTTAGTAAATAAGAAAAAGTAACTGAAAAAGTTCATGTTTTTTGTAAAATATTCCGTGCACTAAATAAATGTTCATGCTCTAAAAATATACATCGACTAAAAAAATCATCGACAAAAAAAAATGTTCATGACTTTAAAATCAATGTACACGGATCAAAATTTATTTGCGTGTTTGAAAGAAATCAATCGTCTAATAACGGTTCAATGGTTGAAACAAAATGCATATTCATGTATTACCCAAAGGTGAAAATAAAAGCAAAGATAAAAAAGAAACCTCCTAAGGGTGGACCTGATTAATTAACGGACCTAATCAGGCCATCAAGGCTATTTATGTGTTTTGTGCAACAATTATAGCAAATATTTGGTGTTTTGTGCAAAAACAAGTTGTGGTTGTGGTTCTACGCAAAAAAATGCCCCAACAAATTAAAAAACCAAGGATGAGCAGAATGTACCGAAAGGCAGAAACATCCTGCCAAACCCGAATACCCAGATTTCTCCAGCGCTACAGGTGGGAAACATGACATTTGAGAGTACAGATGTAGACATAATTTTAGCGCATTTAACCACCGGGCAAGGCACTAAATAGATATAGATATAGTGCTAGAGCATCAAAATATTTGTTGCGGTAAAACACAGACACCAATTCTTAGCTCATCACATCACAAAATAGCTTATTATTATCGTTTTAATTTTCTCGGGACACGACCTGATATGTCCATCAAGGACCACACGACCTTCACTTCAAACCTACCAGCACCACGGTTTACTTCCGCTATCTGATGATTGCGGGGTTGTGGTGTGAAATCTTCAATGGTAGCGTCAGGAGCACCACCACAGAGGCGACACCCCGTACCATCAAACTCAATTGTGAGCTTTCTGTCCAAACGGATAGTCATGACATGGCGTCGCAGCTTTATAAATGTGTTTTCGCCACGAGTCTCCACGCCATCTTCCTTGCTATCATGAACCACAATTTTTTCTTCCACGCCCTCAATGCCAACTGTGATCTCTCCACAAAAATGCCCCTCGAGTACCTTGATCTCGAAAGTACCCTCGACTGCATTTAGAATGGTTGTGTAGTTCACTTTCACAGCACTGAACCAGCTCTCAAGAGTTTGACTTCCAACGTTAACCTTCTCATCTCTAGGCTGAACTCGCCCATCAATGCTTAATAGCCCCTTACTGATTTGCTGTTCTAAAGGCTCTTCATCAATCTTGATTTTAAGATTCATCTCTAGATATATGAAATCAAGTAACACTAGACCTCGACCTGGGCCAGTTAAAATCAATCTTTCATCCTACGAAAGAGAGTCACCAAATATTAGAGTCCATTCTTCTAAATACCACTAGAGCGACAATACGAAATAGAGTTATAAAGTAAACATAATCATGATGCACATCTTTTGACAACAACCAACTAGTACAAGTAGTGGTTTTGAAGGAAAGATGTACCTCTGAGTTAATAGTCTGGTAATCCTCCCTATTGCGTTTAAAGAGGTATATGCACTTATGGTCAACGTTGTCTCTCACGATGATAGTGCCATAAACATTGATGGGGAAGCCTCTATCTGACGAGACTATCTTGATCGAAAGTATGTTCGCAGAGTCTTCTAGGTTCAAACCACGTCTATACCCAGTGTTGGTGAATCGCATCGGAGGGATGCACGCTGCAACAGAAAAACAAACAACACGAGATTCAGTTTCTATTCATTCCGCGGGAAATTAAAGTTGTGACCAAGTTTCGCTCCTCAACACAGAAATCTATTATTACTTCACTTAACTAATAGAAATCGCTCGACGGTGATATGATACCATATATAGTTGATGCAAACAGCATGAGTGAGGAGGAAAGGAGAGACTATAACAAAACCTGATATGAACGATGTACTCCATCCGTCATTAGTGTCAAACTTTGTGACATTTAATTCCGGACGGAGGGAGTAATTTAGTTCCGTTATGCAGCAATCAGGTTTCATTAATGGAAACCGATTAAATTTGACAGCTATAAGAGTCAACAGAGGCATAACAATTAAGATAATAAAACAGAAGAGTTGCATTGGGACCCAATAGGGAAATCTTAATTACTGAACCACTAAGATATTCTTTTGAAGCAATGAGTGATCAGTAATCAATACATCATGTGCACTTATACACACAATTATAAAATATATGGGGCTGAATAAAGATCGATGAGAGGTTTGCACATCACTAAAGCAAACTATCTATAACAAATCATCAAACGTGTAACACAATATATGATTCTCCCAAATTCTCCGGTCCTTCACTACATACCCCTCCTGCGGATCTCCATTAAGGTTAGGATTAGACTTCCCTTTTCACTCTTTTGTTTCTTGGTTACTATTATCTTTTAGGTGCAGTACTGAAATATGTTAGGTTCTTGGGGATTGTTTCTTCTTCCCTTCCTATGACCTGTTCCCATTACTCACGTACCAATACAATTTATTTACGTGTGAACCAAACACCTTGTCACTTTGTAAGAGTACAACAATTTGAGATATTAAAAAGAGAAGAGTTGCATTATATTGGACGCAATTTGGCTAGACGTACACTCCTCGTCGATGTCGAGTTTGGAGAAGTCGTTGAAGGAGTACCGCGTGTAGACATGGCGCCCCGTCTTGGGGTCGTACTCGAAGATCTCGGTGCGCCGCGGCTCTCCGTGGTCTGTCCTCCTCCTTCCTCGCCTTGTCCTCTTCCTCTCGCCGAGTCATCTCCTCCTGCTTCTTCACCTGAGCCCTCATTGATTTCACATCCATGAAGAGATCGTCAGAATCTTCCTCCTCCTCTACACGCTCCATGGCCAAAGTTTTGATTCCTCGATGAAGGGAAACCTAAACAGCTAGCGGAGGCTGCAGAAGTGCAGAGAAGCTCCTGGCCATTGCGAGCCAGTATTTTTTTTATCCTTTAATTTATGTCGTACGTTGGGCTGGGCCAAGGCCCAAAGGATACAAGGGATCCTTTCCTCTCCTACGCTATAGGTCACGTTGCATCTCTACACGAAAAGGTCGGCCGGTGGTGGCGACGGAGACGGAGAAGACGGTGTCGGTGAAGGAGTAGACGGTGACGACTTACACTCCTCGTCGATGTCGAAGACGGAGAAGTCGGTGAAGGAGTAGCGGGTGTACACCTCGCGCCCCGTCTTGGGGTCGCGCTCCAGGATGGACTCCATGACGGCTTGGTGCGCCGCGCCTCTCCGCCGCCCCTCCTCGTCCTTCCTCGCCTGCTCCTCCTCCTCGCGCAGGCGCGCCTCCTTTGCCGCCTCCATCCGGGCGGTCTCCTTCGCCTCGTTGTACAGCAAAGGCTCCACGAAGAAGTCTACATCGTCCTCCTCGATATGCACCATGATTGATCCCCAAGCCGCCGACGATGATGAAGCTGCCCGACTCGTCCTTGCTTTCTTTTGAGGGAATCGTCCTTACCGATGATACTCTTGTGCCTGCTGCTTTTGGCTGGCCCATGCATGGCCCAAGGGATATTTGTTCCTTCTGTTTTGATGGGCCTTCATCTTTGTCGATTTCTATCGCTGCCTTGGAACAAAAGGCCTATAAAGTTTCCGCGAGATTGGTTTAATGAGCGGATGCATGCAGCACCAACTTATGGCAACCCTGAGCATGGACGAACACACAAATTAGTCAGCTATATGTACAATTGGTATCAACGGGTACATCCAATTTAGAGCTACTCTAGCAGAATCACTATGGGCGCGGTTTTCAGTTCGTGTTTCAGTGTTTTTTTTTTCAGTTTCGATTCATCGCGCAGTAGCAGTGCCCGTAAACATAACCGGCATATTTTGATTTCTGATTTTGCCGCGAATTTAATTGACAAAAGAGACGATAAAAACCACCGATTACAACGATTATCGCCGACGGTGATCACCGGAGTAGCCCTATCCATAGCCCTAACCTTAGCCTACCCGAGGGCGGCGCCGCTTCCCAAAATGTTGCAGCGGCGCTGCTAAAGAATGGCGCCGCCGCTCAGTCCTCATCGGAGGAGCCTATGTACTACAGCTCCACGAGCGAGGCAGCGATAGCCTTCTCGAGGAGCACCGCGTTCGCCTCGAGCTCCACTTCCTCCGCTGCAGAGCGCTGGCAGAGATTCGTCACAACGACGTCCACTGCATTGTCGGGGACGATGTCGAGCTCGGAAAAGGAGGAGCCAAATGCCGCCGGGTCGTACTCCGGCAGTGGCTCCTCCTCACGATGGGCGCGGGAGGAGCTCCCCGCGCCGCAAGGGCGGAGGGCGTGGAGGCGGTCGAACTCCGGGAGGGCGCGGTACGCTACGTTGTCCGGCACGGGAATGTCGTTGTTGGTGAAGGTGTGCGCCGCCCTCTTCCTTGCGGCGTCGGAGCGCACCACCCGTCACCACGCTTCATCCACTACAAGAAATATGCTGATACACGACGCTCTATTTTCGTCACCAAATCGTCATCATATTTCATCCATGACGATTCTATGACGAAAAACAAATTGTTGAAAACCGAGCGTCAGTAATTAACCACAACGACGTTTTTTTTGGAAACGTCATGGATATCCACGATGATTTAGGAACGTCATGAATCTATGACGGTCGAAAATCGTCAAGAGCGGTATGGCCAAGCCACATCAGCTCCAACGTGGCCAGTCCGACGTGGCAATATTAAGACGAAACCAAATCGTCATGGAATGAAATCAGCCCAGTCCATTTCAGTAATCTATTTGGGCCAAGTTCAATAATTCTAGCCTTTTTACTGGTCCATGGATAGTCCATTTCCGTTTGGGCCTTAGCCTTTTTAAGGCCTTTTCCGTTTTATGGCCTTGGCCTTTTCAGTGATACATTTAATTATTTTCAGCCCTTTTTAGAGCCCATATATTTTTAGTCCATTCCAGTAATTAACAATTTTGTTATTTTTTACATTCTATAGGGATAGTTTTTTCGATCCAGCAACTTCTGGCCCTTAGTCCACTTAGATGCAGAATAACAAGACAGATTTTTTTTCTAACTCTTTTTGGTCCAGGTACAAAATGCATTTCAAGCAAATATTTCGAGAATCAAAAGATCACATTACATAACACGTTGTGTTCCAATCACAACATTGCAAATTAGATCAAAATCTCACAAGACAGGAGGTCCAAAATAGCATAATGTTTAGCTGGCGGATAACAGTTTCGAGTCTAGTAGGGTTCTAGATGAAGTAAAAACTAGACGCCAGAACAGAAGATTGACATCAACTTCATGAGCTTGGAATACTCTATTTCTTCTTCTCCGTGCCGGTTCCAGCAGATCTGTACATCACAGCAAAACATTAGTTTAAAGTCTGTAGGGATGGAAGTGGGAAAATGAGAATAATTTAGACTATTTGCCACAGGATCGCTGTCAATACAGACATTTTAAACAGGGTAATCAATTTTACAGAGCTTTAACAAGTATTTGTCTTAAAAAATGGTCTACGATGCATTCCAGGTGTAGACACAGAATTCCCAGCATCATCTGAAATATTGACCGAATAGTCCTAACATTCTTCAAGCTTATCTATACTTTGTTTATCACGAGCCAAACATATTTCCAAGTTGATAGTACTTCATGTGATATATCAACTATTGAAAAATAAATCATTGTAGTAGCTCTTCAACACAGAAGATAAAATCAAAGAAAATGTAACCAAATTTCAGAGTGGCTCACCTCATCTTCCTGAGGACACCAGTATAACAAGATGTAGAAGTGTAATAACTAATACAATCATAGAATAACAAGCTACAAGGTTCTTCAAACTTCTTCAGCATGGAGATCCTTCGATAGAGGCCACAACCTCGGCTCCTGCTCCTGCCATATGAACCATATCGACAACCATAAGTCAGGAAAGTAAATATGCATCAGTTCCAAGGTCAAATAATCAAAAAACTGCTCTAGAGTAAAATACTACTAGGCTACAGGTGATCCCTTGTGTTGCGGCCTCAAGACACAAGAATTTCTACTCTTCCCTGCTGCCATATTCCTCGAGTTCCACAAAAAGATGCATAATGCGCACACACAATATATGAGCATCTACATTGAACTACCATGCATACGGAACCAGCAGGGTTGGGGAGAGCAAGATTACCTCAATTCCGAGAAATTGATGGGTGGCTGAGCAGCAGGATGCTGGCGGCGGCGAAGACAGCAACACACAAGAAGCAGGTGCTATGCAGCACAACACAACCAGGGGCAGGAGCCCTCCTCCATCCTCAAAATGCACAAGTCTGTCCAGAAAAAAAACTACATTGCAATAATATACCTGGTACAGGAGAACAACATCCATCTCAACAAAAAAAGGAACCAACATAGAAATATTTATTTGGATCTCCATATAGATAATCAGGATGTATATTTACTCACAGGCATAGCTAACTGATGGCCAAGTATTGTATAAGTACCAAAAGCATATGACTATTGATCTACTAGTTTTTAAGCAAGAATCTAGAGACAAATTATTTCATTCTACAATTATAAGACATAACCAATTTCATTTTCATATCCTTCGGTTGGTGTCTCTGTTGTTTATGGAAGCAAAGAACATGTTACTCTTATATCTCTACCGAAGGAGATAACTTTGTCCTCGTTACAATTGCTTGATCTTGCGAGCTTGCAGAATACCCAAAATACCCAACACAAGGTATAAATAGCATAGTCTAAAAACAGATTAACAATGTAGTAGCTTTTTTCAATACTTACAAATCATGTGGGATTTGCTGGCAGTTTAAGACAGAGAAGGTATGCACACTGTGTAACAACACTGCCTACATTTTTCATCAATCCAGAAGCATAATAAGGATCACATGTCCATTTTCCGGGAACATTATGCTACCTAATGCAAGTGTAAAGGCCACCCTTGTTCCGGGAACGTGTCCATCTTCACTCCAGGCCCCGCATTCATAATCCAGCACTACTATGCACACTGCAACGTAAACAGAACTTTGTCATTCATAAGAATGCTACAAACCTATACAAACCACTTACTCAGGTTCATAAGGGAGCCAACATATATAGATACACCTAAGAATAGGTTAACAGAGGTGACAAATTACCCAGATGATGTTCTATTACTACCCCATTCAAAAAACTATCAGGATGACAAGTTGCATCAGGAAGATGTTACTGCTAATACCAACAGAATAGTATGACAAAAATTCTACAAGTAGCAACAAAACCAGCATCAAATTTAGGTTTTCTGCATCAAATTTATTTCCATATCCACCTAATTGTGAGTCCATACAAGCCTCTGTAGCGAAGACTAACCATGTAACACTATAGCTATAGCATATCGGCATCATACTCCACTAGTAAAATACTCACATGAACAAAGGGGATTATTTACAAGAACAGCATGGATGAGGATGGGGTGGGGGAGAGAGATCTCACCGGGAATCTACAGGTTGGGGAAGGCGTCGGCAGCAGCACAAGGGCAGGTTTGTGGACAAGCAACAACAGGTCGGGGAGGAGGTGGCCGGCGCAAGCAGCTCGGGGAGGTGGTCGCCGGCAGCAAAAGCTGATCCTACTCGTGGCGTGCTGTGCAGTGAGAAGACGAGCAGAATAAGATTGGATCTGAGGAGGAAGAGGGGAATTGGGGGTTGTCTCCGCGTGACCAGCTTGACCTACGGCGCAAAATTAACCTGTAAACCGGCGGGAATCGGGCGTGGTGCTCACCGGGAGGGGCTTGGGGAAGTCTTGGTTGCCGGCGTGGACGAACGGCGGCGAAATCCGGCGGGGACGAGCTCAGCGTTGAGGAAGAAGAACCTGAAATCTTCCTGTCTCCGGGCGTTCCAGCAAGCTCCGCTTGTCGAAGACGTCGAGGGATACGAGGTGCACCCGCTGGTACCCATGAAACGGGTTGTGGGCGAGTGATGCCACGGCGCAGCGAGGATGCCCTCACGGTGGTGGTTTTCTGTGCAATTTTGAGAGATGGAGGGAGAAGCAACGAAAGAAGAGGATGGCGGCGCAAGGAGGGAGAGGGCAGAGTTAGGGTTCTTGGCTTGGAGGAGGTGGTGTGTAGAGGTGGATCTGAGGGGAATCGGGGGTTGTTTCCGCGTGAGTGGTGGGTCCAACGTCGGGAGAGGGGGAACGTCCCAAAATTTAGGCGCGCTTGTCCCGCGACTCCCGCCGGAGCATCCCAAAATTTTAGAAGGAAAAATTATGAGGGAATTTTGGTGCAAAAGAGAGTGGGATTTGGTGTAAAATTTTAAAATTTGTTGTAAAAATTAAAACCAATATAAGAAATAGGTAGACATTGTTTAAAAAAAATAAAAAAAGATAGATACAAATACAAAATAAAAGAATTTTCCTCTTATTTCAATCCGTTGGGAAACATGACAACATGACGCACCGTGGAGGTTTTCCATTTTTTCTATTTTTTTAGTTTCTATCGGCGGTTTGAAAACTCGTTCGAATTCGGCTTTGGACCGTTCGGGTGTCGTGGTTAAATATGTGCCCATTCTTGAGTTATCTCCTCCGAAGATTCTTGGGTTTCGGGCCAAATGACGGATGTTATGGCCACACTCATGGCATAGTTTTTTGAAACGTGCCCATATTCTACACAAGCATGCATAATGGAACAACTAACAATGTTCACGAAGAAAGTTTTATTTTTCATTGTATAAAAACATCATTTTCCATCTTCGGAGTGTAAAAAAGGGGTTTTTTGTGAAGCACCTACCAAAAATATGTTACAAAATTGTAGAAATAAAAATTCTAAATATATTATGTCATATTTTATCTACAAATAACAAATTTTATACCTCTCAATAGCTCTAAATACACGTCTGTTGAAAAAGACAAATTTCTGCCGATTCCGATGAAACCGGGCCAAATTTGAACTACAGGTGCCTCATATGTTGCTCATGATTTTTTGTAAAATTCATTTTTAGATACACAACTACCTATTCTAATAGAGATGTACCAATATTTTCTCAATATTCAACCCCTAGCTACGAACGGTCATGCACGCCGTCTTGGCTTTTTCCTGAAACGGACATAGAAAATTCCAGAAAATTCAAAAAAAAAAAATGACGCAAGGCCTTCGCGTGGTGTCATTATATATGTCCTAGTATCCACCAAAAATAATAAACTTGGAATACGACAACTGGGTTGAAAAGGTGTTCATAGAAATGAGCTATCTCCTCCGAACATTCTTGGGTTTCAGGCCAAATGACGGATGTTATGGCCACAATCATGGCATAGTTTGTTGAAACGTGCCCATATTCTACACAAGCATGCATAATGGAACAACTAACAATGTTCACGAATAAATTTTATTTTTCATTGAATACAAACATCATTTTCCATCTTCGGAGTGTAAAAAAGGGGGTTTTTTTGTGAAGCACCTACCAAAAATATGTTACAAAATTGTAGAAATAAAAATTCTAAATATATTATGTCATATTTGATCTACAAATAAAAAAATTTATACCTCTCAATAGCTCTAAATACACCTCTTTTGAAAAAGACAAATTTTTGCCGATTCCGCTGAAACCGGGCCAAATTTGAACTACAGGTGCCTCATATGTTGCTCATGATTTTTTGTAAAAATCATTTTTAGATACACAACTACCTATTTCAATAGAGATGTAACAATATTTTCTCAATATTCAACCCCTAGCTACGAACGGTCATGCACGCCGTCTTGGCTTTTTCCTGAAACGGACATAGAAAATTTTAGAAAATTCAAAAAAAAATCAAAATGACGCAAGGCCTTCGCGTGGTGTCATTATATATGTCCTAGTATCCACCAAAAATAATAAACTTGGAATACGACAACTGGGTTGAAAAGGTGTTCATAGAAATGAGCTATCTCCTCCGAACATTCTTGGTTTCGGGCCAAATGACGGATGTTATGGCCACACTCATGGCATAGTTTGTTGAAATGTGGCCATATTCTACCCAAACATGCATAATGGAACAAATAACAATCTTGTCAAAGAAAGTTTTATTTTTCTCTTAATAAAAATACCATTTTCCATTTTCGGAGTGTCAAAACAGGGTTTTTTTGTGAAGCACATACCAAAAATATGTCGCAAAAAAGAACCAACTATAATTATGAAGTTACTATACCATATTTCATGTTCAAATAACCAAATTACAACCTCCCGATAGATTAAAATACACCTCTTTGAAAAAGACAAATTTCTACGGATTCAGGTGGAAACGGGTCAAAATTGAACTACAGGTTCCTCGTAGTTTGGTCATGATTTTTTGTAAAAATCATTTTTAGCTACACAAGTACCTATTTCAATAGAGATATAGCAAGAGTTTCACAAAATTTCACAATTAGATAAGAATAATCGTGCCCGTCCTTTTGACTCCAAAACCGTTATTCAAAATCCCCTAAAGTCTTAATAAATATATGATCATGGGAATGATTGTTTTATGTTTAAAAAATGGTTCAAATGGTTTATAATTACGAAAAATAATTTTTTCAATTTTTTCAAAATTGGTTAAGTTCGATTATGAGGTGAAATTCAAATCATAGAATGAAAACAGACAAAAAAAACAAAAAAAAAAGACCTAGCCCAAACCAGATGCTAGCTCGCCCGTGCAAGCAACCCAATGCTCGTGTCCCTGCCGAATTCGGCCCATGCTGAATTCCCTCTTGTTTCGTGGTCTCGTTGGGCTTTGGCCCAAAGTGAGTTCGATCACCAACAAAAGGAACGAACACATTCCTCTAACAAGATGTTTTCGGTGGCCTGGTGGCTTGCTGAGACCGCGCGGTACCAATAGGTGCAAGGTTCGAACCCCCACCGAGCGCATTTTTGAGGCATATTCCACAGGATGCATGGCGTCAATAAGCATTAAAAGAAATGAACACGTTCTTCTAACAAGAGGTGTTCGGTGGCCTGGTGGCTCGCTCACGCCGCGCGTTACCCGTAGGTGCACGGTTCGAACCCCCCACCGAGCACATTTTTGTGACATTTTCCACAGGATGCATGGCGTGGCAAGTCTCTTTCCCTGGTCCCACATGTCATTGGCAGTATGTCCCATTTACCTATCCCATATGGCAGCTGTCCCACATGTCATGCCAGAGTTGATGATGTGTCTATCCAAAAGACAAGCCACGTGGGCGGAGTTGATGATGTGTCTATCCAACAGACATGCCACGTAGGCGGAGTTGATGATGTGTCCGTTCAGACGTACCAACGCATCCACATTTAGAATGTCATGACGATTTAAATTCATCGTGATCGGTTCAAAACAAGGCCATAATCGTTCATGACGATATCACTTCACAAAATCACGACGTTTTTTGGCCAAATCGTCATGAAAATTCAGTGTTTTTAACCCCTCTAGCGGCTAACGACGGTATGGCACAAAATCGTCATAACTTTATGACGATTTCGTCCATCGTCGTTGCGAGAACGTCATGTATCAACACATTTCTTGTAGTGATCAGACAGATCTGACGGGTCGAACGGGGACCAGAAGGCGGGATCGCGCTTCGGGGTCTTCAACTTCGACGGCATGGTGGCGTGACGGAGATGGATCTGGGTGGAGGCGCGCTTAATTTATTGTTGGAGGTGTGTGGCTGTGCGAAGGGATTGCTCGCCGGTGGCGGCGGAGAAATGGGGGCGTGACCTGAAAATGACCGCGCGACCACTACTTGTAGGGTTCCGCGTGCTCTGCTACGGCCGAAACTGTGACCCCAGCTCGTAAAGCCGCCGTAATTTCACCGGTTTGGCCCTTTTATGGGTTCTGCTAAAGTTTCTCTTAGAATTGGAAATCAACTCCCCTGACCTATCTTTTAGGTGAGTTCCGCCGTTGCTGCAAGTAAAGAAAAAAGGCACATCCACCACCGTCTCCTCCATAGTCGGTTCCCCACTCCTCCGACCGGCCTCGCCGGCGTCGGGAGGGGTGGGGAATCCGAACTATGAGTAGATTTTTCCGCAAAAATTGAATTTTGAGTAGATTATATTAGGGTTTGGTATCCGTCTTCTTCGTCAATGAAGATGCCATCATCTACAGTAATTAATCTTTGGCCTACTATTATTAAAAACAGCGGGCAATAGATATAGCGGCCCGATTGCATTTTGAGCAAGGTGATCCTATTTTGAAGCCTATGTAATTCGTTTGCTATAGCTCCATTTAAAGTTGAATGTTTCTCCTCTCGCGCCGTCTGCTCTAGGCGACGGAGGAGCGAACCCGAGAAAACAGCACCATTACCCCCTCATCTCTCCCTCCCTTGCCTTGGTGCTCCTGGAGGCCACCGTCGGACAAGGCCATGATGCGTTGGTGGTGGGGGCGGCTGGGATTTTCCCTTGGGGCCCTCGTGCGGAGGCATGGAGGTTACTATGATGCTGGGATCCATCCTCTCCGTCAAGCTCGTGGGCTGGTGAGTCTCCCCGAACCCCTCCTCGCTGTTCTTGCTCACCGATTAGAGTGGTCTAGGGTTGGCTAGCGGCGGTGTGGACTCGTCGGCGATTGTTTCGGCCGACGGAGCAACCTGGATTGTTGGGCCAGGTCTTGGCGGAGGCAAGGCGCCTCCCCACGCCTGGTGGACTGGTGGAGGACGAGACCACCTTGGGTGTTGGTCTGCTAGCGCGGATACTGTCCGCATCGTTTGGCTTGACGCACCTGCGGTGAAGGTTCGGGCAAGGTCGCCGTGCTATAATCGCAGATGAGGTGTTACGGCCGCCTCACATGGATGGGTCGGGGTAGGGACCCAGGGCCCTAGCAAGCCCTAGTGTGCCTTTGATATGGATCCGTGGGGGTTGCTGCCCCTCGATCTAGCAGGAGGAGCATGATACGTCCATTTTGCATCACCGTTTTATATTGTTATTTTCTATTATTCATCGATATATTTCATGGTATGATTTATTATTTATGTTATTTTATCTTAATTTGCATGTTTCATTATTTTTGGAGAATAAACACCAGGACAAAAATCTGATGGAAAAAGCACCGTCATGATACCGTATTTTATAATATCAGAAGAAGAGGGGGCGGGGGGAGGGGGGACACCGGAGGTGTATTAGAAGTTCAGAGGAGGAGTCCAGCCAGAAGGGGAGCCAGAGTGGGGCCACTAGGGGCCCACACCATGAGGTGGCGCCCCACCTTGGCCGCTGATGGTGGCAGAGTTGACGCCCTCGTTGGTAAACCCCAAGAGAAAAGTTGTGAAGAGTGCAGCAGCAAGTTTTCCCTCAGAAAAGAAACCAATGTTAAATCGACCAGTAAGAGGACAAGCAATCTTTGAAGGTTGATGCAGCTGAGGTGGTAGGGCGCACTACCGGCTCAGCAACAACGTGGAAGCTACACAACACAATCAAATCACTTTGTCGAAACTAAGCAGTGAGGTTGTCAATCTCAGCGTTTTTGCTGAACACAAAGAGGTTAAACATATGGTGTGGAAAACAGTATGAAAACACTAGGAACAGTATGATAGTGGTGTGAAAGCAGTAGGTTATTTTATCAGTATGAGGACAAAGGACCGGGGTCCATAGTTCACAAGTGGTGTCTCTCCGTGAAAGATAAATAACATGTGTTGTGAACAAATTACAACTAGGCAATTGACAGAAATGAAGACTGCACTGTAGTGCATATGCAAGACATAAAAATTACTATGTGATTCATGCGGGCATTACAACAAGATACATAGACCGTTATCCAGCTGCATCTATTACTACTAATCCACCCTCCGAATATCAATTGCAAGCAACTGATAATCGCAGTAAGCAAAGTGTGTAATGTAAACAATAACATCATCCTTAGACAAAGAATTGTTGTTTTCTCCCTAATGGCAACAACACATCCTCTATCCGTCACGTTTCTGTCACTCGAGCATAGATGCAAAGGAGGCATGAACCCATTATCGAGCATAAATACTCCCTCTTGGAGTTACTAGCATCTACTTGGCCAGAGTATCTACTAACAATGGACAACACGCAAGATCATAAATAACATATGCATGAAGTTAACATAATAGATTGATAATCAAAAGACATAGTATTCAACATTCATCAGATCCTTGCAAACACAACATGTAACATTACATAAAGATGAACTTGATCATGTTAGGAAGCTCACAAGATCTAAGCATCAGGCACAAAGTGGAGAGAACAATAATCTAGCTACTGCTATGGACCCGTAGTCCAGGGATGAACTACTCACGCATCACTTCAAATGAGGGCATGGTGGTTTTGACCCCTCCAGTGATGATTTCCCCCTCCGGCAGGGTGTTGGGGAGAGCTCCAGAACACTCCTGATCTCGGGATGATGATGACGGCGGCCTCGGGTGTTTCTCGACTAAGAGTGATATATTTTTAGGGTTTTTGCCTCGGGGGGAATAAATAGGCGAAAGGGAAGAGGCGGTGGAGGCCTGGGGGCGCCACACCACCCCCTGGATCGGCCAATGGGGGACCGCACCAACCTATGGTGTGGCCCCCCTGAGGCCCCCCTCGGAACCTCTGGTATTTCTAAGACTTCCGGACTTCGAATTTTCCAATTCCGAGAATATTTCCAGAACAACTTTTCAGAAACTAAAAACAACAGAACACAGGGAACTGGCTCCATGGCATCTTGTAAATCGCTTAGTCCAGAAAATCTATAAAAATGACATAAAGTGTATAGTAAACATATGGGTAATAACATGAAAACAACATGGAACATCATAAAATAGGGATATGTTTACGACGTATCAACATCCCAAGCTTAGTTCTTACTCGTCCTCGAGTAGGTAAACAATAAAAACAAATAATTTCTGAAGTGACATGCTACCAACATAAACTTGATCATCAAAGTATTGTAAAAGCATATGTAAGCTAAGATCATAGAACTTAAACCTAAGCATGGTAAATAGAACTTTGATAATAAAGCATAGCAATCACCTTGCATCATGAGAAGTAACTCCAATAAAAGATCATGAATAATAATGCAAAGAAATATATACGTTCGTTTCAAATATAAAGAAAGCATGGCAAAGTGATATTTCGCTAGTCCTTAAAAGTGGGGAAAAACATAAATACCAGGACACCTTCAAAGTTCATGAGGAAGACTAGAACAAATAATTATAGAACAAGCAATAAAACATCATGAATCAATTAATAATGTTTTGGGACAAATGCACATAAAACTCAGAATGGGAAAATGCTCTCTCAACTGTGCATAAATTTATAAGATGGAGACTCAACATAAAAGTAAACCAAGGCCTTCGGAGAGGGAAGCATGGATCACTCATGTGCAAGAGCTTTTATTTTATTAAAAAGAGGTATATAAAGTTTGACACTCCTCCCATCCATCTTACACAAACCATGGCTAACCAAATCCTCGGGTGCCTACCAACAATCACATACCATGGAGGAGTGTCTATACTTTGGGAGATGTATGGTAATGTCAACGAATGGTAAACAGAAAATACAGTACGTCAAAATCCAACTAGATTTCACAAGAGCGGTTCCCATATGAAGGACGCACCTGGTGTAGAAGGTCATCCCTCTTTCTCTTTTGTTTACAGAATTATGCTTTGACTGATAAATCAGGGGCAAAAATAGTGAAGAGATTTTGTGTGTATTAATTTGGGGCTGGGCACCCCGCTGCCAGCTCTTCTATCAATTGGATAAGCGGATGAAGCCACTAGTCTAGGGTGTGAAATCCAATCAACAAGTGAGATAAAGATTCTCTATTTACGTCCTCATGAGCAAAAATAGGAACACAAAGGTGGAATAATTTTGAAGGTTTTAAAGGTAACACATGAGCAATTTACTTGGAGTGGCAGTTAAATACCACATCTAGGTAGGTATGGTGGACACAATGGGAAAACATTGGTTTTAGGGAGTTGGATGCACGAGTAGAATTCCATACTCATTACAGGTGGATGCTAGCAAAAGACTGGGAGCGACAAATCAAGAGAGCATAAGAGCCATAATCATGCATAGCGAGAAAACACCATTAATCAAAGCATAAGTGGTACCACAAGTTTAAAAACTAAATGATCATAGAGGATATTAGTGACTGGTTCATAGTCATAAACATGGTGTGAGCATGCACCAAGTCAACCAAATAAAACATTCAAAGGAGAATACCGCAAATTTATGCTTGAATATGACAAGAACAACTCATGATTCTTTCAATGGCACATTAAGCACTCTCAGCTATTTGAGTCTAATCATGCTACTCAATAACCACAAGGCTTTAAAACTAAAATAACATCTAGCATGACATGAAAAGTTCTAGCCACAATCTATACAAGCTTCTACTTGCACCGTTAAAAATTCTACTTCAAGGAGCAGTTTCTTTTCTCAACAAGAATCATACAAAATATGTTTTAAGAAAAAATTTCTACATTATACAGCAAGCAAACATGAGAGTAATCACATAATACTACTAAAACTAACAGCTCTGAACAAGAGATGCAATGAAAACAAGAGCTAAACATGAATTTTTGCAGTAATTAGAAGAAAAATTAAGAATACTAGCATAGCAAATATTCAAACGAAAAAGCGGAGCGTGTCTCTCTCCCAAACAATTATGCTAGGTACAATGATATTATTTCATCAAGGAAAAAAATTAAAACAAAGGAAAAAAAAGAAAAAAAAGAAAAATTAAAAAACGCTCCAAGAAACCTTCATATGATGTGACCGAATAAAAATATAGCCTCACAAGGAGTGACCTGATAGATAATTGCCGAAGAAGGGGATGCCTTGGGAATCCCCAAGCTTAGATTCTCGAGTCTGCTAAAAATATGATTGGATGAACCACGGGGGCATCCCCAAGCTTTGAACTTGCACTCTTCTTGATCACATATATCACCTCTTCTCTTGACACTTGAAAACTTCCTTCAAACCATACTCAAACAGTAATTCACATTAGAGGGTTAGTGAAAAAATTAAAATCCATGGGTTATGTATGGGACAAGTTCTATTGATACTTTTAAAAATTATACAGCCACTGATGTTTCGTGAAGCAAGAAATTCACTTGACATCGCAAAAGAGCCTATGCAAGAAAAATGGAAGAATCTGTCAAAACCAGAACATTCTGTAAAGACGAATTTTTTTGAGGCACTTAAGTTACTCAAATAGAAAAATCTAGAGAACAAAAAAGTTTTGGAATTAGCCTAGGAATAAGCACAAACAATTCCAGGTCATTCTGATCTTCCAGGATGTTTTACGATTTTTTACGATGGACAACAGAAATCTGTTTTCTGCGCAGAAATCCTAAAAGCAACTCCAACTCTCGTCCGAAACCTTACTTGGCACTACTAAAACATGAAAATAAATATAAAAAGGAGTTACTACAGATGTATAAAACTCATTGACTCAAAGAAAACATAGAAAAACAAAGCAAAAATAAACCATGGGTTATCTCCCAAGAAGTGCTTTTCTTTAACGCCTTTTAACTAGGCCTCGAAAAATGGAATCAAGTATTTTCGATTGAAGAAGTATAGAAACTATACTTTGTTCGAATAACGGAATAAAAAAGAAACTTCATTCTCTTTCCAGAAATGTGTTCCATACCTTTCTTGAGTGGGAACTGAAATTTCATATTCCCCTCTTTCATATAAATAATAGCACCAACGGTTCTACGAAAAGGTCTTCCCAAAACAATTGGACAAGAAGCATTTCATTCAATATTAAAGAAAACAAAATCAACGGGGACAAGATTATTATTAACCATGATAAGAACATCATCAACTCTCCCCAAAGATTTCTTTCTAACATTATCAATAAGACGCATATCCAAATAACAAGGTTCGAATGGAGGTAAATCAAGAATATCATAAACTTTCTTGGGCATAACAGAGATACTAGAACCAAGATCATATAGAGCATTGCAATAAAAATCATTCACTTTCATTTTAATAATAGGTTCCCAACCATCATATAGCTTCCTAGGAATAGAGGCTTCACATCAAGATTTTGTGAAAGCCATATTCATAGCACTAGCATTAGGAAAACCAGCAAGATTTTGTAAGAACTTAATCACTTCAGTTATGTTGCAATCATCAAAGTTAAGATCATTTTTAGCAAAGGTAATGGGACTGTTGTCTCCCATGTTTGTAAAAATTTCAGCACTTTGACCAGGAACATTTTTAGCAGTTTCAAGTAATTTTGCATTTTTAATTGCAGAAGTGGGAGTGTTTCCAACACCAATTACTTTACCATTGATAATAGAAGGTTTTCTAGCATGATAAGCTTCAGTTTTTCTAGTGGTGGTAATTGTGCAAACATTAGCTATATTATTCTTTCTAGCTATTTCATCTTCTTTTTCCCATCTAGCATGCAATTCAGCTAACATTCTAACATTATCACCAATTCGAATTTGGATGGCATTTAAAGTTTTACTTTCTTTAACATCATGAGGCATGACCTTTAGTTTTAGAAAATCAACATCAAGAGAAAGGCTATCAACTTTAGAAGCAAGAACATCAACTTTGCCAAAATTTTCCTCAACAGATTTACTGAAAGCAGTTTGTGTACTAATAAAATTCTTAAGCATGTTCTCAAGATCAGAGGGTACACTTTTGTTGCTGTTATAGGAGTTACCATAAGAATTACCATATGCATTTCTATTGTTAGGAGGATATGACCTATAATTGTTGCTATGAAAATTATTTCAATAAGCATTGTTGTTGAAATTATTATTTTTAATGAAGTTCACAAAAACATGCTCTTCTTGAGAAACCAAATAGGCTAAGGGAACATTGTTTGGATCAATAGGAGCATGGCCATTCACATGCATAGACATAATAGCATCAAGTCTATCACTCAAAGAGGAGGTTTCTTCAACAGAATTTACCTTGTTACCAGTTGTAGCTCTCTCAGTATGCCATTCAGAATAATTTACCATCATATTATCAAGACGATTTGTTGCTGCCCCCAAGGTCACACTACAACAAATCTAGTGATCCGTGACAGTTTCACGATGACGTTTTATTGGAACATCACAGACTGCCAAAAAATCCGTGAGGTTTTTTTTTCGTCCGTCACATAGCAATAAGAGGCTAGAAAGACAATACAAGTCTGTGACGAAAAGTCAATAATTGTCATGGACGGATTTTTCGTTTCACTTGTCATAGATGGATGACCAAAGACCTTTACCGATTTTGCCTAGCCACTCTCACCACGCACGTTTTGTTTTCTAGATACATTCATATTTGGACCATTGAAAGTCTAGTATTGATGAACGGAGGGAGTAATAGTTCACCCTAGTATGTGTGTGATGATATGGCAACCCCATGGCAAGTAGCACAGCGGCGGAACCACACATAAGCTGTGTAGTCACTTGACTACTCAGCATTTTGGAAAAACTTCATATATAGGCCAAAAGTTGTAGTAAGTAAATACAATTTTTATACAGATAAGACTTCACAATTTTAAGTTGACATCACAGGTTTGTACTCCTGGCTCCCGCACGGAAGTAGCACATTATTTTGAAACATGTAAGTTTAGAAAAGTTCTAAAAACAACCCGTGTATGCACATTTATGTACTCTACGTGTCCGCAAAGCCCATTTATTTTTTTTTTAAACATATTGTGCCGCTGCGGTGTTCGAAGCGAGGAACTACAGGACTGATACTAAGAGAACCGCGTCTAAAAATAAAAGAGCATCTTACCGCTGCGGAATATTGGCAAAAGAAGAGCATCTTACCGCTGCGGTAATATTGGCAAAAAAAAAAATAGGTTGGGCCGCTGGGAATCGAACTTGCGATCAGAGAACATTGCCAACCTATGTAACCAACGGGCTAACAACCAGGTTGTTGTTCGCTTTGTTAAATTATTTAATTTAATGGTTCTCGTCGGAGTTATAGAACGAGTCGGAGCTTCTCTACAATTCTAGAATTGTCGCTCTGTAAACCGCACCGCTGCTACCAACTGACGGCGACGGCGCCTGCCAACTGCCGGTGCGCCGACGACCGCCCGGCGAGGGAGACCTTAGATCTGTGCCACGGACGCCCACCCTAGCCCTTGCTCGCCGCTTTCCGGTCAGCGTGGTCCGCGGTAACCCGCGCTTGCCCTTCGTTGCCGTTGCCGGCCAGCGGAGTAGATCGCAGCTCGCGGGTGCTCTCCATTGCCTCGGCGAGAAGAGGAGAACGCCGCTGTAAGTCCCATCCGCCCACTCCTCCCCCCCCCCAGCGTATGTTGCTTCACGATTTTATTTCCAATTTTGTTGACTGTACTCTGTGAATTATCAACTGAATTTTTGATTTTCGAACTTCTGAATAGATGGACAGAACATGGATTCATGGCAGACTATTTTCGCGTGAATATGTCGATGGTGTCAAATCTTTCATGAACTTCATTGAACAAAGAAATGATGAGAATGCTGTAATTTTGTGCCCATGTACAATCTGTCTCAATCAGAAATACCACCATCAATCTCTTGTGAAGAAGCACTTATTGATGCGTGGCATGTCCAGTACATATACAAGGTGGATACACCATGGTGAGAGCTTGGAAGATGAAGTTTTGGAACATCCAATTAGCGGGGATGACAATTCTGATCCAATGGCTGACAATAATCATGATAGTGTGGCAGATGTGTTATATGATTTGTACAGATCAGAACAAGCTGCAAACCAAGATGGAAACGAAGATGGAGACCAAGATGCAAACCCATGTCAAAATGAGTCTTCATTTCTTGCAGATCTTTTCAAAGAGGCTAAGCGTGAGCTGTATCCAGGATGTAAAAATTTGACAAAGTTCTCATTTGTGGTTAAGATGCTACATTTGAAGACGTATTATCGGATCAGCAATAATGGGTTTTCAGCAATTATGAAGTTCTTAGCTGAAGCATTCCCTCCGTTCAATACACTTCCAAAATCCTATAATGAGGCAAAGAATCTCCTAAGTGAATTAGGACTTGGTTATGTAACCATTCATGCATGCA
>CM054061.1:353947385-354056397 GCA_028641055.1 Alopecurus myosuroides
CCATGGAGCTCGCGCACTAGTATAAATACACAACTCACCGGCCCGCAATTTCATCCATCACCACACACAATCACTTCTTTTCTCCGGCCAACATATAAGCGATGGAGTCCTCGCCAAAGATAGGTGCAGTGCTCCTCTTCACTCTTGCGTCAGCCACGATCGCTATGGCCTGGAACACGCCCCAGGACATGGTGGACGCCCACAACGTGGTGCGCGCCGAAGTCGGCGTGGGGCCACGACACCGTGGCCGCGTACGCGCAGGAGTATGCGGCGAAGCGCCGCGCCGACTGCCTGCTAGTACTCTCCCCGGCGGGCCGCGCATACGGAGAGAACATCTTCCGCACCCCTAGTGCCGGCTGGAATGTGGTGGACGCGGTGAACTATTGGGCGTCGGGGAAGCAGTACTACGACTACGCCACCAACACCTGCTCCGCGCTTTCCGGTCAGTCATGCGGTATGTACCTGCAGCTGGTGTGGAGGGACACGACACACATCGAATGCGGCGTTGCCCACTGCGACGGCAACACCGAAGTGTTTATCATATGCAGCTATAGCCCACCACCCATGGAGGGACAGATTCCGTACTAGGCTAAGGACATAGTATGCATGCATGTTTGTAGCAGCAGCCTGCTACATAAATAAATAATCAGATGGAGAATAGCTCCCGCGTCGCGTTAGGCGACTCCCCCGGCGGAAAATCGCCACCCACCGCTCCGGTGGCCGGCGCCCACAGCCCTCCGACCAGCCCCCGCCCTCCACAACCCCTCCCGGCCCCTCCTCGGCTTGGCGGCCGGCTTCGGTCTCGCGATGGTCCCTCTCCGGAGGGGGGCGCAGCTGCAGGTCCGCGCTCGTCCTTGGCTCTCGCGGGGCAAACTTCAGGTATGGCCTTCCAAGCCCATGTCCGCTCGCGTTTTGCCGTCCCCGCTGTGAACGCCGAACCTGGCCTCGCCTGGGTGTCGCCGCCGTTCGCAGCCTCCTGCTTCAAGGCCCGCACCATCTCCTCCATGCTCTCATTCTTCTTCTGCGCTCCCCCCGAGGTTGTCCCCGTCTCCGTGGCGCGAGACTGGGTCTTCTCCTTTCACGTTGCCTCGCCCGCGATCGCCTCGTTCATCCTCTCCGTTGGGGATCGACACTGCGACCGCTTCCGCCTCTCTTTCCACGGGTCGCTGGAGGCCGCCATGGAAGCTGCTTCCCACCTGCTCCCGTCCCCCGTGTCCCACCTGCCTCTGGCCCCACCTGCCAGCCGCGTTCCCAGGAAGCGGCGTAAACGCGCTCGCCCCCCTTGGTCGCGCTGCGCCTCGGGATTTGGTGGGCCCGGCATCCTTCCCCTGCCGTACGAGGTGCATTCAACCGATGTCGCTGTCCCCGTCTCGCCTGACATGTCCCCGCGTAGGGAAACCGCGTGCGGCGCTGCCTCCCCTCCTAGCCCCGACGTGCACGTCCCCTCCGTCCTCACCTCCGCCATCGAGCCCAACGGCGGCACTGATGACGCCCCGCCATCTCCGGCTTTGCCATACTCGGCGGCGTTCAATGCCACACCCACCTCATGCCGCTCCTTCAAGGAAGTGGCTAGCTGTCCTCCCGCGCTCCCCCTCCGCTCTCCGCCCCCGCCCTTCAAAACCTTGAGCCTCGCCGGTTGCTTCCGATGCCTATCTGTAAAACACCTTGTTAGGGACTGTCGGGATCCCATCCGTTGTCGCCGCTGCGCTCGCTCCGGCCACCACGCCAAGGGTTGCGACATGGCCTTCCCCCAGCCCATCTTCGTTCCCACCTCCTCCTCGCCCCCGCGCTCTCCCGCGGCGCACCCACGTCCCGCCAACCCGTACCCCACCGAGCCAAACACGATCACGCCCTCGTCACCTGTTGCCGCTCTAGCGCCACACCGCCCTTCCCCCCGCCTTGGAGCCTTGTTCGAAGGAGAAAGCTCCGGGTCCCCCGCTGCTGTCTCCCCCCCGGCCCGCACCATCCACGTCTCCCCGTACCTGTTCATCATCGTCTCCGACGTCCTCCAGCGACTGATCAAGGCCGACGATGTGCTGCGCCACCCCCTGGTCGACTCTGAGCCGTGCCCCGTTCTGCAGTACGCAGACGACACGCTCATCATCCTGCGGGCTGATGCTGCGGCCACCTGCCGGCTGCGCTCGATCCTGGCCTCGTTCGAAGCTGCGATCGGGCTCTGCATCAACTACCGCAAGAGCTCGCTGGTCCCTATGAACATCGACCCGCCACTCTCGCCGCCAACCATAGCTCCCTGCAATGCCAGGTGCAGGGCTTCCCCCAGACGTACTTGGGTCTCCCCTGTCGGCGGAGAAATTGAACCTCGCCGCATTCACTCCTCTCATCGCCAAAGTCGAAAAGTATTTGTCGGGTTGGCGCGCTCTGCTGCTCTCCCCGGGTGGCCGTCTGGTTCTGCACAATGCTGTCATCGACGCGCTCCCAACCTACGCCATGGGTGCCCTCTCCCTCCCCGCCGGCATCCTGGAAGCTCTCGACCGGGTGCGTTGTGCTTTCCTCTAGAACGGGGGTGACCACGCGTCTGGTGCACGCTGCCTCGTGGCCTGGACGAGTGTTTGCTGTCCAAAACGGGCGGGCGGGCTCGGCATCCGTTCACTCGTGGACCAAAACGAGTGCCTCCAGGTGAAGCTGCTGCACCGATTGCATGCCTTCCCCGAGGAATCGTGTGCGCGGTGGGCCTGGTCCTCCGTCGAAGGCGCCGCCATCGACACCGTGGGGAGGTCCGCTGCTCTCTGCGGCTCGCACTGGAGCAAGCTGCTGCGCCTCCTTCCACTCTACCGATCCATCAGCAGGGTGGAGGTCGGTGACGGCGTGCGCGTTGTGTTCTGGCTCGACGAATGGACGCCGAAGGGTGCGCTGAGCCATGCCATGCCCGAGCTCTTCTCCCATGCCATCAACAAGACCGCCACCGTCCGCCAGGTTCTCGGGGCTGGGGTGGCAGCCGCGCTCGCCCCGCGCCTGACGCGCACCGCTGAGGCCCAGCTTCGCGAGCTCCACGCCTTGCTCTCCCGCGTTGAGCTCCTGCCTAGGCCTGACAAGCGGGCGCTCCCGCTCTGTGGACACCCTGATGGTCAGCTCCGGACCTCCTCTCTGTACAAATTGACGACGTTCGGCGGTGGTCGACAGCCTCTTCGACGAGTTCATCTGGGGGAGTAACGCCCCCTCCCGAGTCCAAATCTTCTCCTGGCTGCTTGTCCAAGGCAGGTTCCAATGCCGTTCCAACCTCCTGCGCAAGAACATTCTGTCTGAGGCGGACAGTGGCGGCGCCATCTGCGGCGCGTCCCTGGAGACCCCTGAGCATGTGATCTTCATCTGCGACTTCGCTCGTGAGTTCTGGAGGGTGATCGGTGCCCCGGCCGCCGCCAACTTGCGCTGCAGTGGTGCCGCTGCTTGCCCTCTCCCCCCCCCCACACCCCCGCTCGTTCTGCTGCGACCCTCCGTAAGCTGTGCTTCTGGCACGTCTGGAAACATCGGAACGGCGTGGTTTTCAATGGGCTTGCGCCCTCCCTCGCGCTCACGCTGAAGAACTGCAGGGACGACTCCCTCCTGTGGCATGCTCGGCTGCCCCCTGCGCACCAGCCGGACGTAGACGTCTGGATCTCCTTCCTCTCCCCCACACTGTAAAAACCTTTGCTGATCATGCGTTTAAACCCCTCCCCCCTTGACACTCCCGCACGGGCCTTCACCCGTGTGTCATAATATAAAATGAAGATTCAGGTGAGAGCCCCGTGCTCTCTCCGGTGTTTCCTCGGAAAAAAAAAATCTAGGAATACCGGTAGTGCTCGGCTGATCAAGAACTCACTTAGTTCTCGGTGGTATTCATGTTACGGACATGTGTATGTATGTGTGTGTGAGCCGAAATCCCTCCTCCCTTTCCTTCTTGTATGGTTCCGGGTTTTGATTTTTTTTAATATTTCCGGTAACTTGTGACACATCATGTATTTGTGTGTATTTGAACTTGTTATTCCGATTGTATATGTGCTTTGTTGTTGACGGGTCTCCAATTCGGTAGGAACGTGAGGAAAAAAACACAATATCACATAGACCTTAATGTATTTTATAAACAAGGAAACAAAGAAATTTACAGCGAAGATATGGTATTTAGCAACGGTGTCCCAATTGTTTTGATATGACATGCACTGATATCAGCAACAGTGTTGGGAAAAAAAATCATGCCCTATGTCCACAATTATCGAACACTTGTAGAGGGATGGAATCGATCTAAGAGAAAGGAAGAGAGAATAGCGGGCGTTGAAGAGCCAATTTAGCACTAGGTACTCACGAGGCTGGCTCGTACGTGACCGAGAGTTTATTTTTTAATTTTTTTAGAGTAGAGACGTCTGTGAGCCAGCTTTGAATCGATGGATGGATCAGGGAGTTGACTGTTTTTTTTTTCAATCATCGATGGTTAAGGATGCAAAAGTGGGATCCACTTATCCCACTTATAATGTATTTGGGGGGTTTTGAGATCGAAAATCTTGTCAAAATTTTGTACTAAAAACCCCCAAATGAATAGAAGTGGGATAATTGGGATCCCACTTCTACATCCCTATCGATGATGTATGTATGTAGTTGCCGATCGGCCATGTGCTTTTTCTCGTTTCAATCATAGATGACAAGTTAAGCAAAGGGCAGATCGCCAGAAGGTACTCCCTCTGTCCCAAATTACTTGACTTCTATTTATCCAAATAAGGATGTATCTATACATTAAAACATGCCTAGGTACATCAATAATTAGTCAAATAAATCTAAGTATTTTGGAACCGAGGGAGCAGTACGTATCAAACATATCCGAGTTTCTTTGGTCCACAACACCAGCACGTTAAGCAGCCATGGGCCCATGGTTGGAGCCCACCTTGCATTGGCGTGGGGAATCGGCTTGGGAGAGGAGAAATGGAATGGGAAGGAGTCACGCGCAGTGGAGAATGGCGTGGCCCAGCAAGCACACTGCGCTGCATCATGACGAGGACGGCCCAGCAGCTCTTACTTTTCACTAACCATGAGATGAGGTTACTAATTGGTAAGAACTTTTCGATTATTGGAGATTGCCCAGTACGCACACCATATATATTATTTTTTACCATTTTACTTGAATGAATTGAACTAGCTAGTATAATAACATGGAAGTTCCAACCTTTTAGAAGCTACCCATCGAGCTTGTGCACTAGTATGAATATACGCCTCCCGGCTGCAGCCAATTTCATCCATCACCACACATCCCCATCAACTTATTTTCTCCATCTTATTAGCCAACGTATTAGCCATGGAGTGCTCTCCCAAGATCGTTGTAGCGCTGCTCTTTGCTCTCGCGTCTACCATGCTCGCCACCGCCCAGACAAATATCGATGACATGGTGAACCCGTTAGCGCTCCGTCCTCCAGGAATCAACTTCAATTAGAGCAATATGATTCTGAAAGTTTCTCAACACATGAGAGAGAACTAGCTAGTACTTAGAGCTAGATCTAATAGGGAGAGGACACCTCAAAATCATCAATTAGAAGAAGCTCTAATTTAATTAGAAGGGCTCTAATTAGGCCCTCTAATTCTACTAAAGAGAGGGGCTTGACAGACAATTTCTCACAAAATTATATGTTTAGCTCATGACTTGGGGGTCCTTTTATAGTTCGAGGGAAGGGATAAGTTACCAAAGGGGGAGGACTCCTAGTTGTGTAAGGAGGGGGGCTAGCCGCACCCCCTCTCCTAGCCCAACTTGGATTTGGCTCCCATATGGGAGTCCAACTCAACCTCCAACTCTTCCCCTTTTTCCTTTTCTTTTTCCATTTTTCGTTAAAATAAATTGACGAAAAGTACCAGAAGGTTCTATGTGCCATATTTGGACGCCATGGGGCCCACCTGCCATCACACTCAAGTGGTGTGACAACGAGGGCAATTCTGCCCCTCCCCCCTCTGTCAATCCCCGTCTTCTCGATTTCTTCTCGAAACTCTTCTGGAACCATATGAACCCTATGTTTCTAACAAACCAGGACATCTCATGTCCTCCATTATCTCTCATATAGAATCCACCTTACACCGGCATTATTTATCCCTTATAGTAACTTCCTCGAAACCTCTCCGATTGACACGGGACTTGTTTCTGTGAGATCATATCGACATCGAATATTCATAAAACCAATAAAACATCTTTATTAAATGTTGGAACGGCTTAAGCGTGTGAACCGTAAAAGCTCGATAACACACATGCATGTTCGAGGATTTACCAAACAATAACCAACATCGGGACCATTGACGCCCATGACGGCTCCTGTGTGTTCACGAAAAACGAGGGAACCTTATAAGTTACTCACTGCACTTATTCTCTTAACTTCACGATAAAACCGATATAACGAGGTAATTCTATGTGATCTGGTATAATCAAACACTTTGATCATAACACACATAAAACTCGTTACTGATATCGTCCTCTTTTCTTATCCATATCCCTGATATCCTTATGATAAATCACACTGTGTCTGGTTAGACGATTGATTGACATCGCTGACACTGAGAGGGCACAGAGCTTGTATCTCTCTATCGTCTAGAGGAGTTATGTACTAGTCTTGAACGATCTCAGTTTCTATATTATACCCATACATCACTATTATGATCCCCAGTTATGAAAAGATAGTTGATGCCATCAAAATTATTACTTTCGATTGTACAATCACTAGATATTCTAATAGTTTTGAAATTATAGTCAACTAGGATGGTGGCCCTCGCAAATGCGAGGGCATTTCTTTAGTGTATTGAATATGTTTGATACATTAAGTCTATATTTTTATCTGATAATATATAGATCATTATGTGAGATGGAAATACTTCAAAAGCGATGTATTTGTAAATATGTATGCATTCACAATATTGTGCCACGATATGCCTTAAACTATTTAATCCATGATTATGAAGTCATACATGCATTTTCTTGTAAATATTATGCAAGACACAATAACCTATTTGAGGATGTCAATTTCTTTGTATCCAACAACCTAAATTCAAAAATCCTTGTCTATAGGCCAACCATGGATATTAAATAGATAATCTTTTTTTATTGTGACATTTAACACACTATATATTTTAAGGTATATTACAACATTGCTCTATATTATATGTTCTAACTAATGAAACTAAATTTGAATATGTGCAAATATATTGAAAATTGTTCATAAAAAGTTGAACAACACATATATTTTTGTCATATATTATTGTAATAAATTAAAATAAATGATTCCAAATATTTATTATGGCATGTCATGTCAGTATATTAATATGAAAATGTTACATGAATTTTTATTTACTTTGTGTAAGAAAGTCATGTCCAATTTTTGATTGAACAACCAAAATTAATTGTTTGTGACCATGTATGCAATTGAATCCTCATAATCAATGCGCATCCTTTAACTTTATTTGCGGCAAGCATGGAATAATTTATAGGACGTAAATAAGAAAAAGTGTCAAGCTTCTTGTAAGCGTAAAATTGCATAGATATAAAAACATATGCCTCTTTGGGAACCTAAGAACCACTTAAATTAAATTAGTCTTCGTAAGTGTTTAAAATGTTATTTTAAAAATTTCTGGTAGTGTTACAGAATAATATAATTTTTTTGGTAACTATGCATGAGGTGATTGTTCCAAGTGTCGGATATATACCAATTAGGGGTATATCAGATGGTGTACTTAAGTGCCGGATTACCAGGGTGGCCTGAATGCTAATGGATTACGGTCCATTGGAAGGCCGAGTAAGCTGACGCGTAGAAGCAGGATTGTAGAAGAACCCGGACCACGGCCCACGTGGTACGGCTTGGAGTAGAAGGAGGATTCTTGCCTTCGAACTTAGAACATACCGTAGTCTTCTAGGTTTCCTATTCTGTAAGCCCTAACCCGTCTACTATAAAAAGACAGACGGGAAATAAGAGATATAGACAATAAGCTAGAGGCTAACTCGCCGAGAGGTTAATCCTTGTCGAGTAGCTAAACCTAACTCACATTGTACTTTGTATACTTTAGGCTTCAACCCTGATTTAGTGAGATTGTAGGAGTAGGAACGCCGCCTAGTCGCGACGTACCGAACCTGAGTAAAACCTTGATGTCATTGTTCGACACGATCACGTCCCCCCACATCTCTATCAGTAGTCTCATGGCACTCCCGTCTATGAATTCTACTACGATGTCTCGACAACAGGTAAACATAAATATGTCTCGGGACCAACCATTATAAAACATCTCATAGTATCAATTCAAAGGGGATTGAGCGGGATATATCGAAGCAATACACTATTAGTTTTCAATGAAAATTATTAAATAATTTCTGTTTTTACAAATTTTACTGCTAAGAGCAACACCAAATGAGAATTTGGAAAAGCCATTGAGACTTCTTTGTAGAGTTTGTCGTGAGCATACATACGGAAAATGACTTGCCGTCAAAACTACATGGTTTATGTATTGATTCATGAGAGAGCAACATTAAGTTACTTACTCTTGCTTGGGAGAACCATTATATGCTATGAACAAAAAAAGTAGCTTCCATTCAGGGGATTGACATTTGAAAAATTTGAAATTTTCTTTCTGTGTTGTAAATAAGTTCTATATGTGAAACGAACCCATAGAGACCGGTGAAAACAAAAGAAACATGAAAATAACTAGATGTAAAGTTTCAAGTCATTGATGAAACTGACCTCGTCAATTTATATTTGCTGCTCCTAGTATTACAAATAAATGGGAAAATTCTAAAAATAAATTATGACATGCATGCAGTAAAAAAAATCGTTAATAAATAATGAAAAATGGCTAAAGCAATGCGCCGCGAGCTATCTCAAGCACGTGAGAAACAATATATCATGTAAATATTTTTCCAATAGAGGGTAAGGACGAAACTTATTGTATTTGGTCTTTTTTTTGAAACATTTTCTACTGCAGGGGAGTCCCCCACAACCCTTTATTGCCATCAAAAGAGTTTACAAATATTTATAAATGTACATAGAAGGATAGACTAAGATAATATATCACAAACTAAGGTAAGGTGTTAAGCCATGATGATAAATCCGCAGCCAAAGAAGCACTCAACCTATGCTTAAGCAAAAGGAGGTCCAACATGAAGCCAACTTTCCAACCTTTGAAGGAATGCCTCTCAGACTTGAAGATAACTCCATTCCTCTGTTTCCAGATGTTCCAACAGGCAAGAATCACTATCTCAGTGAAACAAGGACCTTTGAAATTATTTTAGCAATAGAAAATGTTATCACTCCCAGAAATTTGCAGGTAGTTCCAAATCCTGGAGCTGAAAACACACTGGAAGAACAAATGTGTCCAATCCTCAAGACAAAGTTTTTCGCGAAGAACACAGTACTCAGTCCCATCAATCTTCCAATTCCTTCTCTTAATCATATCCTTGGTATTAATCCTATCATTTAGGATCAGCCATGCAAAAAAATTTATGCTTTGACATGCATTTGGATTTCCAGATCCACTTGGCTGGTTTATCATCAGTCAACTGAGAAAACTGTAACTGATAGAATTTACTGTATGTATATACCCCTTTATTAAAATTACAGGACAAGACATCCTTATTATTATTCACCTGAACATCACCCAGGATGCCATGAAGATCAGCAAATTCCTAAAAAGCTTCATTTGAAAGAGGCAAATGAAAAGCATCAGAAAAATCAACCATCACTTTCAGATCTCTCACTGAGGCCATCTGATCCTGAGCAAATGAGAACAGTCTTGGAAATTTCAGTGATAGAGAATGTCCCAGCCAAGAATCTTTCCAAAATAAAACAGAATATCCATTCCCCACTGTGCAAGAAGAGAATGAACACCAAGTATCAGATAATAATACCTTTCCACCAGAAGGATCCACAAGAGGTAACTGCACGAGGAACCGACGGAAAGTAGTATGCATTCTTGACCAGATTTACCCAAGGAATATCCATAGAGTTGTAAATTTTTTCTAGAAATTTGAGCAACAGAGCCTTGTTTTGGATCTGGAGATTAATGACCCCTAAACCACCTTTACATTTTGGCTTACACACCATATCCCAAGCAGCCAAAGAGTTTAGTCTTTTCTTGTTTTTGTCTTTTCTCCATAAACATCTCCTCCTTGCTTTATCAATAATATCAATGAATCCTTTAGGTATCACTAATGTGCACATATAATATGTGGGCAAAGAGGAAAGAACTGAGTTCACAAGCACCAAGCTATCACCATATGAGAGAAAAGATACTGTTGCAGAAAGTCTCCTCTCAACTCTGTCAATGAGTGGAGAAAAATCCTTAATTGATGGTTTAGTGGTGCCCATAGGCAAGCCTAGATAGGTAAATGGCATAGAAGCCACCTTCCAATCCAAAACATTAGCCAAATCAATAGTTTCTTGCTGAGATAAATTTATTGGTATCATTGATGACTTGTTGAAATTCACCTTTAGTCCCGTGATCTGAGCATAAAGGTTTAGCAGATTCTTAAATACCAACAGTTGATCAGGATCAGCAGGTAAGATCACTAAAGTATCATCAGCATACTGAACAATAGGATAATTCCTCCAACAGGAAATGGTAAACGAAGGCTTCCCTCCCTGAGAGCCAAATTTACAATACTTTGAAGCAAATCGCCATCAAGAACATATAGAATAGGTGACAAAGGATCACCCTGCCTGACCCCTCTTCTGCAAACAAAACGTTTAGCAGGAACACCATTTAAAAGAACAGAAGAGGAACCTGAAGAGAGAATTTCCTTCACCCATTTGATGACTAAAGGTGGGAACCCTTTAGAACTCAAAATCCGAAGGATGGCACTGTGCTCAATAGTATCAAAATCTTTCTCAAAATCAATCTTGAAAACCACCACTTTCTTCTTAGAATGTTTACGCTAGAAAATGTATTCAAAACACCACGCCAGGCAATGTTGAATTGTTCTGGATTTAATAAAACCATATTGATTATCATGGATGCAACCAAAGATTTTATCTTGGAATCTATTAGCCAGAATCTTTGTCATAAACTTCAGACAAGTGTTGGTAAGACAAATAGGTCTAAAATCATTCACAGTCTCAGGAGAATGTGATTTTGGAATGAGAGTAATAAAAGAACCATTAATACTTTCCAAAGAGATCCTTGCACTATGGAACTCATTGCAAAGTTTGATAAAATCATCTTTTATAATACCCCAACAATGCTTAATGAATAAACCAGTGAAACCATCAGGACTAGGAGCACGAGCAGGTTTGAGATGTTTAACCACACCCTCCACTTCCTCAACAAAAAAAGGATTTGCAAGATCCTCTAAGCCATCAACCACGGGCAAGAACCGAGATAAATCGATATTAACAGTAGGTGGGCAAGAGACACCCATTCTGTTTTTGAAACATGACCAAAATGCAGCAGCTTTCTCCTGGTGATCCACCAGTATATTCCCGGAAGCGTCCGAAATGGAGGGAATAGCATTTTTCCTAAACCTCTCAGTGGCTCGGGCATGAAAATATTTAGTATTTTCACCAGAAAGCTCAGCCCAACGAATTGTGCACCTCTGTTTCCAATATTCAGACTGCAAAGATAATAATTTCTTTATATGCTCCTTAACAATCAGTCTGAAATTGAACTCAGGAACACTCAGAGATCTCTCATCTTCCAGCTGATCAAAAAACAGAATCACCTTACTACTCATCTCAATAAGTAATTTCAATTGAGAGAGATTCCTTCCCCAATCCTTTAGGGTATATCTAAGGTTTTTCATTGGGGAGAAGGCGGAGGCCCTCCTGTTTCTCCAACCTGTTGAGATCGACTACTTGAGAGATCTAGAGCTACATGGTGTATCTCTGACAGAGTACCCCTTCCAAAAGGTTTTAGATGGGTTTCCTGTAAATGGAGAGAAGCCTCTCAAGAGGAGGCCGATATCCTTGGATATGCACCCATGGATAATGGCTGTGCAGAGAACACTGGAAAACTACATCGCATCCGAGGTAACCCACACAGTTTTCGTCATTCTGTCTGTGATGAGTATCTATTTGCTTATTTTGTTGCGAATACAAGTCTTTATGCTGTTGGTGACCTCAACAAATGTGCTATCCAGGCCACAGCAAATAAGCTTGCCAGAGATGCCTTCTGTTCCTGGCTCCGTGCCTACACTGCCCACCGAGGGGAGCTGAAGAAGATATTTATGGTCAAGAAGCTCCACCTGGGACACGTTGCGAGGAGCTTTGGGTTGAAGGAGCAGCCCTCGCTGGTTGGAAGGTCGCACCAGGTACAGCTCAAGAAGAGGAAGAAGGAGCAGAAACGTGAGAGGCCTAACAACAACAAAAGGAGAAAGCTCCCTGCTAAGAAGTGAATTTACATATCGTAATCGGCCGTCACCAAGGACCTGATGGTGGATCAAGAATCACTCCAGTTTTGTCGAACTAACAGCACTGACTTCGCCAAAAGCTTACGCAGTGGCCTAGAGCTGGACAAGGGCTAATTTTGCCACTGTTATGTTTCTTGAAATGTAGCCAGGAATGTACAATATTTTGTACTCTTATTGTAACTTTTGTTTATCGAAATCACATGCCAGCGCTCTTGTCTTCATTGAGAGAATTTTCAGCTACAGAGAGGGACATATAAAATAATTCTGGAGGTCACGTATCTATATGTACGTACCCTTTTTAACGCAAATGTTTTACGGTATATAATTTAATCTTGGCCGCTAATTTTAAATCTAACTATAAAAAATAACTAGGGTGATGTGGAATAACGTCGTGGCTCGGTTAGACATCCGTATAATTCTTTTAGTATATAATAGATGACAACTTCATATGTATTTTTATTAATACAATACAATTTTTTAGTCTCTTTCAGCAAGATCATATAATTGGGTCCGTCCAGTACTATTCTTTTACCCTAACAATAAACTATTTTGTTTTGCTAGACTTTTAACCAAGTCCATGATCAGGAAATTGTCGATGTAATATTACGCCTCTCAATTTTTTTACTTTCATGCTAAACTATCGTTGATACTATAATAGATGTGTATTATAGGGCACATATATCTGTTTTGATGTTTTTGAGATACTAGTAGCTTTGCACGTGCAACGCACGTCGCTAAAATATAATTTTCCTTTCTAGTCTGATGAGACTTTCTTTTATCAAAACAATAGATTTCGAAAAAAGGAAAAAAAAAATTATACACGTCTCACACTTCACTCTCCATTTCAATTCTCGTTTTTTATCGGCGCCGCCTCACTTGTCTCATACACCCCTGACTCACTCCCATCTTCCCCGCTCTCTCTCTCTTTCTCGCACAAACGGAGTACAAGCAGCGGCGCCATCCTGTCCACCGCCTCCCCGCTGCCGGCGCGAGGACCCTTCCCCTCTTCTTCTGACCACTACTCCGGCGAGAACCACCCATCCCCTGCCTTCTTGCCACTACCACGACAAACTCCCACTCCCCTGCTCCCCACCGCTACTGGAATGGCCACCCTTCACATGCCTTTCCGGCGGCGGAGGCGCATACTTCATCTCCACCGGATCGGTGGATGCGGAAACCAGGCATGTGCTAGAGGGCTCTGTAGCACCTACGTCCCCACCTCACGCGGCAAGCCGCGGAATTGAAGCGAGCGCCGATGAGCGCCGGCGAGGACGACCTGCTCTGGCCGGTTCGGCGGGCCGCAAGCCTCACTGTGTGGCTCAAGTACGGCATGATCTAGAGTCAGAGTGGATGGTGGACGCTCCTGCACACCTTGCTCGCAACTCATATTTCTTCGTTCCCCTCTCTGCTCGATTCGGCTATATCCGATGATGATGCTCGCGCTTTAACGCCGCCGCGTAGCCACATCCCCATGCCTTGCATGGCCGGCGCCACATGCCCAGGCCTCGGCTGCTTTACCTATTACGCATAATCTTGATCTAATAATCACAAATGTTTTTTTATTTAAGCTGGCACTTGTTTGTATTTATTCACACTGAGTGTACATACCATCTCTATATAATGCTATGCGAATAAAGCATATTTGATTAGTCTTGCTTGGTCTGAACATTCTTACATGGAATTGAAGCGAGCGTCGATGAGCGCCGGTGAGGACGGCCTGCTCTGGCGGGTTTGGCGGGCCGTGAGCCTCACTGTGTGGCTCAAGTACGACATGATCCAGAGTCGGAGTGGATGGTGGATGCTCCTCCACACCTTGCCCGCAACTGGAATTTCGTCGTTCCTATCTCTGCTCGATTCAGCTCTATCCGATGCCGCTGCTCGCGCTTTAAATCCCCCGCGTAGGCACAGCCCCATGAGGAAATGTCGGCGCACAGGCGGAAGACCTGAAGCTTAAGGGCGTGGGTTGGGGCGCGGAAGACCGGAACCTTCTTAGGGCATGGGTTGGGGCTTCAATCGTTCCAAAACGTTTTGTACATAGCTTTGCCTTCCCGCAGTTGGAAAGGATTCCATGCTAGGCACCTCAATCGGTGTGACTCGAATTACCGTATGGATGTTGTATTCCATCGGTATAAGAGCTGCTACAATTAATTTTTCCATACCGTGCCGTCTGGGATCGGAGTTGATGTCCGGTCGGCGCGTACATGTGTGTTGTATTCGAGCATGGCTGAATTTTTCCATACCGTGCATGATGTGCCGTCTAGGCCACTATGGGCCTAGTGGATCTGATCGGATTTTTTTTCCTTGACGGGGATCTGATCGGAGTTGGTGTCCGACACTATATGTTGATCAAATCGTGCAAACCCAAAAAAATAAATAATGGGACAATCTTGAAACGAAACGTTTTTCTACTCAACATTGGGAGGATCCGGACCATTGTTTGAGGGCATTGAACGCGTGTGATTTAATGTATCTCGACATGTTTGCTCTTTTATAAGTAGTTTTAGATGCGTCGGAGACTACTCTGCTTTAGCCAAAGCCAAAGGTAATATTGATTTTAGTTTTCGTAGCTTGACTATGTCTTTGTTAGACAATTTTTAGACTTTTAGTCAATTACCCTATGAATTTGGTTTATGCAACCAAAGTACCACAAATCTACCACGTCGCCCACATTGTGATATAACGGGATGCATGCGGCAAGGCGAAGGTTGTTCGCCTAGTTTGCTAAGTCATCCAAGTTAATGCCAAAAAAATGAGTGCATGCCATGTAAAAAAAATACCAAAAACGGTTTCTAAATAATATCCGATTAGCTTCACTAGAATGTTTCTTTGTTTTATCATTTTATTGACATACTGTCGAAATAGAATAATTATAAGTACAAGTAAAAATTATCTTTTGACCTGTAGCAACACAATTTTTTTTCCTACACTTAAGGTCAAGCTAGGTGATATCATGTGTTTTTTTTTCTTGTTCGTAATATACTAAAACTAGACATCCGATGCACGGCAAAACCTAGATACATTGGTAATAATAAACATGTTTAAATATAAACCCAGACACATGTTACATGATAGGTAGAGAAACAACCAAAGCCCGAAATGATACAAGAGTTAAAGGGACGAGGGATTCGGCTCACACGCGCACACACATCAATCGGCCGAGAACTAAATGAGTTCTCGGTCAGCCGAGTCCATTAGCATCCCCTTGATTATTTTATCTGTGCAACACACTGCTAGTGCATGCATGCACACTTGGAACGTAGCCTAGTATGGAGTCATCCCGGGCACGGGCGGCGGGCTGTAGCTACAGATTACAAACACGCTGGCGTCGCCGTCACAAAGGATAGCGCCGCACCCGATGGTCTTGGTGTCCCTCCACACGACCTGCAGATAATTATCGCACGACTGGCCGGAAGGTGCAGAGCAGGTGTTGGTGGCGTGGTCGTAGTACTGCTTCTCCGCCGACCAATAGATCAGTGCGTCAGCCGCTTTCCAGTCGGCCGCGGGGGACCGATAGAGGTTCTCTCCATATGGACGGACCTCCGGAGACAGTACTAGCTGGCAGTCGGCGCGCTTGTCCGCGTACTCCTGTGCGTACGCAGCCACTATGGGGTCCCACGACACCGGCCCCACGCCGACGAGGGCGCGCACTTCGTTGTGGGCGTTGACCATGTCATCGATATTAGGATTAGTCTGGGCGGTGACGAGCATGGCGGACGCGAGAGCTAAGAGCAGCGCTACAACGAGCTTGGTCGAGGACTCCATGGCTAATATGTTGGCTAACAAGATGGAGAAAATAAGTGGGTGTGGGTGTGTGGTGATGGATGAGATTGGCTGTAGCCGGGAGGCGTGTATTTATACTAGTGCACAGGCTCGATGGGTAGCTTCTCTAGGCAGCAAAGGTTGGAGTTACCAAGTTATTATACTAGTTCAATTCATTCAAGTAGAATGGAAAAAAAGAGTACATATGGTGTGCGTACTGGGTAATCTCCAATAATCGAAAAGTTCAATCCAAACTCATGGTCATGGTTAGGGAAAATTAAGAGGAGACCAAATTACAAAAATGTCTTTATTGGCAGGAGCTGCTGGGCCGTCCTCGTCATGACGCAGCGCAGTGTGCTTGCTGGGCCGCTCCTTTCTCCACTGCGCGCGACTCCTTCCCATCCCATTTCTCCTGCTTCCGTCTCCTCGCCCATGCCGATTCCCCACGCCAAGCTGATCTCTAACCATGGCTCCTTAACGTGCTGCTGTTTGTGGACAAAAGAAACTCGGAATTTTGGTTGGTACGTACTACGTGAGTAACCCAACTCCGCTTGTGATCGATCATTGAAAGAAGAATAAAGGAAGGAAACACACGATCAGCACGTCCTGCTCTTTCTTTCTTTTTCAATTTAATTGTATATTCCAACAACATCGATCACCAGCTATATATACACTAAAGCTAGAATTTTTGTTGGCTGTGCCAGCTGGAATTTTGGCGGACGGCCGCCATCTGCACCTTGGGCCTCCAAATTCTCCATCATGGTCTTCCACCTTGTCATCGCTCTCGAGCCACGCTCCCTCCATTCTTAGCTTGTTCCATCCATGTCGTAGGTAGGGCAGGTATATATCGGGCTTTTGTCGTGGTGGATCTCGTCGTTCTCGGCAAATCAGATCGATTTGGAATTCTCCATCATTGATAGCGGAGGCCGCAACATGACCAAGTCAGTGCTCATTGCTTTACTTACTTCCCCTGCTTCTTCACTGGATTCTAAATTATTATGTGACATGGATATCGGTAGCGTGTTCCCGTGTCCACCCGCTTCCGGTACATTGTCGAATCCGCAGCGTGCCTGCACAAACACACGCTACGGGCAACTTATAGACCAAAAGCTTGCTTCCTTACTTATAAGCTTGCAGTATTATTTTATGCCATTAAAAAATAAATTCACGATTTATGCTCGTAACCCCATGTTGCCGTACCGCGTGCCCCATCTCATCGATGCCAAGAATAAAGCAATACGATATATAAAACGAGAACTCATATTGTGCACTATTATATATTCAGAGCGATTTCACACCGAACATACAGTCGAATGTTTCTATCACATATGTACTTTCTAGTTGTTTCATTCTATGAAACCTCTAGTCGTCCACGTGGTGAAACTCTCCGGTTGTGCTCATCACTTGATTGACCAGAAAAGAGGCGATCTCGCCTCGAATCGTTCCTAGAATGTACTACGGCAGTGTCGCCTTATTGATTCGCGGAAGCTATGTAGGTAAATTAAGTCTTGTCACTAGTGGAAAAGGAGCCGTTCGTCCGAGCCATTAGTCCCGGCCATGGCTCGGGCCGGGACTAAACGTCCGGACACGTTGCCCCCAAAACGGCTCAGCCACGGCATCCTTTAGTCCCGGACCGTTAGGACCCTTTAGTCTCGGTATGAGTCCCGCATCGGCCTCTGCCCCCCTTTAGTCCCGATTTGTAACTCAAACCGGGACTACTGGGCCATGCCTATATATGGCAGCCCCTCCCACCTCTATTGTTTTTTTTTCCTTCTGAGAGGTGGTATGGTTTGTTCTAGTTATTTTTTTTCTTCATATGCACTAGAGGTATTCGGTGAAATGCCCGTTAGAGCGATACCACTTCTTTTCACAAAAGACAAAAATAATATGAGGTGCCCGAGCCACACTTAAGCTTCCTCCTCTTAATTTTCAAGTGTCCTAAAAGGTTAGCAACTATATTCTCGTTTAGACCACGTGGTAGTAATTTTAGCGTCGTGGTTGCGTTTGATATATTGTTCTATGATGCAGATGATCCATCCATGGATGTACGGTGACCGTCGCTCTATCGCTTACAGAGAAGGCGTGCGTTCTTTTCGCCTTGCGGCCAAGACAAACACGCGGCGGGATGGCTTTATGATTTGTGCATGTGTTGATTGTCGGAATAAGAAGGATAACACTTCCTCGAGAGTCATTCAGAGCCACCTGCTTCGGTCTGGTTTCATGTCCGTCTATAATTTTTGGACCAAACACGGAGAAAAAGGGGTTATGATGGAAGACGACGATGAAGAAGAGAACGATGATGAAAACTACCGATCTATGTTCCATGAATACGCCAATACCGCAGTGGAAGACAATGAAGAAGAAGGGGGTGCAGAACATGCACCAGATGAGCCCGCTAATGATCTTGGTCGGGGTCATTTTTGATGCAAGGCGAGGCCGCGACACAGAAAAGTAGAGGTTGCAGTTCGATCAGATGTTGGAGGACCACAACAAATTGTTGTATCCAACTTGCGAAAATGGCCAGAAGAAGCTGGGCAGCACAGTGGATTGCTGAAGTGGAAGTGGTTTTACTGACTCGTCATTTGGAAAGTTGCTAGTACTACTGAAAACATGCTTCCAAAAAGAACGAATTCCCCGCTAGCACGTAAACAAGCTTGTCTGCCCTCTAGGATTAGACGTGTAGAAGATACTTGCATGCCATAATGACTGCATCCTCTACTGCGGTAAGAAGTCCGATAATATGGATAAATGTCCAGTATCCAATGCATTGCGGTGTAAGATCAGAAAAGATGACCGTGGTGATGTCGAGGGCGAGCCACCTAGGAAGATGGTTCCTGCCAAGGTGATGTGGTATGCTCCTATAATACCACGGTTGAAACGTCTGTTCAGAAACAAAGAGTATGCCATGTTTTTGCGACGGCGCATGGAAGACCGTAAGAAAGACGACAAGTTGAGGCACCCCGCTGATGGTCGGCAATGGAGAAAAATCGAGAGAGAGTTCAAGGACTTTCGCAGGTGATGCAAGAAACTTATGTTTTGGTCTAAGTAAAGATGGCATGAATCCTTTTGGGGAGCAGAGATGTAGTCACAACACCTGGACCGTGACTCTATGTATCTAGGAACTTACTCCATGGTTGTGCATGCAACGGAAGTTCATTATGATGTCAGTGCTAATCCAAGGCCCGAAGCAACCCGGCAACGGCATTGATGTGTACTTATGGCCATTTGTCGATAAACTTTTGCGATTGTGGTCCAAACCAGGTGTAAGTGTGTGTGATGAGCACAAACAAGAGCCATTTGACCTACGAACGTTGCTTTTCGTAACCATCATTGATTGGCCTGCTCTTAGTAACATTTCATGACAGACGAACAAGAGATAAGATGCATGCACGCACTGTTTGGATCAGGAAGAAAGTATATATCTGGATAAATGAACAAAGAATGTGTACCCGTACAACCGACGTTTTCTTCCGCCAAGACATTCCTTAAGAAAAAAAGGCAAGCATTTCGATGTCAAGGCCGCAAGACAGACGAAGCCTGCCTCCTGTACTGGTGCTGAAGTATTTGGTATGGTCAAGAATTTAAATGTAATATTTGGAAAGGGTCCTGGCAGCCAACCAATTCTGAATGGCGTTGATAAGCGCGCACCCATGTGAAAGAAGAAATCTATATTTATTGAGCTACCCTATTGGGAAGTCCATGAGGTCCGCTCTGCAATCGACATGATGCAGCTGGCGAAGAATCTTTGCGCGAATATTCTAGGCTTTCTAGGCAGGTATGGGAAGTCAAAAAATACACAGGAAACACGGGAGGACCAGGAACGTCATAAAGGACGAGACACCATGCATCCAGGGCAGTTTCAAGGTCCTGCGAGCTACGCTCTTACCAAGGAAGAGAAGAAAATCTTTTTTGAAGTCCTTTTCAGTATCAAGGTCCCGTTTGGCTTTTCGTAGAATATAAAGGGAATAGGAAATATGAAAGACAAGAAATTCAAGAATCTGAAGTCTCATGACTGCCACGTGCTTATGATGCAATTGGTTCGAGTTGCATTGAGGGAAATTCTACCGGAAAATGTTCTACTGGCCATTGTGAAGATATGTGCATTCCTCAATGCAATTTCTTAGAAGGTAATCGATCAAGAAAGTCTATCAGGGTTACAGATTGATGTGGTCCAATGTTTGGTCTCTTTCGAGTTGTTGTTCCCGCCATAATTCTTAAATATTATGACACAACTCCTAGTTCACCTAGTCGAAGAGATTAGAATTATCGGACCCGTGTTTCTGCACAATATGTTCCCCTTCGACAGGTTCATGGGAGTCTTAAAGAAATATGTTCGTAACCGTGCTAGGCCAGAAGAAAGCATCTCCAAGGCTATGGAACAGAAGAGGTCATTGAGTTTTATGTTGACTTTCTTCCTCACCTTAAGCCGATTGGTGTTCCTGAATCTCGGTATGATGGTAGGCTGACTGGAAAAGGCACAATAGGATAAAAAGTAACCGTATGCAGGGAAGACCATTCTTTCACTCAAGCAGACTACACAGTTCCACCATGGTGGCTCCGTATATCGAGAAACACAAGTATATTCTACGCTCCAAAACCCCAGGGAAGGCTGACTCTTGGATTAAAGGGAAACACGAGCCGACTTTCGGCAATTTGTTTTAGACACATCTCATGAATAACACCACTGTTGGAGATTAGATATACTTGTTGTCCAGGTCACCATCTTCGACTATATGTATTTTCAAAAGGTACAAGATAAATGGAAATACATTTTACACCATCGATCAAGATAAAAAGAGCACCAACCAAAATAGTGTTGTCCGCTTTGATGCAACAAACAACAATGTACCTACTCTTAAGGTCCCTTTGTTTCGGTGCAAATGGGTCAAGCTGATAGGAGGCGGGGCACATGTAGACCAAAAGTATGGCATGACAACATTGGATCTGAACAATCTTGCGTACATGGACAAACCATTCGTCCTAGCCAACGATGTGGCTCAGGTTTTCTACGTGAAGTACATGTCTACCAAACCGAGAAAAAGAAATCGGGAAAATAATACATCGTCTAATGAGCCAAAGCGCCACATTGTTATTTTAGGGAAAAGAATCATCGTGGGAGTAGATGAGAAGACAGACATGTCAGCAGATTATAATAAGTTTCAAGAAATTCCACCCTTCACAGTGAGAACTGACCCAAGTATCATGTTAAATGATGAAGACTCTCCATGGCTACTTCACATAAATAAAACATAATCAATAGATAGGGATCTTGGTGATGTGTAATAATGTATTAATTAAACTTGGAATTCTCCATGGTGATGTGTAATAATGTATTAAACATGAAATATGCCCATATTACACATAAACATTATTACTTAAACGGGCTAGCGATAATGGCGGGGTGTAGTACTTAATGACAAGAGTGGATCTCCGGCTTGGTCATACTCGTGCCTAGGCCTATAATACTCGGGATCGTAGTTGTCGTAGTCGGCGTCGTCGTCGTCACTATCGTTGGACGACGCTCGGGGCTGGAACCTCGATGGGCGAGGAAGCCTGAACTTGAAGTGCGGGTAGCGCAGGCGGGGGTTATAACTGGCCCTGATATTGGCCATGACACTCTAAAGAGTCCATCTGCCCTACCACAGCTGACGACTGGCCTCGTTAAAGTTCAAGGGAGGCAGGTTGTTCTCCTCGTACCTGGCGAGCACCCTCTCATGCCGATTAATGAAGAAGGCTTCCCAAGTAGGACGGTAGTCGGGATGCCAACGGGGTTCCATCCGCTGATATGGCGAGAGCTCGTGATTGTAGTGGTTTGTGATGGCCGCTCGGCGCGTCACACCTTGAGGGACAGGAGGAACCGACACGCCTCCAACGCTTAGCCTCCAGTCGGTGGAGACGCTATAGCCGGGCGGGTGTTGGTAGTTCGAGGCGAAGAGCACCACCGCCTCCGGGTAGGTTAGAGTGGGTACGGTAGAAGACATGAGAGAATGATGAGGTTGTATATAGGCTATGGCAATGGCGACCAAGACTACATATATATATTGAGAAATGGCGGGAAGACATAGGCGGGAAGGATACACCAAGAGTTCCTAATTATTCAACCCCTGGCTACGACCGGTCATGTCCGCCGTATTGACTTTTCAATAAAACCGGCTTAGAGAGAGAAAGAGGGGGCTTGACAGACAGGAGCTCAGAAAATTATATGTTTAGCTCATGACATGGGGGTTCTTTTATAGTTGGTGGGAAGGTATAACTTACCAAAAGGGGAGGAGTCCCAGTTTTGCAAGGATGGGGGCTAGCCGCACCAAATGAGGTGGCCCCACCCCCTCTCCTAGCCCAACTCGCATTTGGCTCCCAATGTCATCCAAATCCACCTCTTCCCCTTTTTCCTTTTTGCCTATTATTTTAATTTTTCCATTCAAATACATTTATGAAAAATACCGGAAGGTTGTATGTGTCATGTTTGGAGGCCCTGGGGCCCACCTGCCAACCCCATCCAGTGTTGTGGCCGTGAGGGCAATTCTGACCCCCTACGGCAATCCTCCTCTTCTCGGTTTCTTCTCGAAGCTCTCCCGGAAACATATGTTTCTAACATCCCATGACATCTCATGTCTTACATTATCTCTCATATAAATTCTTCCTTGCACCAGCATTATTTATCCCTTATAGCAACTTCCCTGAAACCTCTCCAATTGACACCGAACTTTTTTCTGTAACATCGAATATTTATAAAACCAATAACAACATCTTTATTCTATTAACTAAAGGTTGGAATGGATGAATCGTGTGAACCGTAAAGGCTCGATAAGACACAGGCATGTTCGAGAACTTACCAAACAATAATCAACAGCGGGACCATGGATGCCCATGATGGCTCATGTGTGTTGACGAAGAATGAGGGAACCTTATAAGTTACTCACTGCACTTATTCCCTTAACTTCACGGTAAAACAGATATCACGAGGTAAGACTGTGGTCTGATCTAATCAAACTCTCTCATCATAACACACATAAAACTCGTTACCGATATCTTACTATTTTCTATCCATATCCCCGATGTCCTTGTGATAAATCATAGTATGTCTGGCCAGACGATTGATTGACATCGGTGATACTGAGAAGCCGCAGATCATGTATCTCTCTATGGTCTAGAGAAGTTAAGTAGTAGTCTTGAACGATCTCAGTCCCATTACAATTTTCAGATTATACCCAGACATAACTGTTATGATCCCTAGTTACGCCAAGATGGTTGATGAAATGGAAAATATAACTTTCGATGGTGCACTTATTAGATATTCTCATAGTATATAAATTATAGTCAATGACAACTTTATATGTATTTTTATTAATACATTAGAATTGTTTAGCCTCTTTTAGCAAGATCATATACTTGGATCGGTCCAGTACTATTGTTACCCTAAGAATAAATTATTTTGTTTCGCTAGACTTTAAACCAAGTCCATTACCAAGAAAATGTGATGGAATAATAATTGGAGATGGAATAATGTTTCGCTAGACTTTTAACCAATTTTTTTTTTGTTTCGATAGAGATAAACTTAATTTTTAACTTGTAGATGGAATAATAATTAAATATTATTGTCTCCATGGCATATGTCCAACACAGAGAACCCGTGCTCCTGGAGGAACCGCGCCTCCTCCTCTGGCTCCTCCTCTTCGAAAAACGGCGAGTGCGAGCTCTCCGGAGTAGGTGGGCTTCACCACATTTTCGACAGAGAAGAGACAAATAAAGAAGTGGCAGGTCGTGTTATTCGGTTGCAGAGGAGACCTCATTTATTTAGAGGCGAAAGGCGAGAGAAACCACGACCTAGGTCCCACCTATCTGCGCATCAACGTCCGCACTAGCGGTCAACGACGTTGGCCCTAGGGAAAGAACCCATTTGGCCGCCTAGGAGGCTCGGTAGATAAAATTAGGGAAAAAATGAGGAAAGTTAACCAAGCGGGGCAAAACCGAGCAAAACTGAAGCAAAGCGGGGCAAGAAAGTAATAAACCCATACTACTATGGTGTCACTATGCAGAAACAAATTAAATTTGACAAGGGACTTTCAAAAGTTTAAGTATATCTATAGACTGATATTTGGAATGATAAATACCCTAGATAATGAGTTTATATTTGATAGTACAAAAATAAACCAAATTACCACAGATCTACCAGGTCAGCCACATTGTGGTATAAAGGGATACATGCGGCAAGGCGAAGGTCGCATGTTCGCCTAGTTTGCCGAGTCTCCAAATTAATGCCCAAAATTTAGTGCTAGCGCCATGTAAAAAAAAAATAGTAGAAGTCAATAATCTTCGATTAGCTTCACTAGAATGTTTCTTTGTTTTATCATTTTTAAGACATATTGTTGAAATAGAATAATTACCCTATGTCTTTGTTAGACCATTTTGAGACTCTTAGTCAATTACCCGATGAATTTGGTTTACGAAACAAAATTACCACAAATCTACCACGTCGGCCACATTGTGATATAACAGGATGCATGCGGCGAGGCGAAGGTTGTTCGCCTAGTTTGCAAAGACATCCAACTTAATGCCCAAAAATTAGTGCATGCCATGTAAAAAAATACCAGAACACCCGTTTCTAAATAATCTTCGATTAGCTTCACTAGAATGTTTCTTTGTTTTATAATTTTAAAGACATATTGTCAAAATAGAATAATTATAAGTACAAGTAAAATTTATGTTTCGACCTGTAGCAACACAATTTTTTTTCTTACGCTTAAGGTCTAGCTAGGTGATATCCTGTGATTTTTTTTCTTGTTCGTAATATACTAAAACTAGAGATCCGATGCACGGCAAAACCTAGATACATTGGTAATAATAAACATGTTTAAATATAAACCCAGACACATGTTACATGATAGTAGAGAAACAACCAAAGCCCGAAATGATACAAGAGTTAAAGGGACGAGGGATTCGGCTCACACGCGCACACACATCAATCGGCCGAGAACTAAATGAGTTCTCGGTCAGCCGAGTCGTATTAGCATCGTCCCTTGATTATTTGTTTATGCAACACACTGCTAGTGCATGTGCATGCATGCACACTTGGAACGTAGCCTAGTATGGAGTCTGCCCGGGCACGGGCGGCGGGCTGTAGCTGCAGATGACAAATAGATCAGTGCGTCCGCCGCTTTCCAGTCGGCCGCGGGGGACCGATAGAGGTTCTCTCCGTATGGACGGACCTCCGGAGACAGTACTAGCTGGCAGTCGGCGCGCTTGTCCGCGTACTCCTGTGCGTACGCGGCCACTATGGGGTCCCACGACACCGGCCCCACGCCGACGAGGGCGCGCACTTCGTTGTGGGCGTTGACCATGTCATCGATATTAGGATTAGTCTGGGCGGTGACGAGCATGGCGGACGCGAGAGCTAAGAGCAGCGCTACAGCGAGCTTGGGCGAGGACTCCATGGCTAATATGTTGGCTAACAAGATGGAGAAAATAAGTGTGTGTGGGTGTGTGGTGATGGATGAGATTGGCTGTAGCCGGGAGGCGTGTATTTATACTAGTGCACAGGCTCGATGGGTAGCTTCTCTAGGCAGCAAAGGTTGGAGTTACCGAGTTATTATACTAGTTCAATTCATTCAAGTAGAATGGAAAAAAGGAATACATATGGTGTGCGTACTGGGTAATCTCCAATAATCGAAAAGTTCAATCCAATTAGTAACCTCATTTCATGGTCATGGTTAGGGAAAATTAAGAGGAGACCAAATTACAAAAATGTGTCTTTATTGGCAGGAGCTGCTGGGCCGTCCTCGTCATGACGCAGCGCAGTGTGCTTGCTGGGCCGCTCCTTTCTCCACTGCGCGCGACTCCTTCCCATCCCATTTCTCCTGCTTCCGTCTCCTCGCCCATGCCGATTCCCCACGCCAAGCTGATCTCTAACCATGGCTGCTTAACGTGCGGCTGTTTGTGTACCAAAGAAACTCGGAATTTTGGTTGGTACGTGCCAGCTGAAATTTTTGTTGGCTGTGCCAGCTGGAATTTTGGCGGACGGCCGCCATCTGCACCTTGGGCCTCCAAATTCTCCATCATGGTCTTTCTCCTTGTCATCGCTCTCGAGCCACGCTCCCTCCATTCTTAGCTTGTTCCATCCATGTCGTAGGTAGGGCAGGTATATATCGGGCTTTTGTCGTGGTGGATCTCGTCGTTCTCGGCAAATAAGATCGATGTGGAATTCTCCATCATTGATAGCGGAGGCCGCAGCATGACCAAGTCAGTGCTCATTGCTTTACTTACTTCCCCTGCTTCGTCACTGGATTCTAAATTATTATGTGATATGGATATCGGTAGCGTGTTCCTGTCTCCACCCGCTTCTGGTACATTGTCGAATCCGCAGCGTGCCTGCACAAACACACAACACACGCTACGGGCAACTTATAGACCAAAATCTTGCTTCCTTACTTATAAGCTTGCAGTATTATTTTATGCCATTAAAAAATAAATTCACAATTTATGCTCGTGACCCCATGTTGCCGTACTGCGTGCCCCATCTCATCGAAGCCAAGAATAAAGCAATACGATATATAAAACGAGAACTCATATTGTGCCCTATTATATATTCACAGCGATTTCACACCGGACATACAAACGAATGTTTCTATCACATATGTACTTTCTAGTTGTTTCATTCACTAGTGGAAACAACCCCTTTCGTCCAGGGGGGCAGGGGGCATCTGTCCCGGTTGCACCAAAATCCGGGACAAGTGCCATGCATTGGTCCCGGTTCGTGTGCCCGAGGCAGCAGAAACCACTTGGGGGCATCTGTCCCGGTTCGTGGGGAGCCAATGGTCCCGGTTCGTGGCACGACCCGGGACGAATCTCTAGCCACAGGCCACGTGGCGCGCGCATGGGCATTGGTCCCGGATCATCCCCCAAACCGGGACCAATGTCCCTTCCCCTACAAATGCGGCCACAGCCCCCATCCCCTTTTTTTTTAGCTTGAGTGAGTGAGAGAGAGGTGTGGGTGGTAGTGTGTATTGTACCTCGTGGCGCGGGAGTCCTGCCGCGTGGCGCGGGAGTTGTAACGCGTAGCCATGAATGCGCGTTATAAACTGCCGCACCTCCACTCCACGCACCGTCGTGCCACCACCATGCCTCCGAGGAGGAACAACACTACCGGTTTCCGCGGCGTCCGATCGCGGCAGAACGAAATGTTCACCGCGACTATCCGCTTCGGGGACGACCGCATCCCCCTCGGCTCCTTTGCGACGGCGTCGGAGGCCGCCCGCGCTTGGGACGCGGCGGCCTGGCGCCTCAGCCGCCCGCGGTCGTTGATGAATTTTAACGACTGCCACACCCTCTGGGAAGCGGAGGCCAGGGCGCCGACGCCGCAGATCGTCACTGCCGCCGACCACCGCCACCTCAGGCACCGCGCGTTTCAGGGCCTAGTCGACGCCAGGGACGACCGCGTGGTCCGCGAGTATTACCGGAACAATCCGGGTGAGGAGAGCGCCGACGGGGAGCTATGGCAGACCCGCGCAGCTGAGCGGGCGGAGCGGCGCCTCGAACGCCACCTCGAGTTAGATGCCGCTCGGGAGGCGAGGACGAAGGCGCTGCAAGAGCTCCGTCGGGCCGACCACGCCGGCGAAGTCTGGGCCTCCGACGATCCGAGGTGGGGGCCTATCTCGGAAATACCATCATGCACCTCCTCCGACGATGAGGAGGTCACCGACGACGACGAGGACAAGGAGTAGCGCGCTAGCGCGTCTGTTTTCTGTTGGCTGTTTAATAAAATAATTTGTTGTATTCCGGCAAACAGTGGCCCTCTAGCTCGTCTGTTTTCTGTTTTCCGTGTGATTTTTCCTGATTTGTTGGATACAGATCTAATGGCATTTCGATAGACGTTAAAAAGAGGGGGACATGCATTTCGATAGATAAACAAGGCACAGTACACATAATGGCAAGATTGGATCTAAATCTAAACGGAGAGCATAGATCTAAATAAACAAGGCAGTACATAATGGCAAAAGTGCATCGATCTACTAGTCATACTCCTGCCTAGGCCTACAGTACATGTACACGTAGTCGTCGTAGTCGCCGCCGCCGTCGTCGTCACTATCGTCTGACGGTGCTCTGCACTCCCTCGGAGGATCACGACTCCAGGGCTGGGCCTGAGGGTAGCGCAGGCGAGGGATATCGCCGGCCCTGATGTAGTCCATGACGCTCTGTAGAGTCCGGCCGGACCACCATAGCCGACGACCGGCCTCGTGATAGTTCCCAGGAGGCAGACCGTCGTCCTCATACCTGGCGAGCGCCCTCTCACGCCGATTGATGAAGAAGGCATCCCAAGTATGCTGGTTATCGGGATGCCAACTGGGATTCCTCCACTGCTCCGGCGTGAGCTCGTGGTAGTAGTGGTTCGTGATGGCCGCCCGACGCGCCACACCTTGAGGAAGAGGAGGGACCAGCACTCCTCCGGCGCTCAGCATCCAACCGGCGGGAACGTTGTAGCCGCACGGGCAGGGGTAGTTCGAGGCGGAAAGTGCCTCCGCCTGGATGAATGTTAGAGTGGGTACGGTAGAAGCCATGAGAGAGTGGTGAGTTTGTATGTGTTTATGGCAATGGAGTGGCAATGCATACATATATATAGCGAGAAGAAAACATCCCTTTAGTCCCGGTTGGGGACACCAACCGGGACTAAATGGGTTAGGGTTTCATTGGGAAATGGATCATCCCTTTAGTCCCGGTTGGGGACACCAACCGAGACTAAATGGGAATTAGGGTTTCGTTTGGACCAATCAGATAGAATCACACGGATCGTGTGTTTCTTTCAAGCGCTCTTGAGTCGTTGGATCCAGGTGTGTTTTTTTCGAGCTGTTGTGAGCCGTCCGATCAGGGCTACGGTGTGTTTCTTTCGAGCTGCTGTGAGCCGTTGGATGAGGTGTTTCTTAACCGTTGGATCAAAACCCTAGCTCAACACTTTGTGAGCCAGAGGACCCTATATATAGCCCAGCTTCATACACCGGTCAGTTCATCTCCCAAATACAAAACATCCGGATTCGCCGTCATACGTCCAGCCGTGCATTTGGTATGCATATATGCACAGTCACTAGTGGAAACAACCCCTTTCGTCCAGGGGGGCAGGGGGCATCTGTCCCGGTTGCACAAAAAACCGGGACAAGTGCCATGCATTGGTCCCGGTTCGTGTGCCCGAGGCAGCAGAAACCACCTGGGGGCATCTGTCCCGGTTCGTGGGGAGCCAATGGTCCCGGTTCGTGGCACGACCCGGGACGAATCCCTAGCCACAGGCCACGTCGCGCGCGCATGGGCATTGGTCCCGGATCATCCCCCTAACCGGGACCAATGTCCCTTCCCCTACAAATGCGGCCACAGCCCCCGTCCCTTTTTTTTTAAGCTTGGGGGAGTGAGAGAGAGGTGTGGGTGGTAGTGTGTATTGTACCTCGTGGCGCGGGAGTCCTGCCGCGTGGCGCGGGAGTCCTGCGCGTGGCGCGGGAGTTGTAACGCGTGGCCATGAATGCGCGTTATAAACTGCCGCACCTCCACTTCACGCACCGTCGTGCCACCACCATGCCTCCGAGGAGGAACAACACTACCGGTTTCCGCGGAGTCCGATCGCGGCAGAACGGAATGTTCACCGCGACTATCCGCTTCGGGGACGACCGCATCCCCCTCGGCTCCTTTGCGACGGCCTCGGAGGCCGCCCGCGCTTGGGACGCGGCGGCCTGGCGCCTCAGCCGCCCGCGGTCGTTGATGAATTTTAGCGACTGCCACACCCTCTGGGAAGCAGAGGCCAGGGCGCCGACGCCGCAGATCGTCACTGCCGCCGACCACCGCCACCTCAGGCACCGCGCGTTTCAGGGCCTAGTCGACGCCAGGGACAACCGCGTGGTCCGCGAGTATTACCGGAACAATCCGGGTGAGGAGAGCGCCGACGAGGAGCTATGGCAGACCCGCGCGGCTGAGCGGGCGGAGCGGCGCCTCGAACGCCACCTCGAGTTAGATGCCGCTCCGGAGGCAAGGACGAAGGCGCTGCAAGCGCTCCGTCGGGCCGACCACGCCGGCGAAGTCTGGGCCTCCGACGATCCGAGGTGGGGGCCTATCTCGGAAATACCATCATGCACCTCCTCCGACGACGAGGAGGTCACCAACGACGACGAGGACGAAGAGTAGCGCGCTAGCGCGTCTGTTTTCTGTTGGCTGTTTAATAAAATAATTTGTTGTATTCCGGCAAACAGTGGCCCTCTAGCTCGTCTGTTTTCTGTTTTCCGTGTGATTTTTCCTGATTTGTTGGATTCAGATCTAATGGCATTTCGATAGACGTTAAAAAGAGAGGGACATGTATTTCGATAGATAAACAAGGCACGGTACACATAATGGCAAGATTGGATCTAAATCTAAACGGAGAGCATAGATCTAAATGAACAAGGCAGCACATAATGGCAAAAGTGCATCGATCTACTAGTCATACTCCTGCCTAGGCCTATAGTACATGTACTCGTAGTCATCGTAGTCGCCGCCGCCGTCGTCGTCACTATCGTCTGACGGTGCTCTGCACTCCCTCGGAGGATCACGACTCCAGGGCTGGGCCTGAGGGTAGCGCAGGCGAGGGATATCGCCGGCCCTGATGTAGTCCATGACGCTCTGTAGAGTCCGGCCGGACCACCATAGCCGACGACCGGCCTCGTGATAGTTCCCAGGAGGCAGACCGTCGTCCTCATACCTGGAGAGCGCCCTCCCACGCCGATTGATGAAGAAGGCATCCCAAGTATGCTGGTTATCGGGATGCCAATTGGGATTCCTCCGCTGCTCCGGCATGAGCTCGTGGTAGTAGTGGTTCATGATGGCCGCCCGACGCGCCACACCTTGAGGAAGAGGAGGGACCGGCACTCCTCCGGCGCTCAGCATCCAACCGGCGGGAACGTTGTAGCCGCACGGGCAGGGGTAGTTCGAGGCGGAAAGTGCCTCCGCCTGGATGAATGTTAGAGTGGGTACGGTAGAAGCCATGAGAGAGTGGTGAGTTTGTATGTGTTTATGGCAATGGAGTGGCAATGTATACATATATATAGCGAGAAGAAAACATCCCTTTAGTCCCGGTTGGGGACACCAACCGGGACTAAATGGGTTATGGTTTCATTGGGAAACGGATCATCCCTTTAGTCCCGGTTGGGGACACCAACCGGGACTAAATGGGAATTAGGGTTTCGTTTGGACCAATCAGATAGAATCACACGGATCGTGTGTTTCTTTCAAGCGCTCTTGAGTCGTTGGATCCGGGTGTGTTTTTTTCGAGCTGTTGTGAGCCGTCCGATCAGGGCTACAGTGTGTTTCTTTCGAGCTGCTGTGAGCCGTTGGATGAGGTGTTTCTTAACCGTTGGATCAAAACCCTAGCTCAACACTTATTTAGTTAAATTAAGTGCAAATAGTGAAATAGTTAATAGTTTGAATAGTTAGAATAATTATTTAGTTAAACAGAAAACGGATTTGAATTAGTTATGCAAATTCAAACAATTTTAATGTTGTAATTTTTTCCTAATTTGAAACGATATAAAAGTTATTCACGTGCATAGTTAATATATTCAAATTTTGGCGCTAAAACAATTGGCCAAAAGTACTTCTGGTCCCGGTGCGCGACCAGCCGGGCCTTCCGTCCCGGTCGGTGGCAATAACCGGGACGAAAGCCCCTTCCGTCCCGGTTGGTGGCAACAACCGGGACGGAAGGGGCTTTCGTCCCGGTTGTTGCCACCGACCGGGACGAAAGGGGGATAGGATATATACACGTCACCGCCCCCCCTCAGCTCCAGACCGCGCGCAGGGACGAAAGTGACGCCGCCAGGCTGCCCATTTTTTCCGTCCCCCCCGCGCCGCCCCTCGCCCCGTCGGCGGCGCCGTCCCTACATCCCGTCGCACCCGGCGCCGCCCCTCGCCCGTCGGCGCCCTCCTCTGCGGCGCCGCTCATTGCCCCCGTCGGCGCCTCCTCTGCGCCGCCACCCCTCGCCCCCCACGCGCCGCCCCTCGCCCCGTCGGCGTCCTCCTCTGTGGTGCCGCCCCTCGATCCCGTCTCGCCCCCGTCGGCGTCCTCCTCTGCGGCGCCGCCCCTCGCCCCACGCGCCGCCGGCCCGCCGCTGCCCCGCGCCGGCCTCCACCGCCCCGCGCCGCCGCTGTCCCAACAGGAGGTAAGGCATGCCTCTATCTCGCCCTAACCCGGGGCCTTTTTTGTTTTTTTCCTTTTTTTTACTTAATTACTGTTTTTTATTAGTGTTACAAATGTTAGAATTATTAGTTTATGAATGTTAGAAATTTTAGATTAGACTTATTAACTTTAAATTTGTTTAGAATTGATATAAAAAATTTAAGAATGTTAGAAATTTTAGATTAGACTTAGCAATTTTAGATTTGTACGTTTAGAATTGATATAGGAAATTTAAGAATGTTAGAATTATTAGTTATTAGACTTACCAATTTTAGATTCGTACGTTTAGAATTGATATAGGAAATTGAAGAATGTTAGAATTATTAATTATGAATGTTAGAAAATCTAATTAAGATAGTGTTATAAATTTAAGATGCTAGAAATGTTATCGTATGTTTAAATATTATTATGCATAAGCAATTTTAATGAATTGAATCTGAAATATATACTTACTCTTTTTGTATAGTATGGAGCCAAGAGACGAAGATGCCGAAAATATGATCGAGGGTTTAATCCGCGGGCCCGACGTAGAGCCCGATGTGAGCCAGTGGATGAACGACTCCGGTGAGGGAGATCCGGTGCTCACCCAGGGAGACGACTCCGATGAGGGAGAAGCCGACGGCTCCGATATGGGAGCAGCCGACGGCTCCGGTGGAACCATACAAATTACAAACACCGGCTCCGAGGTGCATATATATATATGTTAATTAATGAAGCATCCGTTGTCTATATACATGTATTAACAGTCTTTATATTTTTAGCCATCCGGTTCAAATATATCAACCGGAAAAAAGACTAAACGAGGCGCAACAAAGAAGTTGAAAGATACAGAAAGATACAGGATCGACACGATCACAGCAGACGGCGCACCCGAGCTTCCCGCTGATGTTGCCCAAAAATTTGTGAAGCAATGCGGAGTGCTAGTTAGAGATCACATCCCGATCACTGTTAATGAGTGGAATGAGCCAAAAGATCCGCGGAAACAAGGAATTTCATATGTCGGCAAAATAGCCAAAGATCATCTTTTCTCAAAGATTTTGGCTAATTTCAACTTACCCGTGCCGGAGGTGGACGAGAATGAAGCTGATGTGACCGAGGCCGATGTTACTAAAATGAAACATGAGATACGGGAAAAGGTCAAAGCGTGGACCCTGAAAAAGATGGCCGAGCAATTCAAAAACTGGAAGAAAAGATTGAACCTTGATTATGTTAAGAAGAACAAGACTCCTGATTTCACTCAAGGGTATGAGAAAATAAAACCCGTATGGGCAGACTTCGTGAAGTACAAGCTGGCAGAGAATGAACTGGAAAGGACGAAAACAAATGAGAAAAACGCCGCCAAAAAGGTATATCACCATGTTATGGGGCAAGGTGGCTACAATGGTTCTAGTCCCAAGTGGGAGACATGGGAGAACAACCTGATTCAGCAGGGGATCACTCCCGAGCCGTTCTTGTGGGTCGAGCGGACAAGGTCATGGTTCTACGGGCATGAGGGCAGGTTGGACGCCGAAGGAAAAGCAATATATAACCTAAGGCATAAAAAGAGTCGTCCTCTACCCGTAGAGAAGCTGAGAGACGCAATAAAGGACGTTAAAGATGGGAAGTTCGTGCCAGATAGAGAGAACGACGAGCTCACACGAGCCCTAGGGAATAAGGAACACGGAGGGCGTACACGAGGTACAAAAGGCACTCCTCCGTGGAGTGTTGCGTTCGACTCCACCAAAAAGTTATACCCAGATAGAAGCCGTCAATGTAAAAAGGACAAGGAGGCAGCTGAAGCAGAGAATCAGGCAAACTGGAGGCGTCAACTTGAAGAAATGGTAAAGCTGACACAGGATGTAGCAAAGAAGCAGCAGGACCAAATTAACACACTTAGCCAGCAGATAGTGTCTACCGGCGCAACAGTACACATGGTAGAAGTTGAAGTCGAGGCTCCCGACGCCGCACATTCTCATCGCAAAAGCAGCGTTGCGTCCACGCAGCTACCGGGTGATGATGCACCGCCGATGATTCACCCGGTGGATGAGATCACGGAAATGACATCCTGTGAGCTCCACGTGAAGGTCGTCAATATAACCATCAAGGCGGCGGCCGGATATGCCTTACCAATTGGCAACGAACCAACTCACCATAGTCTTCCGGTTCCACGGGGCTACGCTGTTGTTGGGGTCGATGAAGTTGTCAACGGATTCGAGCGGGTAAAGCTTGATTTTCCTGAAGGTGAAGACGAAGAGTTGACTGAACTCGGAGAAGCCAAGAACTTGACCGTTCTATGGTTAAAGGAATGCATTGTGCTCACAAATCAGACGACAAAGCCATCGAATCCTCGCCTTTCTCCAGCGCAAAGGTCTCCAGCGCGGTCGTCTTCGCAACGCATGCCATCTCCGGCGCGGTCGCCTACGCCGTGCACTTCTCCAGCGCGGTCGCCTACGCCGCCGCGTCAGCCCTCTCCGCCCACTAAGTTTCTGCCGAAACGTAAAAAATCACCGAAACGTCAACGGTCACCCCTCCCGAAGGTACCAAAAGAGGTACCCAAGTTACCTTACGACTATACTCCCGAGGAAACCCAGAAAATCGCAAAGGACGATACGATGCGTTGAAATCAAAGCGGAAGGAGAAGCAAAAGCCAGATTTCCCTAAGACCGAAGAAGAGATAGAACGAGCTTGGAAAATGGTGAAGACTCTTCATCAACCCGAGCCGAGTCTGTCATCTGACTATGACCGCTCTATTCTGAAGTCACACCAGGAAATGGTGCGGTCAACGAAGAGTTGTAGCGCAAGCGGGAAAAAGGGGAAATCAGTTGCTCAACTCGGAGAGCAGAAAAAACAATCCACGTCGCCGCTCAAAGTGATTTCCAATACCCAGGTGGGGCCGAGCACTAATATTGCTGATGAGGATATTGATCCGGAGTTTATAACACTGTACGCAGACAAGGCAGCTGATGCGGGTTTGTCCATTGCTGAGTATATGCAAACAGTGAACTACTTCCCCGCAGCTGAATGTGCGTACAAATACGAGTACGGGAAGCCTCTTGTCAAACCCGAGGAGATAAAGGATATACCAACGAAAATGCGAAGAGTGCATAGTTGGTATATGCAAGCCGCTGATGAATCTGAGGACTGGCTATGTCTCAACGTTAAGGACGAGCACTATGGAACTGGAAATGGATATGTTATGATTCAATTTGAGGAATTGTTTCAGTTATACCAGCAGCAGGCCCTCGACAAATCTATCCTTAGTGCCTATTGTCTGTAAGCACTTATTTCTCTAGCTCACCTCATTCAATTGCATATATATTCATATATATATATATAGTACACTCATATATTATAATTGCAGAATGAAGATTCTCGAATGCAAAAGAGGTGGAATCTATGATATTGGGTTCATTGATCCAAATATTATTTTTGAAAAGACTCTTCGGCAATCTCCCAAGGATACAGAAAATAATATTCTGAGGGCAATAATATTTAACCAACACCGACGGGAAATACTATTTCCTTACAACTTCAAGTAAGTGTGTTACTCTGTTGTAAACATTCTGTTTTCCTTACTCGATGTTCATTGTATAATTGATGAGTTCTGCGTGCTCAGCTTCCACTATATTCTGCTAATCTTCCAAATTGACAAAGGAAAAGTAATTGTAATGGACTCAAAACGTAAACCCCTCTCAATGTGGGCTGACATGCAGGAAATGATCCAGCGGTAATTTCAATCTTTATTAATTTCAGTATTTATATATTGCAATATATCGACTACTTTGTTTCATTTTCGGATATCAAGTAATTACTAACTCTTTTTATTCTTTTTCTTTCTCGGGTAGGGTTTGGAAGAGGTTCATAAAGAAGTCTCCCGGTGAATGGGAAAAACAACTTACATTTGATGTTGTGCAAGTAAGTACTATCTAGATCCGTGCCCATCTCCTTGATTCTAGTGTCGATACCATTATCATGCCTGGTTGATTATTATTTTGATTGAAACAATCTTCTCGTATAGTGCTTGCAACAAGGAGACGGGAATAACTTGTGTGGATACTACGTTTGCGAGTTCATTCGTCAGACCACATCTCCCAAGGGCAGAAATTTAAAGCAACTTCATGTACGTTAGTCGTCAATTCTTCTTATTACTATCTATTTTAGTTACTTAGCTTCATATATTTTAGTGACCACTCTTCTTTATATTAGATCGAACGGCTTCGGGACGGTCTTCTACCTAGGGACCGCATACGAGCAATTCAGGAGGAAATTGCGGGCTTCTTAGATGCAGAGGTCATAAACGTAGATGGAGAGTACCATGCCTCCGGTTGGAACTAAGTTTGATTTTGTAATACACTCCATCGGTCATGTAATATGCTCGATATACTTTGCTTCTGTAATATAAGTGTTTCTTATTCTGCTTTATATACTTATTCACTCGTGCGATCCAGGGGCTCGGTGGAGGGTCCACCGAGGCTCCTCTCTTCTCGAGGTCCGGGGAGGGGCCGCCAGGAGGTCTCGGGGTCCAAAAAACGGAAATTGTAAATTTCTGCCGCGGCAGAGAAAAGGGCAAAAGCCCTGCCGCGGCAGAAGGGGCATGAATCCCGGGTCGTATTCAGAACCGGGACTAATAGCCCTGGCCAGGTTCCAGCGCTCGGGCCACGTGGTCAGCCTCATTTGTCCCGGGTCCTGCCACAACCGGGACCAATGGGGAGGGGTATTTGTCCCGGATGCCCCGTCCCGGTTGCACAACCGGGACAAAAGGGGGCCTACGAACCGGGACTAAAGCCCCTGTTTCCACTAGTGAGTACCCACGGTTGGGCTGTATGACGGCGATACCGATTGTTTTGTTCTACACCCCCTTGGATACATCATATATTCAGTTCATCGAGCAAATACAAAACATCCGGATTCGCCGTCATACGTCCAGCCGTGCATTTGGTATGCATATATGAACCCAGTAGCCACGGTTGGGCTGTATGACGGCGATACCGTTTGTTTTGTTCTACACCCCCTTGGATACATCATATTATTCAGTTCATCGAGCAAATATAAAACATCCGGATCAGTGTTTAACACATTCATCCCCCTTTAACACATTCATCCATGCATGCTTGGGTCATTGTTGACTTGGCGCTCGGGTAGTAATGTGCACGGGAACATCATCCGCGGCGTCCGAGCACGGTAGAAAAGAAATTTGTATTTCAGCGACACTGCGGCGCGCTAGCGCGTCTGTTTTCTGTTTAATGTAATTATTACTAATTTTAAAACAATATAAGATATTTATATTTAAATTAAGTGCAAATAGTGAAATAGTTAATAGTTTGAATAGTTAGAATAATTATTTAGTTAAACAGAAAACGGATTTGAATTAGTTATGCAAATTCAAACAATTTTAATGTTGTAATTTTTTCCTAATTTGGAACTATATAAAAGTTATTCACGTGCATATTTAATATATTCAAATTTTGGCGCTAAAACAATTGGCGCGCCCGGCCCAAAAGTAGTTTTGGCCCCGGTGCACGACCATCCGGGCCTTCCGTCCCGGTTGGTGGCAACAACCGGGACGAAAGCCCCTTCCGTCATTTGGCAACATTGTTAGTTGTTTCAATATGCATCTTTGTGTGGAATATGGTAACATTTAAATAAACTATGCCATGAATTCGGCCATAACATCCGTCATTTGGCCCGAAAGCCATAAATCTTCGTAGATGATAGCTCATTTTTGTGAACACTTTTTCGAGATAACTTCTGTATTCCAATTTTATTATTTTTTATGGATACTAGGTCACTTATTATGACACCACGCGAAGGTCTTGCATCATTTCGATTTTTTCTGAATTTTCTGGAGTTTTCTAAGCCGGTTTCTTAAAACGGTCAAAAGGGGGGACATGACCGTTCGTACCTAGGGGTTGAATCTTGATGAACTATTGGTGAATCTATGTTGAAACAGGTATTTGGGTACCTGAAAATGATTTTTGCAAAAAATCACGAGCAAACTACGAGGCACCTGTAGTTCAAATTTGGCCCGGTTTCAACTGAATCGGCTGAAATTTGTCTTTTTCAAATGAGGTGGATGGAAAGATTTGTAGTGGAAGTAATTTGGTTATTTGTAGATGAAATGTGGTCTAATATTTTTAGAATTTTATGTGGTACAATTTTGCAACATATTTTTGGTAGATGCTTCACAAAAAAACCCGTTTTCGATTCAATTGAGAAGGGGGGAGAATATGCCGTGCGTACGGGGAAAACTCCTATAATCGAAAAATTCAATCCAATTGTGAATGGGATGTTAGGGAAATGTAACCAGAGACCGAAGTTTTGAATTTGTGTGGTGGAAGCAAACCGCTAAAGAAAATAATGTGTTTTTATTGGCAGGAGATGATGGGCCGTCCTAGTCATGACGCACCGTAGTGTGTTTGCTGGGCTGCTGAAAGAGCAGACCGGCCCCGTCGCATTACTCGTTACGATTTTCCCTTTCGTCTTCCCGCCTTCCCTGCCATTCCTCGATTTCTTGGGTAGATTGGCAACATTGGCTTTGCTCTCCAACTCGATCTCCCGAGCAGAGAGCAGCTTGTGGAACTCGCATATATATATCGGAACAACTGTTTCCTTATCCGTAAAATATTAACATTTTGCATTGTCAGCCAGCAAGATTTTTTTTTTTGATAAAGGGAAGTATATTAATATCGCGGAGATACAAATTACACCCGTCCTCTGCAACAACGCAATGGATGCACACAGCCGAAAGATAATAAACCAAAGAAATAAAAAGAAAAGTCCCGCTACAGAGTTACAGTCCTCGCGGTATCCGCACAACCACCACCTAAACAACAGCTGATGTCTATCTTTTCGAAAACAACGTCTCCAAGAAGAACGGTGCCAGGCACAACCAATTAAGGCCAGACCTTGGGTTTTCACCCTGAAGATAATCCTCGCTCTCAAAACAACGGCTCCAAGAAGACCAATGGCAGGCACAACCAATTAAGTCCAGACCTTGGACTTTCACCCTGAAAGGTAGGACTTTGGACTTCACGCGTGCTGTCGCCCCCTCTTACATACGGCTGCCACAAATCTTGTAACTCCAAGCCAGTTCCCTATTGATGCAAAGACTGCAAACACCGTTGCTAGTCCTCCAATCGCACCTTCGATGACCGAGCATTGTGACCGAATTCCACCGATCCAGCAATCTCCAGGCGTTGCCCATAGGAGTTCGCCGACGGAGCATTTCGGGTCGACACCCCGGCTTGATCAATGAGAACCTACATCAGGATCTTCATCTTCGCGCGATGAGAAACCCAAGGACCACCTCCTTTATTATGATGTCTCGCAGCCCTGACGCCGCGAAACGACTCCCAGCAGGGACATTTACGGGAGGTTCCGCATCCGCCGCCACTGGGAGCCCTGCCGCCGATGGTCCCTAGCACCACCGCTTCCCGCCACCAAAGACAGAGGAGGCCGCGCCTCCCGGGATCCAAGCCGATGGCGCCGCCGCACCATGGCCGAACCACCCCAGATCCCATCGCGGCACCACCCAGAGCCACCCCGGCCAGCGCCGGCTGCCCACGCAGACCCGACCACTAGCCGCCGCCAGAAGAACCAGAGCCGCCGCCCCGGCGTCCGTGCTACGCCGTCCGCGCAAGCCGTCCAGGGCTGACCAACACATCTGGCCGGAGGCCTCCCGCTGCGTTTGTGCTGAGGAGGCGAGGACCCGCCAGCCGCCGTCCACCACGAGGAGGGTTGTGCCCATGGTGGCTTCCTCCGGCGGCGGCGAGTGGAAGGGAAGGAGGGGGTGTGGGGGCGGCGGCTAGGGTTTCGCCCGTGCCGCCCCCCGGGAGCGACGCGTGCGTGCGTCCAAAACAACGAATGGCCAGCAAGATGTACTGCCGGTTTATCTCTCTGTAGTAAAGCACTCTGATGAAATACATATGAGCATAACTTGCTTCCCTCACCACCTTGCGTTTGGAGGTATGAGCATTGAGCAGAACCTTGCGTTCCGAGGTTCAGATGTCCCCAATCTTCTGCCAGGACTCGGAGCTCCAGGTTTGGGTACTTGCAGTTAGACATGATCTGTCCTCCCAAAACTGGCAGGCACCGTGTAACAGAAGCCTGCAACCCTGTGACTGAATTTTCACACCGGAATGGTGAGTTTGTACTACAATTCTCTGTACATTTACATCTTAATTAATTTACTTCAAAATGTTATGCTCTTCAAGCTTTATTCTTCTTTCAGCTGCAGATTTGGATTATACCTGAATCTGACGGTCACAAAAGCTCAATCATGCATATTTGCTTACTGTAGGCTTTAAATGAGCAGCGCCTCGGGCATGAGCTGCTATCTGACGGACCCGCTAGGCATGCCATCAGAGACGCCGTGAAGTACGGTGAATCCGACATGGAAGAACAGTTCGTTTCATCCAGAAAGCCGGCCCTATGACTGGCTTTTCACACTGGAATGGTGAGTTTGTACTGGAACATGTATGATAGCAGCTCTGGCTGGACGAGAGCAGCTCGGAATGGTGAGGCGCACCTCCCTACTCTTTCATAAGACGGAAGGCTCGAGCGGAGCCCAGCTTTAAATTAATAAAGCCAACCGGCCAAAGATCCAAGTACAATAACACACCGAAGGTCCCGAGGACTCAAACAAGAAAGGTCCGGGTAGCACGAAGGCTACGCATACAACACAAACCCACTACTCCGCCGTAACAAGACAGACGGGTACTCACAACCTAAGCTGGTACCGGCAAGTAGGCGGGGAAGACTCAGTCTCTATCCCGCAAACTGATGAGGAGGGAGCGATCCTGCCAATCGCCTCCTCCAAAGCTCTCCTGTCCTGACGCTTAGCCACTAGTTTCCATACCTGCATATACATAGATATTTTGTAGAGGCAATCAGCCGGTTGTGTGGGGAAGATCCCCTCGATCGAAAATCTATTTCGCACATTCCAAAGCGTCCAGCAAAGAGCTGCGCAGCTAATCCACAACACTCTACGTGTTTGACCCGTGGAATTCTAAAGCAGCCTTAGCTCTGCGAAACATGTGGGGTTCCATGAGCAGGAGAGCAGTTCCCTAAATGCACTCCACATGAACTTGGCCAAGGTGCAGCCAACGAAAATATGGTTGGTATCCCTACCCACTACAAGAAATATGTCAACTAGTGACCTTCTGCCGATGACCGTAAAAAAATTGGTCACATATGTTGAGTCAATTGATTGAGAGAGCGTAAGTGGTCATGGTGCCTTATTTGCAAAATCACCGCCTATGTGTCATAGCTGGACCCACCACAGCTTAGCAATTTCGCCTACATGTCGTGGCCAGCTTAGCAATTTTTCTTACATGGCATGTAGGCGGGGTCCACGTGGTAGGCGGGGTCCACGTGGAAGCACACAACTGACAGGATTCTGCAACATTAATTCGCATAAAAATGCGGAGGGAGGGTTCGAACCCACGAACTCCCTCCAGCGAGCCGCGCTCAGCTCCGCCCTGACCAGGAGGCCATCAGCTGGTTCGTGTTAGCATAGACAAACGACACGCTTTTGACCTGCAATAGCGGTCATGGGCCTTGCCTCCCGCAGGGAATAAGGGCAGGCCTATTCATGATGGGCCTGCTTAGAGAGGCCGGATGCACATCCGGTCGGCCTGCTTAGAGCCTGGGCCGATTCGGCTGGCTCTTTTCCCTACTTTTTACTCTTTTTTTTGTTTTCTTTTATAGTTTTTGATTTTTTTTATTTGAAACCTATAGTTTTTTATTTTAAACTCTAATTTTAACCAAATAAATTTTATTTTTTTCCCAAAAATGTCCTATGTCATTATATAGTATTAAAAAATGTTTTTATCCAATAAAATTTAAAATTCTATTTGTTGATTTTTTGAACCTTTTATGCCGATTTCGAAATACGGTCAAAACGGGGGACATGACCGTTCGTACCTAGGGGTTGAATCTTGATGAACTATTGGTGAATATATGTTGAAACAGGTATTTGGATACCTCAAAATGATTTTTGCAAAAAATCACGAGCAAACTACGAGGCACCTGTAGTTCAAATTTGGCCCGGTTTCAGCTGAATCGGCTGATATTTGTCTTTTTCAAAAGAGGTGGATGGAAAGATTTGTAGAGGAAGTAATTTGGTTATTTGTAGATGAAATGTGGTCTAATAATTTTATAATTTTATGTGGTACAATTTTGCAACATATTTTTGGTAGATGCTTCACAAAAAACCCGTTTTCGACACTTCGGAAATGGGAAATGGTATTTTTATTCGACGGAAAATAAAACTTTCTTCGGCAACATTGTTATTTGTTTCAATATGCATCTTTGTGTGGAATATGGTAACATTTAAATAAACTATGCCGTGAATTCGGCCATAACATCCGTCATTTGGCCCGAAAGCCACAAATCTTCGTAGATGATAGCTCATTTTTGTGAACACTTTTTCGAGATAACTTCCGTATTCCAATTTTATTATTTTTTTATGGATACTAGGTCACTTATTATGACACCACGCGAAGGTCTTGCATCATTTCGATTTTTTCTGAATTTTCTGGAATTTTCTAAGCCGGTTTCTTAAAACGGTCAAAACGGGGGACATGACCGTTCGTACCTAGGGGTTGAATCTTGATGAACTATTGGTGAATCTATGTTCAAACAGGTATTTGGGTACCTAAAAATGATTTTTTCAAAAAATCACGAGCAAACTACGAGGCACCTGTAGTTCAAATTTGGCCCGGTTTCAACTAAATCGGCTGAAATTTGTCGTTTTCAAAAGAAGTGGATGGAAAGATTTGTAGAGGAAGTAATTTGGTTATTTGTAGATGAAATGTGGTCTAATATTTTTAGAATTTTATGTGGTAAAATTTTGCAACATATTTTTGGTAGATGCTTCACAAAAAAACCCTTTTTCGACACTCCGGAAATGGGAAATGGTATTTTTATTCGACGAAAAATAAAACTTTCTTCGGCAACATTGTTAGTTGTTTCAATATGCATCTTTGTGTGGAATATGGTAACATTTAGATAAACTATGACATGAATTCGGCCATAACATCCGTCATTTGGCCTGAAAACCATAAATCTTCGTAGATGATAGCTTATTTTTGTGAACACTTTTTCGAGATAACTTCCGTATTTCAATTTTATTATTTTTTATGGATACTAGGTCACTTATTATGACACCACGCGAAGGTCTTGCATCATTTCGATTTTTTCTGAATTTTCTGGAATTTTCTAAGCCGGTTACTTAAAACGGTCAAAACGGGGGACATGACCGTTCGTACCTAGGGGTTGAATCTTGATGAACTAATGGTGAATCTATGTTGAAACAGGTATTTGGGTACCTAAAAATGATTTTTGCAAAAAATCACGAGCAAACTACGAGGCACCTATAGTTCAAATTTGGCCCGGTTTCAACTGAATCGGCTGAAATTTGTCTTTTTCAAAAGAGGTGGATGGAAAGACTTGTAGAGGAAGTAATTTGGTTATTTGTAGATGAAATGTGGTCTAATATTTTTAGAATTTTATATGGTACAATTTTGCAACATATTTTTGGTAGATGCTTCACAAAAAAACCCGTTTTCGACGCTCCGGAAATGGGAAATGGTATTTTTATTCGACAAAAAATAAAACTTTCTTCGGCAACATTGTTAGTTGTTTCAATATGCATCTTTGTGTGGAATATGGTAACATTTAAATAAACTATGCCATGAATTCGGCCATAACATCCGTAATTTGGCCCGAAAGCCATAAATCTTCGTAGATGATAGCTCATTTTTGTGAACACTTTTTCGAGATAACTTCCCTAATCCAATTTTATTATTTTTTATGGATACTAGGTCACTTATTATGACACCACGCGAAGGTCTTTTATCATTTCGATTTTTTCTGAATTTTCTGGAATTTTCTAAGTCGGTGTCTTAAAACGGTCAAAACGGGGGACATGACCGTTCGTACCTAGGGGTTGAATCTTGATGAACTATTGGTGAATCTATGTTGAAACAGGTATTTGGGTACCTAAAAAGTATTTTTGCAAAAAATCACAAGCAAACTACGAGGCACCTGTAGTTCAAATTTGGCCCGGTTTCAGCTGAATCGGCTGATATTTGTCTTTTTCAAAAGAGGTGGATGGAAAGATTTGTAGAGGAAGTAATTTGGTTATTTGTAGATGAAATGTGGTCTAATATTTTTATAATTTTATGTGGTACAATTTTGCAACATATTTTTGGTAGATGCTTCACAAAAAAACCCGTTTTTGACACTCCGGAAATGGGAAATGGTATTTTTATTCGACGAAAAATAAAACTTTCTTCGGCAACATTGTTAGTTGTTTCAATATGCATATTTGTGTGGAATATGGTAACATTTAAATAAACTATGCCATGAATTCGGCCATAACATCCGTCATTTGGCCCGAAAGCCATAAATCTTCGTAAAAGATGATAGATCATTTTTGTGAACACTTTTTTCGAGATAACTTCCGTATTCCAATTTTATTATTTTTTATGGATACTAGGTCACTTATTATGACACCACGCAAAGGTCTTGCATCATTTCGATTTTTTCTGAATTTTCTGGAATTTTCTAAGCCGGTTTCTTAAAACGGTCAAAACGGGGGACATGACCGTTCGTACCTAGGTGTTGAATCTTGATGAACTATTGGTGAATCTATGTTGAAACAGGTATTTGGGTACCTAAAAATAATTTTTGCAAAAAATCACAAGCAAACTACGAGGCACCTGTAGTTCAAATTTGGCCCGGTTTCAACTGAATAGGCTGAAATTTGTCTTTTTCAAAAGAGGTGGATGGAAAGATTTGTAGAGGAATTAATTTGCTTATTTGTAGATGAAATGTGGTCTAATATTTTTAGAATTTTATGTGGTACAATTTTGCAACATATTTTTGGTAGATGCTTCACAAAAAAACCCGTTTTCGACGCTCCGGAAATGGGAAATGGTATTTTTATTCGACGAAAAATAAAACTTTCTTCGGCAACATTGTTAGTTGTTTCAATATGCATCTTTGTGTGGAATATGGTAACATTTAAATAAACTATGCCATGAATTCGGCCATAACATCCGTCATTTGGCCCGAAATCCATAAATCTTCGTAAAAGATGATAGCTCATTTTTGTGAACACTTTTTCGAGATAACTTCCGTATTCGAATTTTATTATTTTTTATGGATACTAGGTCACTTATTATGACACCACGCGAAGGTCTTGCATCATTTCGATTTTTTCTGAATTTTCTGGAATTTTCTAAGCCGGTTTCTTAAAATGGTCAAAACGGGGGACATGACCGTTCGTACCTAGGTGTTGAATCTTGATGAACTATTGGTGAATCTATGTTGAAACAGGTATTTGGGTACCTAAAAATGATTTTTGCAAAAAATCACGAGCAAACTACGAGGCACCTGTAGTTCAAATTTGGCCCAGTTTCAACTCAATCGGCCAAAATTTGTCTTTTTCAAAAGAGGTGGATGGAAATATTTGTAGAGCAAGTAATTTGGTTATTTGTAGATGAAATGTGGTCTAATATTTTTAGAATTTTATGTGGTACAATTTTGCAACATATTTTTGGTAGATGCTTCACAAAAAAACCCGTTTTCGACACTCCAGAAATGGGAAATGGTATTTTTATTCGACGAAAAATAAAACTTTCTTCGGCAACATTGTTAGTTGTTTCAATATGCATCTTTGTGTGGAATATGGTAACATTTAAATAAACTATGCCATGAATTCGGCCATAACATCCGTCATTTGGCCCGAAAGCCATAAATCTTCGTAGATGATAGCTCATTTTTGTGAACACTTTTTCGAGATAACTTCCGTATTTCAATTTTATTATTTTTATGGATACTAGGTCACTTATTATGACACCACGCGAAGGTCTTGCATCATTTCGATTTTTTCTGAATTTTCTGGAGTTTTCTAAGCCGGTTTCTTAAAACGGTCAAAAGGGGGGACATGACCGTTCGTACCTAGGGGTTGAATCTTGATGAACTATTGGTGAATCTATGTTGAAACAGGTATTTGGGTACCTGAAAATGATTTTTGCAAAAAATCACGAGCAAACTACGAGACACCTGTAGTTCAAATTTGGCCCGGTTTCAGCTGAATCGGCTGAAATTTGTCTTTTTCAAAAGAGGTGGATGGAAAGATTTGTAGTGGAAGTAATTTGGTTATTTGTAGATGAAATGTGGTCTAATATTTTTAGAATTTTATGTGGTACAATTTTGCAATATATTTTTGGTAGATGCTTCACAAAAAACCCGTTTTTGACACTCCGGAAATGGGAAATAGTATTTTTATTCGACGAAAAATAAAACTTTCTTCGGCAACATTTTTTTTGTTTCAATATTCATCTTTGTGTGGAATATGGTAACATTTAAATAAACTATGCCATGAATTCGGCCATAACATCCGTCATTTGGCCCGAAAGCCATAAATCTTCGTAGATGATAGCTCATTTTTGCGAACACTTTTTCGAGATAACTTCCGTATTTCAATTTTATTATTTTTTATGGATACTAGGTCACTTATTATGACACCACGCGAAGGTCTTGCATCATTTCGATTTTTTCTGAATTTTCTGGAATTTTCTAAGCCGGTTTCTTAAAACGTTTAAAACGGGGGACATGACCGTTCGTACCTAGGGGATGAATCTTGATGAACTATTTTGTGAATCTATGTTGAAACAGGTATTTGGGTACCTGAAAATGATTTTTGCAAAAAATCACGAGCAAACGACGAGGCACCTGTAGTTCAAATTTGGCCCGGTTTCAGCTGAATCGGCGAAAATTTGTCTTTTTCAAAAGAGGTGGATGGAAAGATTTGTAGAGGAAGTAATTTGGTTATTTGTAGATGAAATGTGGTCTAATATTTGTAGAATTTCATGTGGTACAATTTTGCAACATATTTTTGGTAGATGCTTCACAAAAAAACCCGTTTTCGACACTCCGGAAATGGGAAATGGTATTTTTATTCGACGAAAAATAAAACTTTCTTCGGAAACATTGTTAGTTGTTTCAATATGCATCTTTGTGTGGAATATGGTAACATTTAAATAAACTATGCCATGAATTCGACCATAACATCCGTCATTTCGTCCGAAAGCCATAAATCTTCGTAGATGATAGCTCATTTTTGTGAACACTTTTTCGAGATAACTTCCGTATTCCAATTTTATTATTTTTTATGGATACTAGGTCACTTATTATGACACCACGCAAAGGTATTGCATCATTTCGATTTTTTCTGAATTTTCTGGAATTTTCTAAGCCGGTTTCTTAAAACGTTTAAAACGGGGGACATGACCGTTCGTACCTAGGGGATGAATCTTGATGAACAATTGGTGAATCTATGTTGAAACAGTTATTTGGGTACCTGAAAATGATTTTTGCAAAAAATCACGAGCAAACTACGAGGCACCTGTAGTTCAAATTTGGCCCAGTTTCAACTGAATCGGCCAAAATTTGTCTTTTTCAAAAGAGGTGGATGGAAATATTTGTAGAGCAAGTAATTTGGTTATTTGTAGATGAAATGTGGTCTAATATTTTTAGAATTTTATGTGGTACAATTTTGCAACATATTTTTGGTAGATGCTTCACAAAAAAACCCGTTTTCGACACTCCAGAAATGGGAAATGGTATTTTTATTCGACGAAAAATAAAACTTTCTTCGGCAACATTGTTAGTTGTTTCAATATGCATCTTTGTGTGGAATATGGTAACATTTAAATAAACTATGCCATGAATTCGGCCATAACATCCGTCATTTGGCCCGAAAGCCATAAATCTTCGTAGATGATAGCTCATTTTTGTGAACACTTTTTCGAGATAACTTCCGTATTTCAATTTTATTATTTTTTATGGATACTAGGTCACTTATTATGACACCACGCGAAGGTCTTGCATCATTTCGATTTTTTCTGAATTTTCTGGAGTTTTCTAAGCCGGTTTCTTAAAACGGTCAAAAGGGGGGACATGACCGTTCGTACCTAGGGGTTGAATCTTGATGAACTATTGGTGAATCTATGTTGAAACAGGTATTTGGGTACCTGAAAATGATTTTTGCAAAAAATCACGAGCAAACTACGAGGCACCTGTAGTTCAAATTTGGCCCGGTTTCAACTGAATCGGCTGAAATTTGTCTTTTTCAAAAGAGGTGGATGGAAAGATTTGTAGTGGAATTAATTTGGTTATTTGTAGATGAAATGTGGTCTAATATTTTTAGAATTTTATGTGGTACAATTTTGCAACATATTTTTGGCAGATGCTTCACAAAAAAACCCGTTTTCGACACTCCGGAAATGGGAAATGGTATTTTCATTCGACGAAAAATAAAACTTTCTTCGGAAACATTGTTAGTTGTTTCAATATGCATCTTTGTGTGGAATATGGTAACATTTAAATAAACTATGCCATGAATTCGACCATAACATCCGTCATTTCGTCCGAAAGCCATAAATCTTCGTAGATGATAGCTCATTTTTGTGAACACTTTTTCGAGATAACTTCCGTATTCCAATTTTATTATTTTTTATGGATACTAGGTCACTTATTATGACACCACCCGAAGGTCTTGCATCATTTCGATTTTTTCTGAATTTTCTGGAATTTTCTAAGTCGGTGTCTTAAAACGTTTAAAATGGGGGACATGACCGTTCGTACCTAGGGGATGAATCTTGATGAACTATTGGTGAATCTATGTTGAAACAGGTATTTGGGTACCTGAAAATGATTTTTGCAAAAAATCACGAGCAAACTACGAGGCACCTGTAGTTCAAATTTGGCCCGGTTTCAGCTGAATCGGCCGAAATTTGTCTTTTTCAAAAGAGGTGGATGGAAAGATTTGTAGAGGAAGTAATTTGGTTATTTGTAGATGAAATGTGGTATAATATTTTTAGAATTTTATGTGGTACAATTTTGCAACATATTTTTGGTAGATGCTTCACAAAAAAACCCGTTTTCGACACTCCGGAAATGGGAAATGGTATTTTTATTCGACGAAAAATAAAACTTTCTTCGGCAACATTGTTAGTTGTTTCAATATGCATATTTGTGTGGAATATGGTAACATTTAAATAAACTATGCCACGAATTCGGCCATAACATCCGTCATTTGGCCCGAAAGCCATAAATCTTCGTAGATGATAGCTCATTTTTGTGAACACTTTTTCGAGATAACTTCCGTATTCCAATTTTATTGTTTTTTATGGATACTAGGTCACTTATTATGACACCACGCGAAGGTCTTGCATCATTTCGATTTTTTCTGAATTTTCTGGAGTTTTCTAATCCGGTTTCTTAAAACGGTCAAAACGGGGGACATGACCGTTCGTACCTAGGGGTTGAATCTTGATGAACTATTGGTGAATCTATGTTGAAATAGGTATTTGGGTACCTAAAAATGATTTTTGCGAAAAATCACGAGCAAACTACGAGGCACCTGTAGTTCAAATTTGGCCCGGTTTCATCTGAATCGGCTGAAATTTGTCTTTTTCAAAAGCGGTGGATGGAAAGACTTGTAGAGGAAGTAATTTGGTTATTTGTAGATGAAATGTGGTCTAATATTTTTATAATTTTATGTGGTACAATTTTGCAACATATTTTTGGTAGATGCTTCACAAAAAACCCGTTTTTGACTCTCCGGAAATGGGAAATAGTATTTTTATTCGACGAAAAATAAAACTTTCTTCGGCAACATTTTTTGTTGTTTCAATATGCATCTTTGTGTGGAATATGGTAACATTTAAATAAACTATGCCATGAATTCGGCCATAACATCCGTCATTTGGCCCGAAAGCCATAAATCTTCGTAGATGATAGCTCATTTTTGCGAACACTTTTTCGAGATAACTTCCGTATTTCAATTTTATTATTTTTTATGGATACTAGGTCACTTATTATGACACCACGCGAAGGTCTTGCATCATTTCGATTTTTTCTGAATTTTCTGGAATTTTCTAAGCCGGTTTCTTAAAACGGTCAAAACGGGGGACATGACCGTTCGTACCTAGGGGTTAAATCTTGATGAACTATTGGTGAATATATGTAGAAACAAGTATTTGGGTACCTAAAAATGATTTTTTCAAAAAATCACGAGCAAACTACGAGGCACATGTAGTTCAAATTTGGCCCGGTTTCAGCTGAATCGGCTGAAATTTGTCTTTTTCAAAAGAGGTGGATGGAAAGATTTGTAGAGAAAGTAATTTGGTTATTTGTAGATGAATTGTGGTCTAATATTTTTAGAATTTTATGTGGTACAATTTTGCAACATATTTTTGGTAGATGCTTCACAAAAAAACCCGTTTTCGACGCTCCGGAAATGGGAAATGGTATTTTTATTCGACGAAAAATAAACTTTCTTTGGCAACATTGTTAGTTGTTTCAATATGCATCTTTTTGTGGAATATGGGAACATTTAAATAAACTATGCCATGAATTCGGCCATAACATCCGTCATTTGGCCCGAATGCCTTATTTTGTTCACTCGAGAAATGAACAATGATATTTATTTCAAAGAGAATGAAAACTTTATTTTGGCTATATTGTTATACATTTTAGGAACAAGCTATCACCCGATCGTATTTCTTCTTTGATTAATATTTGGAAATTGAATGACTCCATCGAGCGAAGTTTTTTGTACCTTTATCACAACAATTCCCGTTTTATAATTTAAAAAGTGATAAACTACTAAATATAGGTGTTGATTTTTTTTTACTCAAATAGAAAAGTAAATATTTTTAGACAGTGAAACAAGAAATTTTTAAGACAGTGAAACAAGATTTTTTTTAGACAACGAACCACCCTATTGTCCAACTTAAGAGTATGCGCCGTGGGGTCGGGAAGAGGCTGGTCCTACGTGCAGCCACACTAGCATAAGGTGCACATGTAATAAAGGAAAACGAGTGGTGGAGGGAAAAAATTGGAAACGACCGCGCGGCCTCAAATTCCCTTCCGAGGCTAACCCTAATCCCCACCTCCTCCTGCTCCCGTTCGTGCGCCGCCGCCCCCAAATCCCCACCTCCTCCTGCTTCTGTTCCGAATCTCCACCACCGACTGCTAGCCTAAGCCTCACCGGAGAAAGAGAGAGAGAGGAGGCGCCGCCTGGCATCCCATCGATCCGCAGTGATGGGCGGTTCCGCCTCCTCCTAGCGCATCCCTCCCTCTCCTCTTCTGCTCCTTCGTCTGCGGTCGAGCGCATGGCGTAGAAGATGCTGGAGGGAGCTGCGGCGGCCCCCACTACAACGACAACGAGGCCGCGGACCTCTACGACGATGAAGATGGCGCAACCGCGGCCCTCCACGACCGCCGAGGTTGCTGCAGTGCTGGGCGTGGTGGCAGGAGCAGCTGGGGTCCCGCGTAACCGCCACAGGCTGCGCTGCCTCCGCCCTCAAGCGCCACGGAGGAACCCGCACGAGGAGATGGACGCGAGATCCGCACCATCGCCTGGGCGCCGCCCCGCCGCACCCGTGCAGCCGGTGAGATCTCCCATCCTCTTCACAGCTATCTAGGTTCACAAGGCGTTGTAGATTTATTTGCTGCACGAACCTCCAGCACTGTGTCGTCTAGCGCTCCTCTCATCTCTCCAGATCTAGACGCGAGCCACCGAGCCCCTTCCTCCACCTCGTGCTGCAGGGTTCCTCAGTGTACGGGGCGGCCGTGTTTCATCCGTGTCGGCTCAGGACGCCTACTGCATCGCGGCTGGCGCCCTCCTTCCCAGAGGCCTCTCCCCTCCGACGTGCTCCCCTCCGCCTCTGCCTAGTGAGATCTCTCCCCACCTTTTCCGAACCCATCTCGCTGGTTGTTTATACTAGCTGGTGAATTTACCATTTATAGTTAGGATTTTTTGTTGTAGAGACATCATCTTTTAGGTGCTGGCATGCTAATTTAGGTGCCAAAATGAATACTAAATCATGTACTCTTCCATGTTGCTGGGTTATTGGACGTGCATCTCTTGTTTTTGCAGATTGCTCATGTTTTACCGAGTATAACCAAAGAAGTATATTTCTTGACATAGATTATATATGTATGCCATCAGAATTTAGGTAATCTTCTGTTGTGTATGCCCACACTGTACTCGCTGTAGCCAATATGCGATAATTGTTCTAAGCTTTATCAAGACCAACTCCTCACAACCGAAACGAATACTACTTAAGCTTACACATGTTTGCAAGTTATGAATGTGGCAGATCATCAGTTACAAACCATGTGCTAGATCGGTCAATTAATGTGGCAGATGCAATACACACATTATATTCAAATGTAATGCACACATTATTTAGGTACAAGTGAGCTCGTTAGGTAAATATGCTGGGCACCTAGTCACTTCACACTACATACTACACACTAAAATATTTGCTTTATATCTTGGCTATTTGAGTTTCTGTTTTGCACATGTCAACCCAAAGCTAACTTGTTGATCGAGTGTTGTGTGCATAACCAGGAGCTTGAGTTGGCAAGATTTTTGTATATATTGTCGATGATTGCACTTATTTGACTAATCTGGCCACTTACCTTTTCCTTGTCTGTTTGTATTTCAGGTAAAATGAAGAAGATGAAGACTAGGGATTAGAATATATTATTTTCCTTCAACCTTAGCTTCCACTCTTTGCGTTGTCACAGTGCCGCAGCTGTGGTGGCGATACCTTCACCTTGGCTACGATATTTCTCGTGAGCTACTGGTTTTACCCCTTTGGATCTATGGTTCCAGTCTGATGTTGTGATAGCACAACCTAGGCGCTAGTGGTGTTGTAGCTCGATTTCCAGTTGTTGTTGTGGTCTATAGAGGGTAAATAGAATGTAGCCATCTGTTAGTTGTGCGATGTTTCTTAAGTAGGAATGAAACCTGATGTCTAGAGAGAGTAACACGGACTTTTACTGCTGGCTGTGAAGTCCATTTTAATTCTTTTTTATGTTTCTTTAATTCCATACTACTAGGGCACACACCTACTATTTGTGATTTATTACTTGCATGAAATCTTGATGCCAAGACATGTACCTGTTGGTAGACAAAGATTGAGGTTCTTGAGACATGGGAGCTAGGTAATGTAGCATTTGTTCTATATTTGATTTAGTCTTCACATGGGCTATCTATGTACGTACACCAATGAACTAGGTGCATTTGTCTGCAAGTTAAAATCTGCTTGAACCCTGAAACTGTTGGATACTCATGCCATTTTATTCCTGTAGGTGAACAGATGATCCCAAGCACAGAGCGGCATGATTGTTAAGATGCTTCCTATTACACCAAGCATAGAGCGGCATGGTCCCAAGCAGAGGTAGCATCATATGGTTCAAGTCTTTGCTCAAGATGAACTTTTCGATTGTTAAGATGCTTGTCTGGCAGATCCATCTTGGGACCTTATTGCACCAAGTTAGATGCGTACCCCGTTAAGATGCTTCCTATTCTTCCTGGTTTTCTTGCATGTCATGTATTTGTTAATGAAAATAGATACTGATGGATGCTAATAGTGAATTGGTTTATGTTGCAGCTACTTCAAGAAGGATGAGATCGAGCGTGCTACCGAGCAAACACCATCCAGATCATCATTAACAGGTACAATCCTATCGATTGCCTTCTCTCCCTCGAGATATCTACTGTTAGATGCTATCAGTTGAATGGATGATTAGCAGTAGGGTAATATTTTTCTTAGGTGCTGTGGTCAGATTATTGAACCGTTTGCTTCCTTCTGTAACATGATACCTATAGGTTAATGTTAGTAGTAGTAGAACATCCTACCTTCGAACAATGTCAAGGATGATATAGTGCCTGTCAATTCCATGTGCTGTTTGTTTTTCACTGATAGATTGTTTATTTATTTCTGTCAGTTGATACTATTTGGTACCTAGAAATTGACCTGTTTATTTTTTTTGTTCCTAACTATTCTGTTTTTAACCTGTAGATGTTGTCCTTCCTTCATCGCAGTGCTCGACTGCTGGGACAAGAAGCTTGAACACACCAGCAGAGAGTAGCTCATCCGAGTTCTTTTTTTGATATTTGTGTGTATTAGAAAACTGGATACTATGTATTATTGTAATGTACCAACTTGGGCTGTATTGTGAAAATATTCTGCACTTATTTCCTCTGTCTGAATTGATTTACGAGGCAGCTACTGCCATTGAGTTGGGGCCCAACAAAAAATGGACAGCAGGATTATTATTGGTTTATTTAAAATGTGTGAAATAGAAATCATAATTGCACTGGGCTTTAAAAATGACACAACCTGCACGAAATACACAGCAAAAAGGCCACGGCCCAGAACAAAAATCTCGAATGAAATGCACTACAAAAAGGCCATGGCCCAAGACAACAAGCCTGATCGAAATGGATTGCAAAAAGGAGACATATAAAATAAAAAGGCCATATGAAGGAAAAATAAATAAATGGGCCAGGCCCACATAGAAGGCTGAAATGGACCGGGCTTATTCTGATCCACGTCAGCTTTGCCACGTTGGGATCTGACGTGGATGGCCATGTTGCGAGCGACCAAAAGTATTGGTCACGGAGTCCACGACCTTTTATTTTGGCCGCAGATGGTCACGTTGGTTCATTTGCGACACTCGTAACCTGACCAAGTGATTTTGGTCACAAAAAGGTCGCAAATGATTGTATGTGACCATTCGGTGACCAATATTGAGAGTCACAAGATAGCATATTTCTTGTAGTGACCATGGAGCTCGCGCACTAGTATAAATACACAACTCACCGGCCCGCAATTTCATCCATCACCACACACAATCACTTCTTTTCTCCGGCCAACATATAAGCGATGGAGTCCTCGCCAAAGATAGGTGCAGTGCTCCTCTTCACTCTTGCGTCAGCCACGATCGCTATGGCCTGGAACACGCCCCAGGACATGGTGAACGCCCACAACGTGGTGCGCGCCGAAGTCGGCGTGGGGCCACGACACCGTGGCCGCGTACGCGCAGGAGTATGCGGCGAAGCGCCACGCCGACTGCCAGCTAGTACTCTCCCCGGCGGGCCGCACATACGGAGAGAACATCTTCCGCACCCCTAGTGCCGGCTGGAATGTGGTGGACGCGGTGAACTATTGGGCGTCGGGGAAGCAGTACTACGACTACGCCACCAACACCTGCTCCGCGCTTTCCGGTCAGTCATGCGGTATGTACCTGCAGCTGGTGTGGAGGGACACGACACACATCGAATGCGGCGTTGCCCACTGCGACGGCAACACCGAAGTGTTTATCATATGCAGCTATAGCCCACCACCCATGGAGGGACAGATTCCGTACTAGGCTAAGGACATAGTATGCATGCATGTTTGTAGCAGCAGCGTGCTACATAAATAAATAATCAGATGGAGAATAGCTCCCGCGTCGCGTTAGGCGACTCCCCCGGCGGAAAATCGCCACCCACCGCTCCGGTGGCCGGCGCCCACAGCCCTCCGACCAGCCCCCGCCCTCCACAACCCCTCCCGGCCCCTCCTCGGCTTGGCGGCCGGCTTCGGTTTCGCGATGGTCCCTCTCCGGAGGGGGGCGCAGCTGCAGGTCCGCGCTCGTCCTTGGCTCTCGCGGGGCAAACTTCAGGTATGGCCTTCCAAGCCCATGTCCGCTCGCGTTTTGCCGTCCCCGCTGTGAACGCCGAACCTGGCCTCGCCTGGGTGTCGCCGCCGTTCGCAGCCTCCTGCTTCAAGGCCCGCACCATCTCCTCCATGCTCTCATTCTTCTTCTGCGCTCCCCCCGAGGTTGTCCCCGTCTCCGTGGCGCGAGACTGGGTCTTCTCCTTTCACGTTGCCTCGCCCGCGATCGCCTCGTTCATCCTCTCCGTTGGGGATCGACACTGCGACCGCTTCCGCCTCTCTTTCCACGGGTCGCTGGAGGCCGCCATGGAAGCTGCTTCCCACCTGCTCCCGTCCCCCGTGTCCCACCTGCCTCTGGCCCCACCTGCCAGCCGCGTTCCCAGGAAGCGGCGTAAACGCGCTCGCCCCCCTTGGTCGCGCTGCGCCTCGGGATTTGGTGGGCCCGGCATCCTTCCCCTGCCGTACGAGGTGCATTCAACCGATGTCGCTGTCCCCGTCTCGCCTGACATGTCCCCGCGTAGGGAAACCGCGTGCGGCGCTGCCTCCCCTCCTAGCCCCGACGTGCACGTCCCCTCCGTCCTCACCTCCGCCATCGAGCCCAACGGCGGCACTGATGACGCCCCGCCATCTCCGGCTTTGCCATACTCGGCGGCGTTCAATGCCACACCCACCTCATGCCGCTCCTTCAAGGAAGTGGCTAGCTGTCCTCCCGCGCTCCCCCTCCGCTCTCCGCCCCCGCCCTTCAAAACCTTGAGCCTCGCCGGTTGCTTCCGATGCCTATCTGTAAAACACCTTGTTAGGGACTGTCGGGATCCCATCCGTTGTCGCCGCTGCGCTCGCTCCGGCCACCACGCCAAGGGTTGCGACATGGCCTTCCCCCAGCCCATCTTCGTTCCCACCTCCTCCTCGCCCCCGCGCTCTCCCGCGGCGCACCCACGTCCCGCCAACCCGTACCCCACCGAGCCAAACACGATCACGCCCTCGTCACCTGTTGCCGCTCTAGCGCCACACCGCCCTTCCCCCCGCCTTGGAGCCTTGTTCGAAGGAGAAAGCTCCGGGTCCCCCGCTGCTGTCTCCCCCCCGGCCCGCACCATCCACGTCTCCCCGTACCTGTTCATCATCGTCTCCGACGTCCTCCAGCGACTGATCAAGGCCGACGATGTGCTGCGCCACCCCCTGGTCGACTCCGAGCCGTGCCCCGTTCTGCAGTACGCAGACGGCACGCTCATCATCCTGCGGGCTGATGCTGCGGCCACCTGCCGGCTGCGCTCGATCCTGGCCTCGTTCGAAGCTGCGATCGGGCTCTGCATCAACTACCGCAAGAGCTCGCTGGTCCCTATGAACGTCGACCCCGCCACTCTCGCCGCCAACCATAGCTCCCTGCAATGCCAGGTGCAGGGCTTCCCCCAGACGTACTTGGGTCTCCCCTGTCGGCGGAGAAATTGAACCTCGCCGCATTCACTCCTCGCATCGCCAAAGTCGACAAGTATTTGTCGGGTTGGCGCGCTCTGCTGCTCTCCCCGGGTGGCCGTCTGGTTCTGCACAATGTTGTCATCGACGCGCTCCCAACCTACGCCATGGGTGCCCTCTCCCTCCCCGCCGGCGTCCTGGAAGCTCTCGACCGGGTGCGTCGCGCTTTCCTCTGGAACGGGGGTGACCACGCGTCTGGTGCACGCTGCCTCGTGGCCTGGACGAGTGTTTGCTGTCCAAAACGGGCGGGCGGGCTCGGCATCCGTTCACTCGTGGACCAAAACGAGTGCCTCCAGGTGAAGCTGCTGCACCGATTGCATGCCTTCCCCGAGGAATCGTGTGCGCGGTGGGTCTGGTCCTCCGTCGAAGGCGCCGCCATCGACACCGTGGGGAGGTCCGCTGCTCTCTGCGGCTCGCACTGGAGCAAGCTGCTGCGCCTCCTTCCACTCTACCGATCCATCAGCAGGGTGGAGGTCGGTGACGGCGTGCGCGTTGTGTTCTGGCTCGACGAATGGACGCCGAAGGGTGCGCTGAGCCATGCCATGCCCGAGCTCTTCTCCCATGCCATCAACAAGACCGCCACCGTCCGCCAGGTTCTCGGGGCTGGGGTGGCAGCCGCGCTCGCCCCGCGCCTGACGCGCACCGCTGAGGCCCAGCTTCGCGAGCTCCACGCCTTGCTCTCCCGCGTTGAGCTCCTGCCTAGGCCTGACAAGCGGGCGCTCCCGCTCTGTGGACACCCTGATGGTCAGCTCCGGACCTCCTCTCTGTACAAATTGACGACGTTCGGCGGTGTCGACAGCCTCTTCGACGAGTTCATCTGGGGGAGTAACGCCCCCTCCCGAGTCCAATTCTTCTCCTGGCTGCCTGTCCAAGGCAGGTTCCAATGCCGTTCCAACCTCCTGCGCAAGAACATTCTGTCTGAGGCGGACAGTGGCTGCGCCATCTGAGGCGCGTCCCTGGAGACCCCTGAGCATGTGATCTTCGTCTGCGACTTCGCTCGTGAGTTCTGGAGGGTGATCGGTGCCCCGGCCGCCGCCAACCTGCGCTGCAGTGGTGCCGCTGCTTGCCCTCTCCCCCCCCCCACACCCCCGCTCGTTCTGCTGCGACCCTCCGTTAGCTGTGCTTCTGGCACGTCTGGAAACATCGGAACGGCGTGGTTTTCAATGGGCTTGCGCCCTCCCTCGCGCTCACGCTGAAGAACTGCAGGGACGACTCCCTCCTGTGGCATGCTCGGCTGCCCCCTGCGCACCAGCCGGACGTAGACGTCTGGATCTCCTTCCTCTCCCCCACACTGTAAAAACCTTTGCTGATCATGCGTTTAAACCCCTCCCCCCTTAACACTCCCGCACGGGCCTTCACCCGTGTGTCATAATATAAAATGAAGATTCAGGTGAGAGCCCCGTGCTCTCTCCGGTGTTTCCTCGGAAAAAAAAAATCTAGGAATACCGGTAGTGCTCGGCTGATCAAGAACTCACTTAGTTCTCGGTGGTATTCATGTTACGGACATGTGTATGTATGTGTGTGTGAGCCGAAATCCCTCCTCCCTTTCCTTCTTGTATGGTTCCGGGTTTCGATTTTTTTTAATATTTCCGGTAACTTGTGACACAGCATGTATTTGTGTGTATTTGAACTTGTTATTCCGATTGTATATGTGCTTTGTTGTTGACGGGTCTCCAATTCGGTAGGAACGTGAGGAAAAAAACACAATATCACATAGACCTTAATGTATTTTATAAACAAGGAAACAAAGAAATTTACAGCGAAGATATGGTATTTAGCAACGGTGTCCCAATTGTTTTGATATGACATGCACTGATATCAGCAACAGTGTTGGGAAAAAAAAATCATGCCCTATGTTCACAATTATCGAACACTTGTAGAGGGATGGAATCGATCTAAGAGAAAGGAAGAGAGAACAGCAGGCGTTGAAGAGCCAATTTAGCACTAGGTACTCATGAGGCTGGCTCGTACGTGACCGAGAGTTTATTTTTTAATTTTTTTAGAGTAGAGACGTCTGTGAGCCAGCTTTGAATCGATGGATGGATCAGGGAGTTGACTGTTTTTTTTTTTTCAATCATCGATGGTTAAGGATGCAAAAGTGGGATCCACTTATCCCACTTATAATGTATTTGGGGGTTTTTAGATCGAAAATCTTGTCAAAATTTTGTACTAAAAACCCCCAAATGAATAGAAGTGGGATAATTGGGATCCCACTTCTACATCCCTATCGATGATGTATGTATGTAGTTGCCGATCGGCCATGTGCTTTTTCTCGTTTCAATCATCGATGACAAGTTAAGCAAAGGGCAGATCGCCAGAAGGTACTCCCTCTGTCCCAAATTACTTGACTTCTATTTATCCAAATAAGGATGTATCTATACATTAAAACATGCCTAGGTACATTAATAATTAGTCAAATAAATCTAAGTATTTTGGAACCGAGGGAGTAGTACGTATCAAACATATCCGAGTTTCTTTGGTCCACAACACCAGCACGTTAAGCAGCCATGGGCCCATGGTTGGAGCCCACCTTGCATTGGCGTGGGGAATCGGCTTGGGAGAGGAGAAATGGAATGGGAAGGAGTCACACGCAGTGGAGAATGGCGTGGCCCAGCAAGCACACTGCGCTGCATCATGACGAGGACGGCCCAGCAGCTCTTACTTTTCACTAACCATGAGATGAGGTTACTAATTGGTAAGAACTTTTCGATTATTGGAGATTGCCCAGTACGCACACCATATATATTATTTTTTACCATTTTACTTGAATGAATTGAACTAGCTAGTATAATAACCCGGAAGTTCCAACCTTTTAGAAGCTACCCATCGAGCTTGTGCACTAGTATGAATATACGCCTCCCGGCTGCAGCCAATTTCATCCATCACCACACATCCCCATCCACTTATTTTCTCCATCTTGTTAGCCAACGTATTAGCCATGGAGTGCTCTCCCAAGATCGTTGTAGCGCTGCTCTTTGCTCTCGCGTCTACCATGCTCGCCACCGCCCAGACAAATATCGATGACATGGTGAACCCGTTAGCGCTCCGTCCTCCAGGAATCAACTTCAATTAGAGCAATATGATTCTGGAAGTTTCTCAACACATGAGAGAGAACTAGCTAGTACTTAGAGCTAGATCTAATAGGGAGAGGACACCTCAAAATCTTCAATTAGAAGAAGCTCTAATTTAATTAGAAGGGCTCTAATTAGGCCCTCTAATTCTACTAGAGAGAGGGGCTTGACAGACAATTTCTCACAAAATTATATGTTTAGCTCATGACTTGGGGGTCCTTTTATAGTTTGAGGGAAGGGATAAGTTACCAAAGGGGGAGGAGTCCTAGTTGTGTAAGGAGGGGGGCTAGCCGCACCCCCTCTCCTAGCCCAACTTGGATTTGGCTCCCATATGGGAGTCCAACTCAACCTCCAACTCTTCCCCTTTTTCCTTTTCTTTTTCCATTTTTCGTTAAAATAAATTGACGAAAAGTACCAGAAGGTTCTATGTGCCATATTTGGACGCCATGGGGCCCACCTGCCATCACACTCAAGTGTTGTGACAACGAGGGCAATTCTGCCCCTCCCCCCTCTGTCAATCCCCGTCTTCTCGATTTCTTCTCGAAACTCTTCTGGAACCATATGAACCCTATGTTTCTAACAAACCAGGACATCTCATGTCCTCCATTATCTCTCATATAGAATCCACCTTACACCGGCATTATTTATCCCTTATAGTAACTTCCTCGAAACCTCTCCGATTGACACGGGACTTGTTTCTGTGAGATCATATCGACATCGAATATTCATAAAACCAATAAAACATCTTTATTAAATGTTGGAACGGCTTAAGCGTGTGAACCGTAAAAGCTCGATAACACACATGCATGTTCGAGGATTTACCAAACAATAACCAACATCGGGACCATTGACGCCCATGACGGCTCCTGTGTGTTCACGAAAAACGAGGGAACCTTATAAGTTACTCACTGCACTTATTCTCTTAACTTCACGATAAAACCGATATAACGAGGTAATTCTATGTGATCTGGTATAATCAAACACTTTGATCATAACACACATAAAACTCGTTACTGATATCGTCCTCTTTTCTTATCCATATCCCTGATATCCTTATGATAAATCACACTGTGTCTGGTTAGACGATTGATTGACATCGCTGACACTGAGAGGGCACAGAGCTTGTATCTCTCTATCGTCTAGAGGAGTTATGTACTAGTCTTGAACGATCTCAGTTTCTATATTATACCCATACATCACTATTATGATCCCCAGTTATGAAAAGATAGTTGATGCCATCAAAATTATTACTTTCGATTGTACAATCACTAGATATTCTAATAGTTTTGAAATTATAGTCAACTAGGATGGTGGCCCTCGCAAATGCGAGGGCATTTCTTTAGTGTATTGAATATGTTTGATACATTAAGTCTATATTTTTATCTGATAATATATAGATCATTATGTGAGATGGAAATACTTCAAAAGCGATGTATTTGTAAATATGTATGCATTCACAATATTGTGCCACGATATGCCTTAAACTATTTAATCCATGATTATGAAGTCATACATGAATTTTCTTGTAAATATTATGCAAGACACAATAACCTATTTGAGGATGTCAATTTCTTTGTATCCAACAACCTAAATTCAAAAATCCTTGTCTATAGGCCAACCATGGATATTAAATAGATAATCTTTTTTTTATTGTGACATTTAACACACTATATATTTTAAGGTATATTACAACATTGCTCTATATTATATGTTCTAACTAATGAAACTAAATTTGAATATGTGCAAATATATTGAAAATTGTTCATAAAAAGTTGAACAACACATATATTTTTGTCATATATTATTGTAATAAATTAAAATAAATGATTCCAAATATTTATTATGGCATGTCATGTCAGTATATTAATATGAAAATGTTACATGAATTTTTATTTACTTTGTGTAAGAAAGTCATGTCCAATTTTTGATTGAACAACCAAAATTAATTGTTTGTGACCATGTATGCAATTGAATCCTCATAATCAATGCGCAACCTTTAACTTTATTTGCGGCAAGCATGGAATAATTTATAGGACATAAATAAGAAAAAGTGTCAAGCTTCTTGTAAGCGTAAAATTGCATAGATATAAAAACATATGCCTCTTTGGGAACCTAAGAACCACTTAAATTAAATTAGTCTTCGTAAGTGTTTAAAATGTTATTTTAAAGATTTCTGGTAGTGTTACAGAATAATATAATTTTTTTGGTAACTATGCATGAGGTGATTGTTCCAAGTGTCGGATATATACCAATTAGGGGTATATCAGATGGTGTACTTAAGTGCCGGATTACCAGGGTGGCCTGAATGCTAATGGATTACGGTCCATTGGGCGGCCGAGTAAGCTGACGCGTAGAAGCAGGATTGTAGAAGAACCCGGACCACGGCCCACGTGGTACGGCTTGGAGTAGAAGGAGGATTCTTGCCTTCAAAGTTAGAACATACCGTAGTCTTCTAGGTTTCCTATTCTGTAAGCCCTAACCCGTCTACTATATAAAGACATACGGGAAATAAGAGATATAGACAATAAGTTAGAGGCTAACTCGCCGAGAGGTTAATCCTTGTCGAGTAGCTAAACCTAACTCACATTGTACTTTGTATACTTAAGGCTTCAACCCTGATTTAGTGAGATTGTAGGAGTAGGAAAGCCGCCTAGTCGCGACGTACCGAACCTGAGTAAAACCTTGATGTCATTGTTCGACACGATCACGTCCCCCCACATCTCTATCAGTAGTCTCATGGCACCCCCGTCTATGAATTCTACTACGATGTATCGACAGCAGGTAAACATAAATATGTCTCGGGACCAACCATTATAAAACATCTCATAGTATCAATTCAAAGGGGATTGAGCGGGATATATCGAAGAAATACACTATTAGTTTTCAATGAAAATTATTAAATAATTTCTGTTTTTACAAATTTTACTACTAAGAGCAACACCAAATGAGAATTTGGAAAAGCCATTGAGACTTCTTTGTAGAGTTTGTCGTGAGCATACATACGGAAAATGACTTGCCGTCAAAACTACATGGTTTATGTATTGATTCATGAGAGAGCAACATTAAGTTACTTACTCTTGCTTGGGAGAACCATTATATGCTATGAACAAAAAAAGTAGCTTCCATTCAGGGGATTGACATTTGAAAAATTTGAAATTTTCTTTCTGTGTTGTAAATAAGTTCTATATGTGAAACGAACCCATAGAGACCGGTGAAAACAAAAGAAACATGAAAATAACTAGATGTAAAGTTTCAAGTCATTGATGAAACTGACCTCGTCAATTTATATTTGCTGCTCCTAGTATTACAAATAAATGGGAAAATTCTAAAAATAAATTATGACATGCATGCAGTAAAAAAAATCGTTAATAAATAATGAAAAATGGCTAAAGCAATGCGCCGCGAGCTATCTCAAGCACGTGAGAAACAATATATCATGTAAATATTTTTCCAATAGAGGGTAAGGACGAAACTTATTGTATTTGGTCTTTTTTTTGAAACATTTTCTACTGCAGGGGAGTCCCCCACAACCCTTTATTGCCATCAAAAGAGTTTACAAATATTTATAAATGTACATAGAAGGATAGACTAAGATAATATATCACAAACTAAGGTAAGGTGTTAAGCCATGATGATAAATCCGCAGCCAAAGAAGCACTCAACCTATGCTTAAGCAAAAGGAGGTCCAACATGAAGCCAACTTTCCAACCCTTGAAGGAATGCCTCTCAGACTTGAAGATAACTCCATTCCTCTGTTTCCAGATGTTCCAACAGGCAAGAATCACTATCTCAGTGAAACAAGGACCTTTGAAATTATTTTAGCAATGGAAAGATTAGTCAAACTGTGTTATCACTCCCAGAAATTTGCAGGTAGTTCCAAATCCTGGAGCTGAAAACACACTGGAAGAACAAATGTGTCCAATCCTCAAGACAAAGTTTTTCGCGAAGAACACAGTACTCAGTCCCATCAATCTTCCAATTCCTTCTCTTAATCATATCCTTGGTATTAATCCTATCATTTAGGATCAGCCATGCAAAAAAATTTATGCTTTGACATGCATTTGGATTTCCAGATCCACTTGGCTGGTTTATCATCAGTCAACTGAGCAAACTGTAACTGATAGAATTTACTGTATGTATATACCCCTTTATTAAAATTACAGGACAAGACATCCTTATTATTATTCACCTGAACATCACCCAGGATGCCATGAAGATCAGCAAATTCCTAAAAAGCTTCATTTGAAAGAGGCAAATGAAAAGCATCAGAAAAATCAACCATCACTTTCAGATCTCTCACTGAGGCCATCTGATCCTTAGCAAATGAGAACAGTCTTGGAAATTTCAGTGATAGAGAATGTCCCAGCCAAGAATCTTTCCAAAATAAAACAGAATATCCATTCCCCACTGTGCAAGAAGAGAATGAACACCAAGTATCAGATAATAATACCTTTCCACCAGAAGGATCCACAAGAGGTAACTGCACGAGGAACCGACGGAAAGTAGTATGCATTCTTGACCAGATTTACCCAAGGAATATCCATAGAGTTGTAAATTTTTTCTAGAAATTTGAGCAACAGAGCCTTGTTTTGGATCTGGAGATTAATGACCCCTAAACCACCTTTACATTTTGGCTTACACACCATATCCCAAGCAGCCAAAGAGTTTACTCTTTTCTTGTTTTTGTATTTTCTCCATAAACATCTCCTCCTTGCTTTATCAATAATATCAATGACTCCTTTAGGTATCACTAATGTGCACATATAATATGTGGGCAAAGAGGAAAGAACTGAGTTCACAAGCACCAAGCTATCACCATATGAGAGAAAAGATACTGTTGCAGAAAGTCTCCTCTCAACTCTGTCAATGAGTGGAGAAAAATCCTTAATTGATGGTTTAGTGGTGCCCATAGGCAAGCCTAGATAGGTAAATGGCATAGAAGCCACCTTCCAATCCAAAACATTAGCCAAATCAATAGTTTCTTGCTGAGATAAATTTATTGGTATCATTGATGACTTGTTGAAATTCACCTTTAGTCCCGTGATCTGAGCATAAAGGTTTAGCAGATTCTTAAATACCAACAGTTGATCAGGATCAGCAGGTAAGATCACTAAAGTATCATCAGCATACTGAACAATAGGATAATCTCCTCCAACAGGAAATGGTAAACGAAGGCTTCCCTCCCTGAGAGCCAAATTTACAATACTTTGAAGCAAATCGCCATCAAGAACATATAGAATAGGTGACAAAGGATCACCCTGCCTGACCCCTCTTCTGCAAACAAAACGTTTAGCAGGAACACCATTTAAAAGAACAGAAGAGGAACCTGAAGAGAGAATTTCCTTCACCCATTTGATGACTAAAGGTGGGAACCCTTTAGAACTCAAAATCCGAAGGATGGCACTGTGCTCAATAGTATCAAAATCTTTCTCAAAATCAATCTTGAAAACCACCACTTTCTTCTTAGAATGTTTACGCTAGAAAATGTATTCAAAACACCACGCCAGGCAATGTTGAATTGTTCTGGATTTAATAAAACCATATTGATTATCATGGATGCAACCAAAGATTTTATCTTGGAATCTATTAGCCAGAATCTTTGTCATAAACTTCAGACAAGTGTTGGTAAGACAAATAGGTCTAAAATCATTCACAGTCTCAGGAGAATGTGATTTTGGAATGAGAGTAATAAAAGAACCATTAATACTTTCCAAAGAGATCCTTGCACTATGGAACTCATTGCAAAGTTTGATAAAATCATCTTTTATAATACCCCAACAATGCTTAATGAATAAACCAGTGAAACCATCAGGACTAGGAGCACGAGCAGGTTTGAGATGTTTAACCACACCCTCCACTTCCTCAACAAAAAAAGGATTTGCAAGATCCTCTAAGCCATCAACCACGGGCAAGAACCGAGATAAATCGATATTAACAGTAGGTGGGCAAGAGACACCCATTCTGTTTTTGAAACATGACCAAAATGCAGCAGCTTTCTCCTGGTGATCCACCAGTATATTCCCGGAAGCGTCCGAAATGGAGGGAATAGCATTTTTCCTAAACCTCTCAGTGGCTCGGGCATGAAAATATTTAGTATTTTCACCAGAAAGCTCAGCCCAACGAATTGTGCACCTCTGTTTCCAATATTCAGACTGCAAAGATAATAATTTCTTTATATGCTCCTTAACAATCAGTCTGAAATTGAACTCAGGAACACTCAGAGATCTCTCATCTTCCAGCTGATCAAAAAACAGAATCACCTTACTACTCATCTCAATAAGTAATTTCAATTGAGAGAGATTCCTTCCCCAATCCTTTAAGGTATATCTAAGGTTTTTCATTGGGGAGAAGGCGGAGGCCCTCCTGTTTCTCCAACCTGTTGAGATCGACTACTTGAGAGATCTAGAGCTACATGGTGTATCTCTGACAGAGTACCCCTTCCAAAAGGTTTTAGATGGGTTTCCTGTAAATGGAGAGAAGCCTCTCAAGAGGAGGCCGATATCCTTGGATATGCACCCATGGATAATGGCTGTGCAGAGAATGTTAGCACTAATCTTGACATGTTTGTTAGTTGCATGCAAAGTTGTTAGCTACGTGTGTGTGTGGCCGGGTCAAGTGCCTGCATGTAGCTAGCTAGGTTAGTTGAGTTAGTGGCCGGGTGATGCGTGTGCATGGGTTAGTGGCCTGTGTGTGTGCGCGTACCTGAGGCTATTTAAGGTGCCAGTGAGCTCGGTTGTGGTGAGAGACCAGGGAAGAGGAAGATGTAGTCTCCGTCGGACCATGGTGTGCGCCAGGCCGACGATGAGAGCTCCCCTGGGTAGTACTACGTATGTGCGTGTGTACCTCCATGTATGTGTTCGAGTTAGTCGATGTGAGAAATAAAGCCAAGATACAGGCGTTGGTGCGCCGCGGCGTTCATGCGCCGGAAAGTATTGGTGTCTCCTTCGTCTCTTTCGTCCCGCATTTGACGCCGGAGGGCTGCCTCGGCGTGTGTCGCCGGAGGGCAGCCCCAACATTTGGTATCAGAGCCTTGTCGATCCGAGGCGTAGCCGTGGCGTGCGGTGAGTCCGCGACGATGAGCACGGCGGACATGCAGGCGGCGAGGTGACGCCGTTAGTGCGGCAAGCGCGGAGGCCGCGGCGGCGCGTCATGGCAGCGGCGTGGAGGAGTTGGGCGGCCACGGAGGCCGTAGCGACGCCATGCGACGGCCGTGGCCGAAACGTCCGGCGTGTGTCGCCGACGGAGGAGCTCGGCGTTTGTCGCCGAGGAAGAAGACCGTGTCCTGGGCGCGCCGGGCTGGCCACGTTGCCTGCGTCAGTGCGCGGCATGGGCGTGAGCTGGAGGCGTGCGGAGCGCGGGGTGTGTAGCCGAGGAAGGAGTAGACTTGGTCCGTCAGCAGGCCGGCCGCGTTGATATCGTTGGATCGCGTCACGTGCGCGAGCTGGGGCATGCGGATCATGGCGGAGAGGGTGCGTGGACTGCGTCAGTGCGCGTCCAGTGCGCGGCCGTGGCGTCGTGAGTGCGCGCTAGAGCGGCTAGAAGACCCCTCCTTGTGTACTCCATCATGGCATCGAGTTGGAGCTCGAGTGAAGAAAGAAGCGTCAGTGCGCTGGGAAGATGATGGCTCCGACGGCTCTCCCGTGATCACAAGTTCAAGATTAGGAGGGAAATTGTTAGCACTAATCTTGATTTGTTTAGGTTGTTAGCTAGCTACATGCATGACTGTTATCTGCATGTGCGTGTGCGCCTGGTCGTGTGGTGATCAGAGCGTTGCGTGAGTTAGTTAGCTAGTTATCTGGCCGGGTCAAGGTGTTGGCCGGTGTGTGAGTGCATGCATAAGTTAGTTGGTTAGTGCGTGCGAGGGTGGACAAGGAAGATGGAGTCGACCGGCGTTAGTGCGCCAAGGTCGGGTCCGTGGCGGTGCAGACCGGCGTAAGCGCGCCAGGTCGGGTCCGCGGGGCTGGGTCACGGCCATGCATGTGTTTGTGCCTGCGGCGCGTGAGTATGTGCTCGCGTTGTGTCCACTGGTCAGGTCGAAGCAGGGCGGAAGGCTGGGATGGCCAAGTCGCAGACAGTTGGAGATTACAGGCCGTAGTGTGGCCGGTGGCGATGAAGACGATGGCAAATGCAGCAACTCCGGCAACGGCAAGTCAAGATTAGGAGGGAAATTGTTAGCACTAATCTTGACATGTTTGTTAGTTGCATGCAAAGTTGTTAGCTACGTGTGTGTGTGGCCGGGTCAAGTGCCTGCATGTAGCTAGCTAGGTTAGTTGAGTTAGTGGCCGGGTGATGCGTGTGCATGGGTTAGTGGCCTGTGTGTGTGCGCGTACCTGAGGCTATTTAAGGTGCCAGTGAGCTCGGTTGTGGTGAGAGACCAGGGAAGAGGAAGATGTAGTCTCCGTCGGACCATGGTGTGCGCCAGGCCGACGATGAGAGCTCCCCTGGGTAGTACTACGTATGTGCGTGTGTACCTCCATGTATGTGTTCGAGTTAGTCGATGTGAGAAATAAAGCCAAGATACAGGCGTTGGTGCGCCGCGGCGTTCATGCGCCGGAAAGTATTGGTGTCTCCTTCGTCTCTTTCGTCCCGCATTTGACGCCGGAGGGCTGCCTCGGCGTGTGTCGCCGGAGGGCAGCCCCAACAGAGAACACTGGAAAACTACATCGCATCCGAGGTAACCCACACAGTTTTCGTCATTCTGTCTGTGATGAGTATCTATTTGCTTATTTTGTTGCGAATACAAGTCTTTATGCTGTTGGTGACCTCAACAAATGTGCTATCCAGGCCACAGCAAATAAGCTTGCCAGAGATGCCTTCTGTTCCTGGCTCCGTGCCTACACTGCCCACCGAGGGGAGCTGAAGAAGATATTTATGGTCAAGAAGCTCCACCTGGGACACGTTGCGAGGAGCTTTGGGTTGAAGGAGCAGCCCTCGCTGGTTGGAAGGTCGCACCAGGTACAGCTCAAGAAGAGGAAGAAGGAGCAGAAACGTGAGAGGCCTAACAACAACAAAAGGAGAAAGCTCCCTGCTAAGAAGTGAATTTACATATCGTAATCGGCCGTCACCAAGGACCTGATGGTGGATCAAGAATCACTCCAGTTTTGTCGAACTAACAGCACTGACTTCGCCAAAAGCTTACGCAGTGGCCTAGAGCTGGACAAGGGCTAATTTTGCCACTGTTATGTTTCTTGAAATGTAGCCAGGAATGTACAATATTTTGTACTCTTATTGTAACTTTTGTTTATGGAAATCACATGCCAGCGCTCTTGTCTTCATTGAGAGAATTTTCAGCTACAGAGAGGGACATATAAAATAATTCTGGAGGTCACGTATCTATATGTACGTACCCTTTTTAACGCAAATGTTTTACGGTATATAATTTAATCTTGGCCGCTAATTTTAAATCTAACTATAAAAAATAATTAGGGTGATGTGGATTAACGTCGTGGCTCGGTTAGACATCCGTATAATTCTTTTAGTATATAATAGATGACAACTTCATATGTATTTTTATTAATACAATACAATTTTTTAGTCTCTTTCAGCAAGATCATAGAATTGGGTCCATCCAGTACTATTCTTTTACCCTAACAATAAACTATTTTGTTTTGCTAGACTTTTAACCAAGTCCATGATCAGGAAATTGTCGATGTAATATAATATTACGCCTCTCATTTTTTTACTTTCATGCTAAACTATCGTTGATACTATAATAGATGTGTATTATAGGGCACATATATCTGTTTTGATGTTTTTGAGATACTAGTAGCTTTGCACGTGCAACGCACGTCGCTAAAATATAATTTTCCTTTCTAGTCTGATGAGACTTTTTTTTTATCAAAACAATAGATTTCGAAAAAAGGAAAAAAAATTATACACGTCTCACACTTCACTCTCCATTTCAATTCTCGTTTTTTATCGGCGCCGCCTCACTTGTCTCATACACCCCTGACTCACTCCCATCTTCCCCGCTCTCTCTCTTTCTCGCACAAACGGAGTACAAGCAGCGGCGCCATCCTGTCCACCGCCTCCCCGCTGCTGGCGCGAGGACCCTTCCCCTCTTCTTCTGACCACTACTCCGGCGAGAACCACCCATCCCCTGCCTTCTTGCCACTACCACGACAAACTCCCACTCCCCTGCTCCCCACCGCTACTGGAATGGCCACCCTTCACATGCCTTTCCGGCGGCGGAGGCGCATACTTCATCTCCACCGGATCGGTGGATGCGGAAACCAGGCATGTGCTAGAGGGCTCTGTAGCACCTACGTCCCCACCTCACGCGGCAAGCCGCGGAATTGAAGCGAGCGCCGATGAGCGCCGGCGAGGACGACCTGCTCTGGCCGGTTCGGCGGGCCGCAAGCCTCACTGTGTGGCTCAAGTACGGCATGATCTAGAGTCAGAGTGGATGGTGGACGCTCCTGCACACCTTGCTCGCAACTCATATTTCTTCGTTCCCCTCTCTGCTCGATTCGGCTATATCCGATGATGATGCTCGCGCTTTAACGCCGCCGCGTAGCCACATCCCCATGCCTTGCATGGCCGGCGCCACATGCCCAGGCCTCGGCTGCTTTACCTATTACGCATAATCTTGATCTAATAATCACAAATGTTTTTTTATTTAAGCTGGCACTTGTTTGTATTTATTCACACTGAGTGTACATACCATCTCTATATAATGCTATGCGAATAAAGCATATTTGATTAGTCTTGCTTGGTCTGAACATTCTTACATGGAATTGAAGCGAGCGTCGATGAGCGCCGGTGAGGACGGCCTGCTCTGGCGGGTTTGGCGGGCCGTGAGCCTCACTGTGTGGCTCAAGTACGACATGATCCAGAGTCGGAGTGGATGGTGGATGCTCCTCCACACCTTGCCCGCAACTGGAATTTCGTCGTTCCTATCTCTGCTCGATTCAGCTCTATCCGATGCCGCTGCTCGCGCTTTAAATCCCCCGCGTAGGCACAGCCCCATGAGGAAATGTCGGCGCACAGGCGGAAGACCTGAAGCTTAAGGGCGTGGGTTGGGGCGCGGAAGACCGGAACCTTCTTAGGGCATGGGTTGGGGCTTCAATCGTTCCAAAACGTTTTGTACATAGCTTTGCCTTCCCGCAGTTGGAAAGGATTCCATGCTAGGCACCTCAATCGGTGTGACTCGAATTACCGTATGGATGTTGTATTCCATCGGTATAAGAGCTGCTACAATTAATTTTTCCATACCGTGCCGTCTGGGATCAGAGTTGATGTCCGGTCGGCGCGTACATGTGTGTTGTATTCGAGCATGGCTGAATTTTTCCATACCGTGCATGCTGTGCCGTCTAGGCCACTATGGGCCTAGTGGATCTGATCGGATTTTTTTTCCTTGACGGGGATCTGATCGGAGTTGGTGTCCGACACTATATGTTGATCAAATCGTGCAAACCCAAAAAAATAAATAATGGGACAATCTTGAAACGAAACGTTTTTCTACTCAACATTGGGAGGATCCGGACCATTGTTTGAGGGCATTGAACGCGTGTGATTTAATGTATCTCGACATGTTTGCTCTTTTATAAGTAGTTTTAGATGCGTCGGAGACTACTCTGCTTTAGCCAAAGCCAAAGGTAATATTGATTTTAGTTTTCGTAGCTTGACTATGTCTTTGTTAGACAATTTTTAGACTTTTAGTCAATTACGTACCCTATGAATTTGGTTTATGCAACCAAAGTACCACAAATCTACCACGTCGCCCACATTGTGATATAACGGGATGCATGCGGCAAGGCGAAGGTTGTTCGCCTAGTTTGCTAAGTCATCCAAGTTAATGCCAAAAAAATGAGTGCATGCCATGTAAAAAAAATACCAAAAACGGTTTCTAAATAATATCCGATTAGCTTCACTAGAATGTTTCTTTGTTTTATCATTTTATTGACATACTGTCGAAATAGAATAATTATAAGTACAAGTAAAAATTATCTTTTGACCTGTAGCAACACAATTTTTTTTCCTACACTTAAGGTCAAGCTAGGTGATATCATGTGTTTTTTTTTCTTGTTCGTAATATACTAAAACTAGACATCCGATGCACGGCAAAACCTAGATACATTGGTAATAATAAACATGTTTAAATATAAACCCAGACACATGTTACATGATAGGTAGAGAAACAACCAAAGCCCGAAATGATACAAGAGTTAAAGGGACGAGGGATTCGGCTCACACGCGCACACACATCAATCGGCCGAGAACTAAATGAGTTCTCGGTCAGCCGAGTCCATTAGCATCCCCTTGATTATTTTATCTGTGCAACACACTGCTAGTGCATGCATGCACACTTGGAACGTAGCCTAGTATGGAGTCATCCCGGGCACGGGCGGCGGGCTGTAGCTACAGATTACAAACACGCTGGCGTCGCCGTCACAAAGGATAGCGCCGCACCCGATGGTCTTGGTGTCCCTCCACACGACCTGCAGATAATTATCGCACGACTGGCCGGAAGGTGCAGAGCAGGTGTTGGTGGCGTGGTCGTAGTACTGCTTCTCCGCCGACCAATAGATCAGTGCGTCAGCCGCTTTCCAGTCGGCCGCGGGGGACCGATAGAGGTTCTCTCCATATGGACGGACCTCCGGAGACAGTACTAGCTGGCAGTCGGCGCGCTTGTCCGCGTACTCCTGTGCGTACGCAGCCACTATGGGGTCCCACGACACCGGCCCCACGCCGACGAGGGCGCGCACTTCGTTGTGGGCGTTGACCATGTCATCGATATTAGGATTAGTCTGGGCGGTGACGAGCATGGCGGACGCGAGAGCTAAGAGCAGCGCTACAACGAGCTTGGTCGAGGACTCCATGGCTAATATGTTGGCTAACAAGATGGAGAAAATAAGTGGGTGTGGGTGTGTGGTGATGGATGAGATTGGCTGTAGCCGGGAGGCGTGTATTTATACTAGTGCACAGGCTCGATGGGTAGCTTCTCTAGGCAGCAAAGGTTGGAGTTACCAAGTTATTATACTAGTTCAATTCATTCAAGTAGAATGGAAAAAAAGAGTACATCTGGTGTGCGTACTGGGTAATCTCCAATAATCGAAAAGTTCAATCCAAACTCATGGTCATGGTTAGGGAAAATTAAGAGGAGACCAAATTACAAAAATGTCTTTATTGGCAGGAGCTGCTGGGCCGTCCTCGTCATGACGCAGCGCAGTGTGCTTGCTGGGCCGCTCCTTTCTCCACTGCGCGCGACTCCTTCCCATCCCATTTCTCCTGCTTCCGTCTCCTCGCCCATGCCGATTCCCCACGCCAAGCTGATCTCTAACCATGGCTCCTTAACGTGCTGCTGTTTGTGGACAAAAGAAACTCGGAATTTTGGTTGGTACGTACTACGTGAGTAACCCAACTCCGCTTGTGATCGATCATTGAAAGAAGAATAAAGGAAGGAAACACACGATCAGCACGTCCTGCTCTTTCTTTCTTTTTCAATTTAATTGTATATTCCAACAACATCGATCACCAGCTATATATACACTAAAGCTAGAATTTTTGTTGGCTGTGCCAGCTGGAATTTTGGCGGACGGCCGCCATCTGCACCTTGGGCCTCCAAATTCTCCATCATGGTCTTCCACCTTGTCATCGCTCTCGAGCCACGCTCCCTCCATTCTTAGCTTGTTCCATCCATGTCGTAGGTAGGGCAGGTATATATCGGGCTTTTGTCGTGGTGGATCTCGTCGTTCGCGGCAAATCAGATCGATTTGGAATTCTCCATCATTGATAGCGGAGGCCGCAACATGACCAAGTCAGTGCTCATTACTTTACTTACTTCCCCTGCTTCTTCACTGGATTCTAAATTATTATGTGACATGGATATCGGTAGCGTGTTCCCGTGTCCACCCGCTTCCGGTACATTGTCGAATCCGCAGCGTGCCTGCACAAACACACACTACGGGCAACTTATAGACCAAAAGCTTGCTTCCTTACTTATAAGCTTGCAGTATTATTTTATGCCATTAAAAAATAAATTCACGATTTATGCTCGTAACCCCATGTTGCCGTACCGCGTGCCCCATCTCATCGATGCCAAGAATAAAGCAATACGATATATAAAACGAGAACTCATATTGTGCACTATTATATATTCAGAGCGATTTCACACCGAACATACAGTCGAATGTTTCTATCACATATGTACTTTCTAGTTGTTTCATTCTATGAAACCTCTAGTCGTCCACGTGGTGAAACTCTCCGGTTGTGCTCATCACTTGATTGACCAGAAAAGAGGCGATCTCGCCTCGAATGGTTCCTAGAATGTACTACGGCAGTGTCGCCTTATTGATTCGCGGAAGCTATGTAGGTAAATTAAGTCTTGTCACTAGTGGAAAAGGAGCCGTTCGTCCGAGCCATTAGTCCCGGCCATGGCTCGGGCCGGGACTAAACGTCCGGACACGTTGCCCCCAAAACGGCTCAGCCACGGCATCCTTTAGTCCCGGACCGTTAGGACCCTTTAGTCCCGGTATGAGTCCCGCATCGGCCTCTGCCCCCCTTTAGTCCCGATTTGTAACTCAAACCGGGACTACTGGGCCATGCCTATATATGGCAGCCCCTCCCACCTCTATTGTTTTTTTTCCTTCTGAGAGGTGGTATGGTTTGTTCTAGTTATTTTTTTTCTTCATATGCACTAGAGGTATTCGGTGAAATGCCCGTTAGAGCGATACCACTTCTTTTCACAAAAGACAAAAATAATATGAGGTGCCCGAGCCACACTTAAGCTTCCTCCTCTTAATTTTCAAGTGTCCTAAAAGGTTAGCAAATATATTCTCGTTTAGACCACGTGGTAGTAATTTTAGCGTCGTGGTTGCGTTTGATATATTGTTCTATGATGCAGATGATCCATTCATGGATGTACGGTGACCGTCGCTCTATCGCTTACAGAGAAGGCGTGCGTTCTTTTCGCCTTGCGGCCAAGACAAACACACGGCGGGATGGCTTTATGATTTGTCCATGTGTTGACTGTCGGAATAAGAAGGATAACACTTCCTCGAGAGTCATTCAGAGCAACCTGCTTCGGTCTGGTTTCATGTCCGTCTATAATTTTTGGACCAAACACGGAGAAAAAGGGGTTATGATGGAAGACGACGATGAAGAAGAGAACGATGATGAAAACTACCGATCTATGTTCCATGAATACGCCAATACCGCAGTGGAAGACAATGAAGAAGAAGGGGGTGCAGAACATGCACCAGATGAGCCCGCTAATGATCTTGGTCGGGGTCATTTTTGATGCAAGGCGAGGCCGCGACACAGAAAAGTAGAGGTTGCAGTTCGATCAGATGTTGGAGGACCACAACAAATTGTTGTATCCAACTTGCGAAAATGGCCAGAAGAAGCTGGGTAGCACAGTGGATTGCTGAAGTGGAAGTGGTTTTACTGACTCGTCATTTGGAAAGTTGCTAGTACTACTGAAAACATGCTTCCAAAAAGAACGAATTCCCCGCTAGCACGTAAACAAGCTTGTCTGCCCTCTAGGATTAGACGTGTAGAAGATACTTGCATGCCATAATGACTGCATCCTCTACTGCGGTAAGAAGTCCGATAATATGGATAAATGTCCAGTATCCAATGCATTGCGGTGTAAGATCAGAAAAGATGACTGTGGTGATGTCGAGGGCGAGCCACCTAGGAAGATGGTTCCTGCCAAGGTGATGTGGTATGCTCCTATAATACCACGGTTGAAACGTCTGTTCAGAAACAAAGAGTATGCCATGTTTTTGCGACGGCGCATGGAAGACCGTAAGAAAGACGACAAGTTGAGGCACCCCGCTGATGGTCGGCAATGGAGAAAAATCGAGAGAGAGTTCAAGGACTTTCGCAGGTGATGCAAGAAACTTATGTTTTGGTCTAAGTAAAGATGGCATGAATCCTTTTGGGGAGCAGAGATGTAGTCACAACACCTGGACCGTGACTCTATGTATCTAGGAACTTACTCCATGGTTGTGCATGCAACGGAAGTTCATTATGATGCCAGTGCTAATCCAAGGCCCGAAGCAACCCGGCAACGGCATTGATGTGTACTTATGGCCATTTGTCGATAAACTTTTGCGATTGTGGTCCAAACCAGGTGTAAGTGTGTGTGATGAGCCCAAACAAGAGCCATTTGACCTACGAACGTTGCTTTTCGTAACCATCATTGATTGGCCTCCTCTTAGTAACATTTCATGACAGACGAACAAGAGATACAATGCATGCACGCACTGTTTGGATCAGGAAGAAAGTATATATCTGGATAAATGAACAAAGAATGTGTACCCGTACAACCGCCGTTTTCTTCCGCCAAGACATTCCTTAAGAAAAAAAAGGCAAGCATTTCGATGTCAAGGCCGCAAGACGGACGAAGCCTGCCTCCTGTACTGGTGCTGAAGTATTTGGTATGGTCAAGGATTTAAAATCTTTGGAAAGGGTTCTGGCAGCCAACCTATTCTGAATGGCGTTGATAAGCGCGCACCCATGTGAAAGAAGAAATCTATATTTATTGAGCTACCCTATTGGGAAGTCCATGAGGTCCGCTCTGCAATCGACATGATGCAGCTGGCGAAGAATCTTTGCGCGAATATTCTAGGCTTTCTAGGCAGGTATGGGAAGTAATACACAGGAAGCACGGGAGGACCAGGAACGTCATAAAGGACGAGACACCATTCATCCAGGGCAGTTTCAAGGTCCTGCGAGCTACGCTCTTACCAAGGAAGAGAAGAAAATCTTTTTTGAAGTCCTTTTCAGTATCAAGGTCCCGTTTGGCTTTTCGTAGAATATAAAGGGAATAGGAAATATGAAAGACAAGAAATTCAAGAATCTGAAGTCTCATGACTGCCACGTGCTTATGATGCAATTGGTTCGAGTTGCATTGAGGGAAATTCTACCGGAAAATGTTCTACTGGCCATTGTGAAGATATGTGCATTCCTCAATGCAATTTCTTAGAAGGTAATCGATCAAGAAAGTCTATCAGGGTTACAGATTGATGTGGTCCAATGTTTGGTCTCTTTCGAGTTGTTGTTCCCGCCATAATTCTTAAATATTATGACGCACCTCCTAGTTCACCTAGTCGAAGAGATTAGAATTATCGGACCCGTGTTTCTGCACAATATGTTCCCCTTCGACAGGTTCATGGGAGTCTTAAAGAAATATGTTCGTAACCGTGCTAGGCCAGAAGAAAGCATCTCCAAGGCTATGGAACAGAAGAGGTCATTGAGTTTTATGTTGACTTTCTTCCTCACCTTAAGCCGATTGGTGTTCCTGAATCTCGGTATGATGGTAGGCTGACTGGAAAAGGCACACTAGGATAAAAAGTAACCGTATGCAGGGAAGACCATTCTTTCACTCAAGCAGACTACACAGTTCCACCATGGTGGCTCCGTATATCGAGAAACACAAGTATATTCTACGCTCCAAAACCCCGGGGAAGGCTGACTCTTGGATTAAAGGGAAACACGAGCCGACTTTCGGCAATTTGTTTTAGACACATCTCATGAATAACACCACTGTTGGAGATTAGATATACTTGTTGTCCAGGTCACCATCTTCGACTATATGTATTTTCAAAAGGTACAAGATAAATGGAAATACATTTTACACCATCGACCAAGATAAAAAGAGCACCAACCAAAATAGTGTTGTCCGCTTTGATGCAACAAACAACAATGTACCTACTCTTAAGGTCCCTTTGTTTCGGTGCAAATGGGTCAAGCTGATAGGAGGCGGGGCATATGTAGACCAAAAGTATGGCATGACAACATTGGATCTGAACAATCTTGCGTACATGGACAAACCATTCGTCCTAGCCAACGATGTGGCTCAGGTTTTCTACGTGAAGTACATGTCTACCAAACCGAGAAAAAGAAATCGGGAAAATAATACATCGTCTAATGAGCCAAAGCGCCACATTGTTATTTTAGGGAAAAGAATCATCGTGGGAGTAGATGAGAAGACAGACATGTCAGCAGATTATAATAAGTTTCAAGAAATTCCACCCTTCACAGTGAGAACTGACCCAAGTATCATGTTAAATGATGAAGACTCTCCATGGCTACTTCACATAAATAAAACATAATCAATAGATAGGGATCTTGGTGATGTGTAATAATGTATTAATTAAACTTGGAATTCTCCATGGTGATGTGTAATAATGTATTAAACATGAAATATGCCCATATTACACATAAACATTATTACTTAAACGGGCTAGCGATAATGGCGGGGTGTAGTACTTAATGACAAGAGTGGATCTCCGGCTTGGTCATACTCGTGCCTAGGCCTATAATACTCGGGATCGTAGTTTTCGTAGTCGGCGTCGTCGTCGTCACTATCGTTGGACGACGCTCGGGGCTGGAACCTCGATGGGCGAGGAAGCCTGAACTTGAAGTGCGGGTAGCGCAGGCGGGGGTTATAACTGGCCCTGATGTTGGCCATGACACTCTAAAGAGTCCATCTGCCCTACCACAGCTGACGACTGGCCTCGTTAAAGTTCAAGGGAGGCAGGTTGTTCTCCTCGTACCTGGCGAGCACCCTCTCATGCCGATTAATGAAGAAGGCTTCCCAAGTAGGACGGTAGTCGGGATGCCAACGGGGTTCCATCCGCTGATATGGCGAGAGCTCGTGGTTGTAGTGGTTTGTGATGGCCGCTCGGCGCGTCACACCTTGAGGGACAGGAGGAACCGACACGCCTCCAACGCTTAGCCTCCAGTCGGTGGGGATGCTATAGCCGGGCGGGTGTTGGTAGTTCGAGGCGAAGAGCACCACCGCCTCCGGGTAGGTTAGAGTGGGTACGGTAGAAGACATGAGAGAATGATGAGGTTGTATATAGGCTATGGCAATGGCGACCAAGCCTACATATATATAGTGAGAAATGGCGGGAAGACAGAGGCGGGAAGGATACACCAAGAGTTCCTAATTATTCAACCCCTTGCTACGACCGGTCATGTCCGCCGTATTGACTTTTCAATAAAACCGGCTTAGAGAGAGAGAGAGGGGGCTTGACAGACAGGAGCTCAGAAAATTATATGTTTAGCTCATGACATGGGGGTTCTTTTATAGTTGGTGGGAAGGTATAACTTACCAAAAGGGGAGGAGTCCCAGTTTTGCAAGGATGGGGGCTAGCCGCACCAAATGAGGTGGCCCCACCCCCTCTCCTAGCCCAACTCGCATTTGGCTCCCAATGTCATCCAAATCCACCTCTTCCCCTTTTTCCTTTTTGCCTATTATTTTAATTTTTCCATTCAAATACATTTATGAAAAATACCGGAAGGTTGTATGTGTCATGTTTGGAGGCCCTGGGGCCCACCTGCCAACCCCATCCAGTGTTGTGGCCGTGAGGGCAATTCTGACCCCCTACGGCAATCCTCCTCTTCTCGGTTTCTTCTCGAAGCTCTCCCGGAAACATATGTTTCTAACATCCCATGACATCTCATGTCTTACATTATCTCTCATATAAATTCTTCCTTGCACCAGCATTATTTATCCCTCATAGCAACTTCCCCGAAACCTCTCCAATTGACACCGAACTTTTTTCTGTAACATCGAATATTTATAAAACCAATAACAACATCTTTATTCTATTAACTAAAGGTTGGAATGGATGAATCGTGTGAACCGTAAAGGCTCGATAAGACACAGGCATGTTCGAGAACTTACCAAACAATAATCAACAGCGGGACCATGGATGCCCATGATGGCTCATGTGTGTTGACGAAGAATGAGGGAACCTTATAAGTTACTCACTGCACTTATTCCCTTAACTTCACGGTAAAACAGATATCACGAGGTAAGACTATGTGGTCTGGTCTAATCAAACTCTCTCATCATAACACACATAAAACTCGTTACCGATATCGTACTATTTTCTATCCATATCCCCGATGTCCTTGTGATAAATCATAGTATGTCTGGCCAGACGATTGATTGACATCGGTGATACTGAGAAGCCGCAGATCATGTATCTCTCTATGGTCTAGAGAAGTTCAGTAGTAGTCTTGAACGATCTCAGTCCCATTACAATTTTCAGATTATACCCAGACATAACTGTTATGATCCCTAGTTACGCCAAGATGGTTGATGAAATTGAAAATATAACTTTCGATGGTGCACTTATTAGATATTCTCATAGTATATAAATTATAGTCAATGACAACTTTATATGTATTTTTATTAATACATTACAATTGTTTAGCCTCTTTTAGCAAGATCATATACTTGGATCGGTCCAGTACTATTGTTACCCTAAGAATAAATTATTTTGTTTCGCTAGACTTTAAACCAAGTCCATTACCAAGAAAATGTGATGGAATAATAATTGGAGATGGAATAATGTTTCGCTAGACTTTTAACCAATTTTTTTTTTGTTTCGATAGAGATAAACTTAATTTTTAACTTGTAGATGGAATAATAATTAAATATTATTGTCTCCATGGCATATGTCCAACACAGAGAACCCGTGCTCCTGGAGGAGCCGCGCCTCCTCCTCTGGCTCCTCCTCTTCGAAAAACAGCGAGTGCGAGCTCTCCGGAGTAGGTGGGCTTCACCACATTTTCGACAGAGAAGAGACAAATAAAGAAGTGGCAGGTCGTGTTATTCGGTTGCAGAGGAGACCTCATTTATTTAGAGGCGAAAGGCGAGAGAAACCACGACCCAGGTCCCACCTATCTGCGCATCAACGTCCGCACTAGCGGTCAACGACGTTGACCCTAGGGAAAGAACCCATTTGGCCGCCTAGGAGGCTCGGTAGATAAAATTAGGGAAAAAATAAGGAAAGTTAACCAAGCGGGGCAAAACCGAGCAAAACTGAAGCAAAGCGGGGCAAGAAAGTAATAAACCCATACTACTATGGTGTCACTATGCAGAAACAAATTAAATTTGACAAGGGACTTTCAAAAGTTTAAGTATATCTATAGACTGATATTTGGAATGATAAATACCCTAGATAATGAGTTTATATTTGATAGTACAAAAATAAACCAAATTACCACAGATCTACCAGGTCAGCCACATTGTGGTATAAAGGGATACATGCGGCAAGGCGAAGGTCGCATGTTCGCCTAGTTTGCCGAGTCTCCAAATTAATGCCCAAAATTTAGTGCTAGCGCCATGTAAAAAAAAAATAGTAGAAACCGTTTGTCAATAATCTTCGAGTAGCTTCACTAGAATGTTTCTTTGTTTTATCATTTTTAAGACATATTGTTGAAATAGAATAATTACCCTATGTCTTTGTTAGACCATTTTGAGACTCTTAGTCAATTACCCGATGAATTTGGTTTACGAAACAAAATTACCACAAATCTACCACGTCGGCCACATTGTGATATAACAGGATGCATGCGGCGAGGCGAAGGTTGTTCGGCTAGTTTGCAAAGACATCCAACTTAATGCCCAAAAATTAGTGCATGCCATGTAAAAAAATACCAGAACACCCGTTTCTAAATAATCTTCGATTAGCTTCACTAGAATGTTTCTTTGTTTTATCATTTTAAAGACATATTGTCAAAATAGAATAATTATAAGTACAAGTAAAATTTATGTTTCGACCTGTAGCAACACAATTTTTTTTCTTACGCTTAAGGTCTAGCTAGGTGATATCCTGTGATTTTTTTTCTTGTTCGTAATATACTAAAACTAGAGATCCGATGCACGGCAAAACCTAGATACATTGGTAATAATAAACATGTTTAAATATAAACCCAGACACATGTTACATGATAGTAGAGAAACAACCAAAGCCCGAAATGATACAAGAGTTAAAGGGACGAGGGATTCGGCTCACACGCGCACACACATCAATCGGCCGAGAACTAAATGAGTTCTCGGTCAGCCGAGTCGTATTAGCATCGTCCCTTGATTATTTGTTTATGCAACACACTGCTAGTGCATGTGCATGCATGCACACTTGGAACGTAGCCTAGTATGGAGTCTGCCCGGGCACGGGCGGCGGGCTGTAGCTGCAGATGACAAACACGCTGGCGTTGCCGTCACAGAGGATAGCGCCGCACCCGATGGTCTTGGTGTCCCTCCACACGACCTGCAGATAATTGTCGCACGACTGGCCGGAAGGTGCAGAGCAGGTGTTGGTGGCGTGGTCGTAGTACTGCTTCTCCGCCGACCAATAGATCAGTGCGTCCGCCGCTTTCCAGTCGGCCGCGGGGGACCGATAGAGGTTCTCTCCGTATGGACGGACCTCCGGAGACAGTACTAGCTGGCAGTCGGCGCGCTTGTCCGCGTACTCCTGTGCGTACGCGGCCACTATGGGGTCCCACGACACCGGCCCCACGCCGACGAGGGCGCGCACTTCGTTGTGGGCATTGACCATGTCATCGATATTAGGATTAGTCTGGGCGGTGACGAGCATGGCGGACGCGAGAGCTAAGAGCAGCGCTACAGCGAGCTTGGGCGAGGACTCCATGGCTAATATGTTGGCTAACAAGATGGAGAAAATAAGTGTGTGTGGGTGTGTGGTGATGGATGAGATTGGCTGTAGCCGGGAGGCGTGTATTTATACTAGTGCACAGGCTCGATGGGTAGCTTCTCTAGGCAGCAAAGGTTGGAGTTACCGAGTTATTATACTAGTTCAATTCATTCAAGTAGAATGGAAAAAAGGAATACATATGGTGTGCGTACTGGGTAATCTCCAATAATCGAAAAGTTCAATCCAATTAGTAACCTCATTTCATGGTCATGGTTAGGGAAAATTAAGAGGAGACCAAATTACAAAAATGTGTCTTTATTGGCAGGAGCTGCTGGGCCGTCCTCGTCATGACGCAGCGCAGTGTGCTTGCTGGGCCGCTCCTTTCTCCACTGCGCGCGACTCCTTCCCATCCCATTTCTCCTGCTTCCGTCTCCTCGCCCATGCCGATTCCCCACGCCAAGCTGATCTCTAACCATGGCTGCTTAACGTGCGGCTGTTTGTGGACCAAAGAAACTCGGAATTTTGGTTGGTACGTGCCAGCTGAAATTTTTGTTGGCTGTGCCAGCTGGAATTTTGGCGGACGGCCGCCATCTGCACCTTGGGCCTCCAAATTCTCCATCATGGTCTTTCTCCTTGTCATCGCTCTCGAGCCACGCTCCCTCCATTCTTAGCTTGTTCCATCCATGTCATAGGTAGGGCAGATATATATCGGGCTTTTGTCGTGGTGGATCTCGTCGTTCTCGGCAAATAAGATCGATGTGGAATTCTCCATCATTGATAGCGGAGGCCGCAGCATGACCAAGTCAGTGCTCATTGCTTTACTTACTTCCCCTGCTTCGTCACTGGATTCTAAATTATTATGTGATATGGATATCGGTAGCGTGTTCCTGTCTCCACCCGCTTCTGGTACATTGTCGAATCCGCAGCGTGCCTGCACAAACACACGCTACGGGCAACTTATAGACCAAAATCTTGCTTCCTTACTTATAAGCTTGCAGTATTATTTTATGCCATTAAAAAATAAATTCACAATTTATGCTCGTAACCCCATGTTGCCGTACCGCGTGCCCCATCTCATCGAAGCCAAGAATAAAGCAATACGATATATAAAACGAGAACTCATATTGTGCCCTATTATATATCACAGCGATTTCACACCGGACATACAAACGAATGTTTCTATCACATATGTACTTTCTAGTTGTTTCATTCACTAGTGGAAACAACCCCTTTCGTCCAGGGGGCAGGGGGCATCTGTCCCGGTTGCACCAAAATCCGGGACAAGTGCCATGCATTGGTCCCGGTTCGTGTGCCCGAGGCAGCAGAAACCACTTGGGGGCATCTGTCCCGGTTCGTGGGGAGCCAATGGTCCCGGTTCGTGGCACGACCCGGGACGAATCTCTAGCCACAGGCCACGTGGCGCGCGCATGGGCATTGGTCCCGGATCATCCCCCAAACCGGGACCAATGTCCCTTCCCCTACAAATGCGGCCACAGCCCCCATCCCCTTTTTTTTAGCTTGAGTGAGTGAGAGAGAGGTGTGGGTGGTAGTGTGTATTGTACCTCGTGGCGCGGGAGTCCTGCCGCGTGGCGCGGGAGTTCTAACGCGTAGCCATGAATGCGCGTTATAAACTGCCGCACCTCCACTCCACGCACCGTCGTGCCACCACCATGCCTCCGAGGAGGAACAACACTACCGGTTTCCGCGGCGTCCGATCGCGGCAGAACGGAATGTTCACCGCGACTATCCGCTTCGGGGACGACCGCATCCCCCTCGGCTCCTTTGCGACGGCGTCGGAGGCCGCCCGCGCTTGGGACGCGGCGGCCTGGCGCCTCAGCCGCCCGCGGTCGTTGATGAATTTTAACGACTGCCACACCCTCTGGGAAGCGGAGGCCAGGGCGCCGACGCCGCAGATCGTCACTGCCGCCGACCACCGCCACCTCAGGCACCGCGCGTTTCAGGGCCTAGTCGACGCCAGGGACGACCGCGTGGTCCGCGAGTATTACCGGAACAATCCGGGTGAGGAGAGCGCCGACGGGGAGCTATGGCAGACCCGCGCAGCTGAGCGGGCGGAGCGGCGCCTCGAACGCCACCTCGAGTTAGATGCCGCTCGGGAGGCGAGGACGAAGGCGCTGCAAGAGCTCCGTCGGGCCGACCACGCCGGCGAAGTGTGGGCCTCCGACGATCCGAGGTGGGGGCCTATCTCGGAAATACCATCATGCACCTCCTCCGACGACGAGGAGGTCACCGACGACGACGAGGACGAGGAGTAGCGCGCTAGCGCGTCTGTTTTCTGTTGGCTGTTTAATAAAATAATTTGTTGTATTCCGGCAAACAGTGGCACTCTAGCTCGTCTGTTTTCTGTTTTCCGTGTGATTTTTCCTGATTTGTTGGATTCAGATCTAATGGCATTTCGATAGACGTTAAAAAGAGGGGGACATGCATTTCGATAGATAAACAAGGCACAGTACACATAATGGCAAGATTGGATCTAAATCTAAACGGAGAGCATAGATCTAAATAAACAAGGCAGTACATAATGGCAAAAGTGCATCGATCTACTAGTCATACTCCTGCCTAGGCCTATAGTACATGTACTCGTAGTCGTCGTAGTCGCCGCCGCCGTCGTCGTCACTATCGTCTGACGGTGCTCTGCACTCCCTCGGAGGATCACGACTCCAGGGCTGGGCCTGAGGGTAGCGCAGGCGAGGGATATCGCCGGCCCTGATGTAGTCCATGACGCTCTGTAGAGTCCGGTCGGACCACCATAGCCGACGACCGGCCTCGTGATAGTTCCCAGGAGGCAGACCGTCGTCCTCATACCTGGCGAGCGCCCTCTCACGCCGATTGATGAAGAAGGCATCCCAAGTATGCTGGTTATCGGGATGCCAACTGGGATTCCTCCGCTGCTCCGGCGTGAGCTCGTGGTAGTAGTGGTTCGTGATGGCCGCCCGATGCGCCACACCTTGAGGAAGAGGAGGGACCGGCACTCCTCCGGCGCTCAGCATCCAACCGGCGGGAACGTTGTAGCCGCACGGGCAGGGGTAGTTCGAGGCGGAAAGTGCCTCCGCCTGGATGAATGTTAGAGTGGGTACGGTAGAAGCCATGAGAGAGTGGTGAGTTTGTATGTGTTTATGGCAATGGAGTGGCAATGCATACATATATATAGCGAGAAGAAAACATCCCTTTAGTCCCGGTTGGGGACACCAACCGGGACTAAATGGGTTAGGGTTTCATTGGGAAACGGATCATCCCTTTAGTCCCGGTTGGGGACACCAACCGGGACTAAATGGGAATTAGGGTTTCGTTTGGACCAATCAGATAGAATCACACAGATCGTGTGTTTCTTTCAAGCGCTCTTGAGTCGTTGGATCCGGGTGTGTTTTTTTCGAGCTGTTGTGAGCCGTCCGATCAGGGCTACGGTGTGTTTCTTTCGAGCTGCTGTGAGACGTTGGATGAGGTGTTTCTTAACCGTTGGATCAAAACCCTAGCTCAACACTTTGTGAGCCAGAGGACCCTATATATAGCCCAGCTTCATACACCGGTCAGTTCATCTCCCAAATACAAAACATCCGGATTCGCCGTCATACGTCCAGCCGTGCATTTGGTATGCATATATGCACAGTACCCACGGTTGGGTTGTATGACGGCGATACCGTTTGTTTTATTCTACACCCCCTTGGATACATCATATATTCAGTTCATCGAGCAAATACAAAACATCCGGATTCGCCGTCATACGTCCAGCCGTGCATTTGGTATGCATATATGCACCCAGTAGCCACGGTTGGGCTGTATGACGGCGATACCGTTTGTTTTGTTCTACACCCCCTTGGATACATCATATTATTCAGTTCATCGAGCAAATATAAAACATCCGGATCAGTGTTTAACACATTCATCCCCCTTTAACACATTCATCCATGCATGCTTGGGTCATTGTTGACTTGGCGCTCGGGTAGTAATGTGCACGGGAACATCATCCGCGGCGTCCGAGCACGGTAGAAAAGAAATTTGTATTTCAGCGACACTGCGGCGCGCTAGCGCGTCTGTTTTCTGTTTAATGTAATTATTACTAATTTTAAAACAATATAAGATATTTATATTTAAATTAAGTGCAAATAGTGAAATAGTTAATAGTTTGAATAGTTAGAATAATTATTTAGTTAAACAGAAAACGGATTTAAATTAGTTATGCAAATTCAAACAATTTTAATGTTGTAATTTTTTCCTAATTTGGAACTATATAAAAGTTATTCACGTGCATATTTAATATATTCAAATTTTGGCGCTAAAACAATTGGCGCACCCGGCCCAAAAGTAGTTCTGGCCCCGGTGCGCGACCAGCCGGGCCTTCCGTCCCGGTTGGTGGCAACAACCGGGACGAAAGCCCTTCCGTCCCGGTTGTTGCCACCAACCGGGACGGAAGGGGCTTTCGTCACGGTTGTTGCCACCGACCGGGACGAAAGGGTGATAGGATATATACACGTCACCGGCCCCCTCAGTTCCAGACCGCGCGCAGGGACGAAATTGACGCCGCCAGGCTGCCCATTTTTTCCGTTTCCCCGCGCCGCCCCTCGCCCCGTCGGCGTCCTCGCCTCTGCGGCGCCGTCCCTACGTCCCGCCGCACCCGCGCCGCCCCTCGCCCCGTCGGCGTCCTCCTCTGCGGCGCCGCCCCTCGCCCCCGTCGCCGTCCTCCTCTGTGGCGCCGCCCCTCGCCCCCGTCGCCGTCCTCCTCTGTGGCGCCGCCCCTCGCCCCACACGCCGCCCCTCGATCCCGTCTCGCCCCCGTCGGCGTCCTACTCTGCGGCGCCGCCCCACGCGCCGCCCCTCGATCCCGTCTCGCGCCGGCCTCCACCGCCCCGCGCCGCCGGCCCGCCGCTGTCCCAAGAGGAGGTAAGGCCTGCCCCCATCTCGCCTTATCCCGGGGCCTTTTTTGTTTTTTTCCTTTTTTTTACTTAATTACTGTTTTTTATTAGTGTTACAAATGTTAGCATTATTAGTTTATGAATGTTAGAAATTTTAGATTAGACTTATTAACTTTAAATTTGTTTAGAATTGATATAGAAAATTTAAGAATGTTATAAATTTTAGATTAGACTTAGCAATTTTAGATTTGTACGTTTAGAATTGATATAGGAAATTTAAGAATGTTAGAATTATTAGTTATAAATGTTACAAATTTTAGATTCGTACGTTTAGAATTGATATAGGAAATTGAAGAATGTTAGAATTATTAATTATGACTGTTAGAAAATCTAATTAAGATAGTGTTATAAATTTAAGAATGCTAGAAATGTTATCGTACGTTTAAATATTTCATGAATATATGTTGCTCTTTTTGTGTATTATCTATAAACAATTTTGATGAAAATAATTGATCATTAGTTAATTATTATGTATAAGCAATTTTAATGAATTGGATCTGAAATATATACTTACTCTTTTTGTATAGTATGGAGCCAAGAGACGAAGATGCCGAAAATATGATCGAGGGTTTAATCCGCGGGCCCGACGTAGAGACCGATGTGAGCCAGTGGATGAACGACTCCGGTGAGGGAGATCCGGTGCTCACCCAGGGAGACGACTCCGATGAGGGAGAAGCCGACGGCTCCGATATGGGAGTAGCCGACGGCTCCGGTGGAACCATACAAATTACAAACACCGGCTCCGAGGTGCATATATATATATATATATATATATATGTTAATTAATGAAGCATCCGTTGTCTATATACATGTATTAACAGTCTTTATATTTTTAGCCATCCGGTTCAAATATATCAACCGGAAAAAAGACTAAACGAGGCGCAACAAAGAAGTTGAAAGATACAGAAAGATACAGGATCGACACGATCACAGCAGACGGCGCACCCGAGCTTCCCGCTGATGTTGCCCAAAAATTTGTGAAGCAATGCGGAGTGCTAGTTAGAGATCACATCCCGATCACTGTTAATGAGTGGAATGAGCCAAAAGATCCGCGGAAACAAGGAATTTCATATGTCGGCAAAATAGCCAAAGATCATCTTTTCTCAAAGATTTTGGCTAATTTCAACTTACCCGTGCCGGAGGTGGACGAGAATGAAGCGGATGTGAATGAGGCCGATGTTACTAAAATGAAACATGAGATACGGGAAAAGGTAAAAGCGTGGACCCTGAAAAAGATGGCCGAGCAATTCAAAAACTGGAAGAAAAGATTGAACCTTGATTATGTTAAGAAGAACAAGACTCCTGATTTCACTCAAGGGTATGAGAAAATAAAACCCGTATGGGCAGACTTCGTGAAGTACAAGATGGCAGAGAATGAACTGGAAAGGACGAAAACAAATGAGAAAAATGCCGCCAAAAAGGTATATCACCATGTTATGGGGCAAGGTGGCTACAAGGGTTCCAGTCCCAAGTGGGAGACATGGGAGAACAACCTGATTCAGCAGGGGATCACTCCCGAGCCGTTCTTGTGGGTCGAGCGGACAAGGTCATGGTTCTACGGGCATGGGGGCAGGTTGGACGCCGAAGGAAAAGCAATATATAACCTCAGGCATAAAGAGAGTCGTCCTCTACCCATAGAGAAGCTGAGAGACGCAATAAATGACGTTAAAGATGGGAAGTTCGTGCCAGATAGAGAGAACGACGAGCTCACACGAGCCCTAGGGAATAAGGAACACGGAGGGCGTACACGAGGCACAAAAGGCACTCCTCCGTGGAGTGTTGCGTTTGACTCCACCAAAAAGTTATACCCAGATAGAAGCCGTCAACGTAAAAAGGACAAGGAGGCAGCTGAAGCAGAGAATCAGGCAAACTGGAGGCGTCAACTTGAAGAAATGGTAAAGCTGACACAGGATGTAGCAAAGAAGCAGCAGGACCAAATTAACACACTTAGCCAGCAGATAGTGTCTACCGGCGCAACAGTACACATGGTAGAAGTTGAAGTCGAGGCTCCCGACGCCGCACATTCTCATCGCAAAAGCAGCGTTGCGTCCACGCAGCTACCGGGTGATGATGCACCGCCGATGATTCACCCGGTGGATGAGATCACGGAAATGACATCCTGTGAGCTCCACGTGAAGGTCGTCAATATAACCATCAAGGCGGCGGCCGGCTATGCCTTACCAATTGGCAACGAACCAACTCACCATAGTCTTCCGGTTCCACGGGGCTACGCTGTTGTTGGGGTCGATGAAGTTGTCAACGGATTCGAGCGGGTAAAGCTTGATTTTCCTGAAGGTGAAGACGAAGAGTTGACTGAACTCGGAGAAGCCAAGAACTTGACCGTTCTATGGCTAAAGGAATGCATTGTGCTCACAAATCAGACGGCAAAGCCATCGAATCCTCGCCTTTCTCCAGCGCAAAAGTCTCCAGCGCGGTCGTCTTCGCAACGCATGCCGTCTCCGGCGCGGTCGCCTACGCCGTGCACGTCTCCAGCGCGGTCGCCTACGCCGCCGCGTCAGCCCTCTCCGCCCACTAAGTTTCTGCCGAAACGTAAAAAATCACCGAAACGTCAACGGTCACCCCTCCCGAAGGTACCAAAAGAGGTACCCAAGTTACCTTACGACTATACTCCCGAGGAAACCCAGAAAATCGCAAAGGACGAATACGATGCGTGGAAATCAAAGCGGAAGGAGAAGCAAAAGCCAGATTTCCCTGAGACCGAAGAAGAGATAGAACGAGCATGGAAAATGGTGAAGACTCTTCATCAACCCGAGCCGAGTCTGTCATCTGACTATGACCGCTCTATTCTGAAGTCACACCAGGAAATGGTGCGGTCAACGAAGAGTAGTAGCGCAAGCGGGAAAAAGGGGAAATCAGTTGCTCAGCTCGGAGAGCAGAAAAAACAATCCACGTCCCCGCTCAAAGTGATTTCCAATACCCAGGTGGGGCCGAGCACTAATATTGCTGATGAGGATATTGATCCGGAGTTTATAACACTGTACGCAGACAAGGCAGCTGATGCGGGTTTGTCCATTGCTGAGTATATGCAAACAGTGAACTACTTCCCCGCAGCTGAATGTGCGTACAAATACCAGTACGGGAATCCTCTTGTCAAACCCGAGGAGATAAAGGATCTACCAACGAAAATGCGAAGAGTGCATAGTTGGTATATGGAAGCCGTTGAGGAATCTACGGACTGGATACGTCTCAACGTTAAGAACGAGCACTATGGAAATGGAAATGGATATGTTATGATACAATTTGAGGAATTGTTTCAGTTATACCAGCAGCAGGCCCTCGACAAATCTATCCTTAGTGCCTATTGTCTGTAAGCACTTATTTCTCTAGCTCACCTCATTCAATTGCATATTCATATATATATATATATATATATATATATATATATATATATATATATATATATATAGTACACTCATATATTATAATTGCAGAATGAAGATTCTCGAATGCAAAAGAGGTGGAATCTATGATATTGGGTTTATTGATCCAAATATTATTTTTGAAAAGACTCTTCGGCAATCTCCCAAGGATACAGAAAATAATATTCTGAGGGCAATAATATTTAACCAACACCGACGGGAAATACTATTTCCTTACAACTTCAAGTAAGTGTGTTACTCTGTTGTAAACATTCTGTTTTCCTTACTCGATGTTCATTGTATAATTGATGAGTTCTGCGTGCGCAGCTTCCACTATATTCTGCTAATCTTCCAAACTGACAAAGTAAAAGTAATTGTAATGGACTCAAAACGTAAACCCCTCTCAATGTGGGCTGACATGCAGGAAATGATCCAGCGGTAATTTCAATCTTTATTAATTTCAGTATTTATATATGGCAATATATCGACTACTTTGTTTCATTTTCGGATATCAAGTAATTACTAACTCTTTTTATTCTTTTTCTTTCTCGGGTAGGGTTTGGAAGAGGTTCATAAAGAAGTCTCCCGGTGAATGGGAAAAACAGCTTACATTTGATGTTGTGCAAGTAAGTACTATCTAGATCCGTGCCCATCTCCTTGATTCTAGTGTCGATACCATTATCATGCCTGGTTGATTATTATTTTGATTGAAACAATCTTCTCGTATAGTGCTTGCAACAAGGAGACGGGAATAACTTGTGTGGATACTACGTTTGCGAGTTCATTCGTCAGACCACATCTCCCAAGGGCAGAAATTTAAAGCAACTTCATGTACGTTAGTCGTCAATTCTTCTTATTACTATCTATTTTAGTTACTTAGTTTCATATATTTTAGTGACCACTCTTCTTTATATTAGATCGAACGGCTTCAGGACGGTCTTCTACCAAGAGACCGCATACGAGCAATTCAGGAGGAAAGTGCGGGCTTCTTAGATGCAGAGGTCATAAACGTAGATGGAGAGTATCATGCCTCCGGTTGGAACTAAGTTTGATTTTGTAATACACTCCATCGGTCATGTAATATGCTCGATATACTATGCTTCTGTAGTATAAGTGTTTCTTATTCTGCTTTATATACTTATTCACTCGTGCGATCCGGGGGCTCCGTGGAGGGTCCACCGAGGCTCCTCTCTTCTCGAGGTCCGGGGAGGGGCCGCCAGGAGGTCTCGGGGACCAAAAAACGGAAATTGTAAATTTCTGCCGCGGCAGAGAAAAAGGCAAAAGCCCTGCCGCGGCAGAAGGGGCATGCATCCCGGGTCGTATTCAGAACCGGGACTAATAGCCCTGGCCAGGTTCCAGCGCTCGGGCCACGTGGTCAGCCCCATTTGTCCCGGGTCCTGCCACAACCGGGACCAATGGGGAGGGGTATTTGTCCCGGATGCCCCGTCCCGGTTGCACAACCGGGACAAATGGGGGCCTACGAACCGGGACTAAAGCCCCTGTTTCCACTAGTGATTCTATGAAACCTCTAGTCGTCCACGTGGTGAAACTCTCCGGTTGTGCTGATCACTTGACTGACCAGAAAAGAGGCGATCTCCCCTCGAATCGTTCCTAGAATGTACTACGGTAGTGTCGCCTTATCGATTCGCGGAAGCTATGTAGGTAAATTAAGTCATGTCACTTGTGGAAAAGGAGCCCTTCGTCCAGGCAATTAGTCCCGGCCATGGCTCGGGCCGGGATTAAACGTCCGGACACGTTGCCCCCAAAACGGCTCAGCCACGGCATCCTTTAGTCCCGGCCCGTTAGGACCCTTTAGTCCCGGTATGAGTCCCGCAGCGGCCTCTGCCCCCCTTCAGTCCCGGTTTGTAACTCAAACCGGGACTATTGGGCCATACCTATATATGGCAGCCCCTCCCACCTCTATAGTTTTTTTTCCTTCTGAGAGCTGGTATGGTCTGTTCTAGTTATTTTTTTATTCATATGCACTAGAGGTATTCGGTGAAATGCCTGTTAGAGCGATACCACTTCTTTTCACAAAAGACAAAAATAATATGGGGTGCCCGAGCCACACTTAAGCTTCCTCCTCTTAATTTCCAAGTGTCCTAAAAGGTTAGCAACTATATTCTCGTTTAGACAACGTGGTACTAATTTTAGTGTCGTGGTTGCGTTTGATATATTGTTCTATGATGCAGATGAGCCATCCATGGATGTACGGTGACCGTCGCTCTGACGCTTACAGAGAAGGCCTGCGTTCTTTTCGCCTTGCGGCCAAGACAAACAAGCGGCGGGATGGCTTTATGATTTGTCCATCTGTTGACTGTCGGAATAAGAAGGATAACACTTCCTCGAGAGTCATTCAGAGCCACCTGCTTCGGTCTGGTTTCATGTCCGGCTATAATGTTTGGACCAAACACGGATAAAGAGGGGTTATGATGGAAGACGACGATGAAGAAGAGAACGATGATGAAAACTACCGATCTATGTTCCATGAATACGCCAATACCGCAATGGAAGACAAGGAAGAAGAAGGGGGTGAAGAACAGGCACCAGATGAGCCCGCTAATGATCTTGGTCGGGGTCATTTTTTATGCAAGGCGAGGCCGCGACACAGAAAAGTAGAGGTTGCAGTTCGATCAGATGTTGGAGGACCACAACAAATTGTTGTATCCAACTTGCGAAAATGGCCAGAAGAAGCTGGGTAGCACAGTGGATTGCTGAAGTGGAAGTGGTGTGACTGACTCGTCATTTGGAAAGTTGCTAGTACTACGGAAAAACATGCTTCCAAAAAGAACGAATTCCCCGCCAGCACGTAAACAAGCTTGTCTGCCCTCTAGGATTAGAGGTGTAGAAGATACATGCATGCCATAATTACTGCATCCTTTACTGCGGTAAGAAGTCCGAGAATATGGATAAATGTGCAGTATCCAATGCATTGTGGTGTAAGATCAGAAAAGATGACCGTGGTGATGTCGAGGGTGAGCCACCTAGGAATATGGTTCCTGCGAAGGTGATGTGGTATGCAACTATAATACCACGGTTGAAACGTCTGTTCAGAAACAAAGAGTATGCCATGTTTTTGCGACGGCGCATGGAAGAACGTAAGAAATACGACAAGTTGAGGCACCCCGCTGATGGTCGGCAATGGAGAAAAATCGAGAGAGAGTTCAAGGACTTTTGCAGGTGATGCAAGAAACTTATGTTTTGGTCTAAGTACAGATGTCATGAATCCTTTTGGGGAGCGGAGATGTAGTCACAACACCTGGCCCGTGACTCTATGTATCTACGACCTTACTCCATGGTTGTGCATGCAACAGAAGTTCATTATGATGCCAGTGCTAATCCAAGGCCCGAAGCAACCCGACAACGGAATTGATGTGTACCTATGGCCATTAGTCGATGAACTTTTGCGATTGTGTTCCAAACCAGGTGTAAGTGTGTGTGATGAGCACAAACAAGAGCCATTTTACCTACGAGCGTTGCTTTTCGTAACCATCATTGATTGGCCTGCTCTTAGTAACATTTCATGATAGACGAACAAGAGATACAATGCATGCACACACTGTTTGGATCAGGAAGAAAGTATATATCTGGATAAATGAACAAAGAATGTGTACCCGTACAACCGACGTTTTCTTCCGCCAAGCCATTCCCTAAGAAAAAGGCAAGCATTTCGATGGCAAGGCCGCAAGACGGACGAAGCCTGCCTTCTGTACTGGTGCTGAAGTATTTGGTACGGTCAAGGATTTAAATTGAATATTTGGAAAGGGTCCTGGCAGCCAACCTATTCTGAATGGCGCTGATAAGCGCGCACCCATGTGAAGAAGAAAACTATATTTTTTGAGCTACCCTATTGGGAAGTCCATGAGGTCCGCTCTGCAATCGACATGATGCAGCTGACGAAGAATCTTTGCGCGAATATTCTAGGCTTTCTAGGCTGGTATGGGAAGTCAAAAAATACACAGGAAGCACGGGAGGACCAGGAACGTCATAAAGGACGAGACGCTATGCATCCAGGGTAGTTTCAAGGTCCTGCGAGCTACGCTCTTACCAAGGAAGAGAAGAAAATATTTTTTGAAGTCCTTTTCAGTATCAAGGTCCTGTTTGGCTTTTCGTAGAATATAAAGGGAATAGGAAACATGAAAGAGAAGAGATTCAAGAACCTGAAGTCTCATGACTTCCACGTGCTTATGATGAAATTGGTTCGAGTTGCATTGAGGGAAATTCTACCGGAAAATGTTCGACTGACCATTGTGAAGATATGTGCATTCCTCAAAGCAATTTCTTAGAAGGTAATCGATCAAGAAAGTCTATCAGGGTTACAGATTGATGTGGTCCAATGTCTGGTCTCTTTCGAGTTGTTGTTCCCGCCATCCTTATTCAATATTATGGCGCACCTCCTAGTTAACCTAGTCGAAGAGATTAGAATTCTCGGTCCCGTGTTTCTGCACAATATGTTCCCCTTCGAGAGGTTCATGGGAGTCTTAAAGAAATATGTTAGTAACCGTGCTAGGCCAGAAGGAAGCATCTCCAAGGCTATGGAACAAAAGAGGTCATTGAGTTTTATGTTGACTTTCTTCCTCACCTTATGCCGATTGGTGTTCCTGAATCTCGGTATGATGGTAGGCTGACTGGAAAAAGCACACTAGGGTAAAAAGCAACCGTATGCAGGAAAGACCATTCTTTCACTCAAGCACACTACACAGTTCTACACAGTTCCACCATGGTGGCTCCGTATATCGAGAAACACAAGTATATTCTACGCTCCGAAACCTCGGGGAAGGCTGACTCTTGGATTAAAGGGAAACACAAGGCGACTTTCGGCAATTTGTTTTAGACACATCTCATGAATAACACCACTGTTTGAGATTAGATATACTTGTTGTCCAGGTTACCATCTTCGACTATATGTATTTTCAAAAGGTACAAGATAAATGGGAATACATTTTACACCATCGCCCAAGATAAAAAGAGCACCAACCAAAATAGTGTTGTCCGCTTTGATGCAACAAACAACAATGTACCTACTTTTAAGGTCCCTTTGTTTCGGTGAAAATGGGCCAAGCTGACAGGAGGCAGGGCATATGTAGACCAAAAGTACGGCATGACAACATTTGATCTATCTTGCGTACATGGACAAACCATTCGTCCTAGCCAACGATGTGGCTCAGGTTTTCTATGTGAAGTACATGTCTACCAAACCGAGAAAAAGAAATCGGGAAAATAATACATCGTCTGATGAGCCAAAACGCCACATTGTTATTTCAGGGAAAAGAATCATCGTGGGAGTAGATGAGAAGACAGACATGTCAGCAGATTATTGTAAGTTTCATGAAATTCCACCTTTCATAGTGAGAACTGACCCAAGTATCATGTTAAATGATGAAGACTCTCCATGGCTACGGCGCATAAATAAAACATAATCAATAGATAGGGATGTTGGTGATGTGTAATAAGTATTAATTAAACTTGGAATTCTCCATGGTGATGTGTAATAATGTATTAAACATGAAATATGCCCATATTACACATAAACATTATTACTTAAACGGGCTAGTGATAATGGAGGGGTGTAGTACTGAATGACAAGAGTGGATCTCCGGCTTAGTCATACTCGTGCCTAGGCCTATAATACTCGGGATCGTAGTTGTCGTAGTCGCCGTCGTCGTCGTCACTATCGTTGGACGGCGCTCGGGGCTGGAACCTCGATGGGCGAGGAAGCCTGGACTTGAAATTCGGGTAGCGCAGGCGGGGGTTATCACTGGCCCTGATGTTGGCCATGACACTCTAAAGAGTCCGTCTGCCACACCACAGCTGACGACTGGCCTCGTTAAAGTTCAAGGGAGGCAGGCCGTTCTCCTCGAAACCTGGCGAGCACGCTCTCATGCCGATTAATGAAGAAGGCTTCCCAAGTCGGATGGTAGTCGGTATCCCAACGGGGATCCATCCGCTGATCTAGCGAGAGCTCGTGGTTGTAGTGGTTTGGGATGGCCTGTCGGTGCGTCACACCTTGAGGGACAGGAGGGACCAACACGCCTCCAACGCTCAGCCTCCAGTCGGTGGGGACGCTATATCGGGCGGGTGTTGGTAGTTCGAGGCGGAGAGCACCACCGCCTCCGGGTAGGTTAGAGTGGGTACGGTAGAAGACATGGGAGAATGATGAGGTTGTTTATAGGCTATGGCAATGGCGACGAAGCCTACATATATATATAGTGACAAATGGCGGGAAGACAGAGGCGGGAAGGATACACCAAGAGTTTCTAAATATTGAACCCCTAGCTACGAACGGTCATGTCCGCCGTATTGACTTTTCAATAAAACCGGCTTAGAGAGAGAGGGGGCTTGAAAGACAGTTTCTCAGAAAATTATATGTTTAGCTCATGACATGGGGGTTATTTTATAGTTGGTGGGAAGGTATAACTTACCAAAAGGGGAGGAGTCCCAGTTTTGCAAGGATGGGGGCTAGCCGCACCAAACGAGGTGGGCCATGCCCCTCTCCTAGCCCAACTCGCATTTGGCTCCCATATGTCATCCAAATCCACCTCTTCCCCTTTTTCCTTTTTGCCTTTTATTTTAATTTTTCCATTCAAATACATTTATGAAAAACACCGGAAGGTTGTATGTGTCATGTTTGGAGGCCCTGGGGCCCACTTGCCAACCCCATCCAGTGGTGCGGCCGTGAGGGCAATTCTGACCCCCTACGGCAATCCTCCTCTTGTCGATTTCTTCTCTAAGCTCTCCCGGAAACATATGTTTCTAACATCCCATGACATCTCATGTCTTACATTATCTCTCATATAAATTCTTCCTTGCACAAGCATTATTTATCCCTTATAGTAACTTCCCCGAAACCTATGCAATTGACAACGAACTTTTTTCTGTAACATCGAATATTTATACAACCAATAACAACATCTTTATTCTATTAACTAAAGGTTGGAACGGCTGAATCGTGTGAACCGTAAAGGCTCGATAAGACACAGGCATGTTCGAGAACTTACCAAACAATAATCAACAGCGGGACCATGAATGCCCATGATGGCTCATGTGTGTTGACGAAGAATGAGGGAACATTATAAGTTACTCACTGCACTTATTCCCTTAACTTCACGGTAAAACAGATATCACGAGGTAAGACTATGTGCTCTGGTCTAATCAAACTCTCTGATCATAACACACATAAAACTCGTTACCTATATCGTACTATTTTCTATCCATATCCCCGATGTCCTTGTGATAAATCATAGTATGTCTGGCCAGACGATTGATTGACATCGGTGATACTAACAAGCCGCAGATCATGTATCTCTCTATAGTCTAGAGAAGTTAAGTAGTAGTCTTGAACGATATCAGTCCCATTACAATTTTTAGATTATATCCAGACATAGCTGTTATGATCCCTAGTTACGCCAAGATGGTTGATGAAATGGAAAATATAACTTTCGATCGTGCACTTACTAGATATTCTCATAGTATATAAATTATAGTCAATGAAAACTTTATATGTATTTTTATTAATACATTACAATTGTTTAGCCTCTTTTAGCAAGATCATATACTTGGATCGGTCCAGTACTATTGTTACCCTAAGAATAAATTATTTTGTTTTGCTAGACTTTAAACCAAGTCCATTACCAAGAAAATGTGATGGAATAATTATTGGAGATGGAATAATGTTTCGCTAGACTTTTAACCAGTTCTTTTGTTTCGCTAGAGATAAACTTAATTTTTAACTTGTAGATGGAATAATAATTAAATATTATTGTCTCTATGGCATATGTCCAACACAGAGAACCCGTGCTCCCGGAGGAGCCGTGCCTCCTCCTCTGGCTCCTCCTCTTCCCGCTCCCCCTCTTCGAAAAACGGCGAGTGCGAGCTCTCCGGAGTAGGTGGGCTTCACCACATTTTCGACCGAGAAGAGACAAATAAAGAAGTGGCATGTCGTGTTATTCGGTTGCAGAGGAGGCCTCATTTATTTAGAGGCGAAAGGCGAGAGAAACCACGGCCCAGGTCCCACCTGTCGGTGCATCAACGCCCGCACTAGCGGTCAACGACGTTGACCCTAGGGAAACAACCCGTTTGGCCGCCTGGGAGGCTCGGTAGATCAAATTAGGGAAAAATGAGGAAAGTTCACCAAGCGGGGCAAAACCGAGCAAAACTGAAGCAAAGCGGGGCAAGAAAGTAATAAACCCATACTACTATGGTGTCGCTATGCAGAAAAAAAAATTAAATTTGACAAGGGACTTTCAAAAGTTTAAGTATATCTATAGACTGATATTTGGAATGATAAATACCATGGATAATGAGTTTATATTTGATAGTACAAAAATAAACCAAATTACCACAGATCTACCAGGTCAGCCACATTGTGGTATAACGGGATACATGCGGCAAGGCGAAGGTCGCCTGTTCGCCTAGTTTGCTGAGTCTCCAAATTAATGCCCAAAAATTAGTGCATGCGCCATGTAAAAAAAAAAAGTAGAAACCGTTTGTCAATAATCTTCGATTAGCTTCACTAGAATGTTTCTTTGTTTTATCATTTCTAAGACATATTGTCGAAATAGAATAATTACCCTATGTCTTTGTTAGACCATTTTGAGACTCTTAGTCAATTACCCGATGAATTTTATTTACGAAACATAATTACCACAAATCTACCACGTCGGCCACATTGTGATATAACAGGATGCATGCGGCGAGGCGAAGGTTGTTCGCCTAGTTTGCAAAGACATCCAACTTAATGCCCAAAAATTAGTGCATGCCATGTAAAAAAATACCAGAACCCGTTTCTAAATAATCTTCGATTAGCTTCACTAGAATGTTTCTTTGTTTTATCATTTTAAAGACATATTGTCAAAATAGAATAATTATAAGTACAAGCTAGTAAAATTTATGTTTCGACCTGTAGCAACACAATTTTTTTTCTTACGCTTAAGGTCTAGCTTGGTGATATCATGTGTTTTTTTTTCTTGTTCGTAATATACTAAAACTAGAGATCCGATGCACGGCAAAACCTAGATACATTGGTAATAATAAACATGTTTAAATATAAACCCAGACACATGTTACATGATAGTAGAGAAACAACCAAAGCCCGAAATGATACAAGAGTTAAAGGGACGAGGGATTCGGCTCACACGCGCACACACATCAATCGGCCGAGAACTAATTGAGTTCTCGGTCAGCCGAGTCGTATTAGCATCGTCCCTTGATTATTTGTTTATGCAACACACTGCTAGTGCATGTGCATGCATGCACACTTGGAACGTAGCCTAGTATGGAGTCTGCCCGGGCACGGGCGGCGGGCTGTAGCTGCAGATGACAAACACGCTGGCGTTGCCGTCACAGAGGATAGCGCCGCACCCGATGGTCTTGGTGTCCCTCCACACGACCTGCAGATAATTGTCGCACGACTGGCCGGAAGGTGCAGAGCAGATGTTGGTGGCGTGGTCGTAGTACTGCTTCTCCGCCGACCAATAGATCAGTGCGTCCGCCGCTTTCCAGTCGGCCGCGGGGGACCGATAGAGGTTCTCTCCGTATGGACGGACCTCCGGAGACAGTACTAGCTGGCAGTCGGCGCGCTTGTCCGCGTACTCCTGTGCGTACGCGGCCACTATGGGGTCCCACGACACCGGCCCCACGCCGACGAGGGCGCGCACTTCGTTGTGGGCGTTGACCATGTCATCGATATTAGGATTAGTCTGGGCGGTGACGAGCATGGCGGACGCGAGAGCTAAGAGCAGCGCTACAGCGAGCTTGGGCGAGGACTCCATGGCTAATATGTTGGCTAACAAGATGGAGAAAATAAGTGTGTGTGGGTGTGTGGTGATGGATGAGATTGGCTGTAGCCGGGAGGCGTGTATTTATACTAGTGCACAGGCTCGATGGGTAGCTTCTCTAGGCAGCAAAGGTTGGAGTTACCGAGTTATTATACTAGTTCAATTCATTCAAGTAGAATGGAAAAAAGGAATACATATGGTGTGCGTACTGGGTAATCTCCAATAATCGAAAAGTTCAATCCAATTAGTAACCTCATTTCATGGTCATGGTTAGGGAAAATTAAGAGGAGACCAAATTACAAAAATGTGTCTTTATTGGCAGGAGCTGCTGGGCCGTCCTCGTCATGACGCAGCGCAGTGTGCTTGCTGGGCCGCTCCTTTCTCCACTGCGCGCGACTCCTTCCCATCCCATTTCTCCTGCTTCCGTCTCCTCGCCCATGCCGATTCCCCACGCCAAGCTGATCTCTAACCATGGCTGCTTAACGTGCGGCTGTTTGTGGACCAAAGAAACTCGGAATTTTGGTTGGTACGTGCCAGCTGAAATTTTTGTTGGCTGTGCCAGCTGGAATTTTGGCGGACAGCCGCCATATGCACCTTGGGCCTCCAAATTCTCCATCATGGTCTTCCTCCTTGTCATCGCTCTCGAGCCACACCCCCTCCATTCTTAGCTTGTTCCATCCATGTCGTAGGTAGGGCAGGTATATATCGGGCTTTTGTCGTGGTGGATCTCGTTGTTCTCGGCAAATAAGATCGATGTGGAATTCTCCATCAATGATAGCGGAGGCCGCAGCATGACCAAGTCAGTGCTCATTGCTTTACTTACTTCCACTAGTGGAAACAACCCCTCTCGTCCAGGGGGCCAGGGGGCAGCTGTCCCGGTTGCAACCGAATCCGGGACAAATGACATGCTTTGGTCCCGGTTCGTGCGCCCGGGGCAACAGGAATCGCCTGGGGGCATTGGTCCCGGTTTGTGGGGGACATATCGGTCCCGGATCGTGCCACGGACCGGGACCAATGCCTAGCCACATGCCACGTGGCACGCGCATGAACATTTGTCCCGGTTCAGTCCACGAACCGGGACCAATGCCCCCCTTCCCCTATATATACTGCCCCAGCCCCTCCCCCCTTCCATCTTTTTTTTTGCTTGGAGGTGTGAGAGAGTGTGGTGTTAGTGTGTTTTATTTTACTATGCACACGAGGTGTTCGACGAAATTCCCGAGCCGCACATAAGTTCACTGGAAATGGTATCTTCGACCGAGGTTAACAAACTTATCTTTTTCATCTGTAACTGATACATAAAAAAGTAGTATTTGTCGTATTAATATGTTATTGTAATGTATTTTGATAAACTTAATTATACGATGCAGCTGGATGCACGGCAGCGATGGATGTATGATGACAGACGCACTTCCGAGTATATGGCAGGCCTGAATGCATTTCTTGCTGTAGCTCAGGCGAACAATGATAATGGCTTCATGTGTTGTCGATGTGTTGATTGTCGGAACGTCAGAGAGCACTCTTCCGAAAGAATCATTCACGGCCATCTATTTCGGAGAGGTTTCATGCCCAGCTATAATTGCTGGACGAAGCATGGAGAAAGAGGGGTTGTGATGGAAGACGATGAAGAAGAAGAACAAGATCCTTTGTTCCCTGAATACGACGATACTGCAATGGAAGAGAATGGAGAAGAAGGAGGTGATCAAGAACAGGCATCAGAAGAGCCCGATGATGATCTTGGCCAAGTTATTGCTTATGCAAGGGAAGACTGTGAAAACAAATTGGAGAGGTTGAAGCTGGACAACATGTTACAGGATCACAAAAAATTGTTGTACCCAAATTGCGAAGATGGTAGCACAAAGCTCGGTACCACACTGGAGTTGCTGAAATGGAAGGCACAGAACGGTGTGACTGACAAGGCATTTGAGAGTTTACTTCAACTAATGAAGCCAAAACTTCCAAAGGATAACGAATTGCGTGAGAGTACGTACGAAGCAAAGAAAGCTCTCTGTCCTCTAGGATTAGATGTGCAGATGATACATGCATGCATTAATGACTGCATCCTTTTCCGCGGTGAGAAGTACGAGAATTTGGATGAATGTCCGATATGCACTGCACTTCGGTATAAGATCAGAGCAGATGACCCTGGTGATGTTGACGGCGAGCCCCCGCGTAAGAGGGTTCCTGCTAAGGTGATGTGGTATGCTCCTATAATACCACGGCTGAAACGTCTGTTTAGAAACAAAGAGCATGCTAGGTTGTTGCGATGGCACAAAGAAGACCGTAAGAAAGACGGAAAGTTAAGGCACCCCGCCGATGGATCGCAGTGGAGAAAGATCGAGAGAGACTTCCCAGACTTTGCAGGAGAGGCGAGAAACTTATGGTTTGGTCTAAGTACAGATGGCTTTAATCCTTTTGGGGAGCAGAGCTCCAGTCATAGCACTTGGCCTGTAACTCTATGTATGTACAACCTTCCTCCTTGCTTGTGCATGAAGCGCAAGTTCATTATGATGCCAGTTCTCATCCAAGGCCCGAGGCAGCCTGGCAACGACATTGATGTGTATCTAAGGCCATTAGTGGAAGAACTCTTACAATTGTGGGGCAAACCAGGTGTACGTGTGTGGGATGAGAACGAACAAAAGCCATTTGACCTACGGGCGTTGCTTTTCGTAACCATCAATGATTGGCCTGCTCTTAGTAACATTTCCGGACATACAAACAAGGGATACAATGCATGCACACACTGTTTAGATAATACTGACAGTGTTTTTTTGGATAAATGTAAAAAAGGTTGTATACCTGGGGCATCGTAGATTTCTTCCGATCAAGCATCCCGTAAGAAAGAAAGGAGGGAAGCATTTCAGAGGTGAGGCAGATAACCGGAAGAAGCCTGAGCTGCGTAGTGGTAATGATATATTCGATATGGTCAAGGACCTAGAAGTAATCTTTGGTAAGGCTGCTGGCAGCCAACCAGTTCCGTACGGCCCTGATAAGCGCGCACCCATGTGGAAGAAGAAATCTATATTTTGGGAGCTACCCTATTGGAAAGTTTTAGAGGTCCGGTCTTCGATCGACGTGATGCACGTGACAAAGAATCTTTGTGTCAATCTGCTATGCTTCCTGGGCGTGTATGGGAAGTCCAAAGATACGCCAGAAGCACGGGAGGACCAGCAACGTATGAAAGACCCAAGCAACAAGCACACAGATAGGCGCCATTACTTAAGCAGCTACGCTCTTACTAAAGCAGAGAAGGAAATATTGTTTGAAGTCCTTTACAGTATCAAGTTTCCGTCTGGCTTCTCGTCGAATATAAAGGGGATAATAAACATGGCAGAGAAAAAATTCCAAAACCTGAAGTCTCATGACTGCCACGAGATTATGACGCAGTTGCTTCCGATTGCATTGAGGGGGCTTCTACCGGAAAATGTTCGAGTACCCATTGTGAAGCTATGTGCATTCATGAACGCAATATCTCAGAAGGTAATCGATCCAGAAAGTCTGACAAGATTACAGAGGGATGTGGTCCAGTGTCTTGTTAGTTTTGAGTTGGTGTTCCCACCATCCTTCTTCAACATTATGACTCATCTCCTGGTTCACCTATGTGAAGAGGATCATATTCTTGGTCCGATATTTCTACACAATATGTTCCCCTTTGAGAGGTTCATGGGAGTCTTGAAGAAATATGTTCATAACCGTGCTAGGCCAGAAGGAAGCATCTCGAAGGGCTATGGAACAGAGGAGGTCATTGGGTTCTGTGTTGACTTTATTCCTGACCTTAAGACAATTGGTGTTCCTGAATCGCGGCATGAGGGGAGACTGAGGGGAAAAGGAACGCTAGGAAAGAAAACAATGATACCTAGGGACGGGCATTCTTTGACCAAAGCACACTACACAGTTCTACAAAATTCTATGTTCATGGCTACGTATCTCGAGGAACACAAGAATATTGTACGGTCTGCAAACCCGGGGAAGGATGACTCATGGATTAAACGCGAACACATGGAGACTTTCGGAAGTTGGTTGCAAACACATCTTATAAATGACACCACTGTTGAAGATCAGCTGTACATGTTGGCAGGGTCACCATCTTCGACTATTGGGAGTTTTCAAGGGTACGAGATAAATGGGAATACATTTTACACGAGCTCCCAAGATAAGAAGAGCACCAACCAAAACAGTGGTGTCCGTTTTGATACAACAAACGAGAATGGAAAAAATGACACATACTATGGTTACATAGAGGAGATATGGGAACTTGACTATGGACCTTCTTTTAAGGTCCCTTTGTTCAAGTGCAAATGGGTCAACCTGAATGGAGAAGGGGTAAAGGTAGACCCGCTTTATGGAATGACAACAGTGGATCTCAACAATATTGGTTACAATGACGAACCATTCGTCCTAGCCAATGATGTGGCTCAGGTCTTCTATGTGAAGGACATGTCTTCCAGACCGAAGAAAAGAAAAAATAAGGAAACAAATTCATCATACGATGAGCCGAAGCGTCACATAGTTCTCTGAGGGAAAAGAAACATCGTGGGAATCGAGGACACGACAGACATGTCAGAAGATTATAATAAGTTTGTTGAAATTCCACCCTTCACAGTGAAAGCTGACCCCACCATCCCGTTAAATAATGAAGATGCTCTATGGTTACGGCCGAAGCGATCATAAGCAAGGGACACGAAGAAAATTCAGAAGACTAGATAGGGATGTTGTTGGTGATGTGTAATAATAAACGTGGAATACATGATCATAGTTCTTATAACGTAGTATGAACGAGATTTTGTTAGCCAAAATGATATTTATACATATTCTGTGATTATGAATGGAGTAGGTGCAAGTTTGACCAATAATTTGTATTGATCGGTCAAAAGCTGGCAAGCATTGACTGCTTGACAACTATGACCAGCCTGACTTCATTATTATTCCAACCAGCGGCACACCCACCCACTTTTCTGTTTCTCTCTCCTCCGTCTGTTGGTGATGTGTAATAATAAGCGTGGAATACATGATCATATAGTTCTGTTTGATCAGTATTTTGTATTGACCGGTAAAAAGCTGACAACTATGACCCATATCCGAGTATGAGATAAATGTAGGCAGATATTGCAGGAACACTTCGAAGTGATAGTACGAAAGTATTAAGGGATATATTCCACTGTTCGGAAACTTTCGCTCATGATTTTAGTAGGTCTTGGCGAAGTACAATCTGAAGGATAACGAGTGGCTAAGTAGATTGTATGAGGATAGAGAAAGATGGGCTTTGCCTTATGGGTGTCATATATTCTGCGCAGATATTGCAGGCACACTTCGAAGTGATAGCAGGGATACCATCCTGACAGATATCCTTAAAACAGAAATAGAGCTTCGGTACTTTTTTAACAGATATGATAAATTTTTGGAGGAGAAACGTCTAACTGAACAACAAAGATCCCAAATGTTGAAGGCGGAGGGGAGCGCGACGGCGACGGCGGACGAGCAGAGGAGAGGAAAGCGCGACAGCAACGGCGCGGTCTCCCCCGCCCGACCGCCCGTCTCTGCTTTAAGTCTGCTGCTCCCGCTGCGGGCTGCCGCGTACACAGAAGTTACTATGTTTTCAAGCGGGGGTCGGGATAAAGGGAAAATACGTGTGGATGCGCAGAGTAAACCTTCGAAGGAAAAATATGGTTTTTCTGTTGTAGACGAAGATCTCAAATTCACCGTGTCAATAAGGTACAACTCGCTTTGTCGAACTTTATATAAATCACCCGGGATGCCTTGTATGCTCTGGACTAACTCGGAAGATCACGAGAGAAAACAAAAATTGTAACATTTTTATATTCAAATTATATACAAATGGTAAAATAATTAATAGTTTCAATAGTTAGAATAATTATTTAGTTAAACGAAAAATGGATTTAAATTAGTTATGCAAATTCTAGCATTTTTCATGTTGGAATTTTTGTCAAATTCGAAAGTATATAGAAGTTGTTAATGTGCAAACTTAACCATTTTCAAATTTTGGCGCTAAAAATTTTTGGGCGCGCAGGGTGCCACCGAAATTCGAAATTAGTTTTTGGTCCCGGCCCGTGGTACCAACCGGGACCAAAGGGGCTCTAGTCCCGGTTGGTGGCACGGGCTGGGACTAGAGGCCCAGGTGTATAAATATCTCGGCCCTCTCTCCAGGCCGAGCGACCACCCAGGACAGCGGACATGGCTTGGCGAAACCCTGCCGGCGGCGGGAACGAGTAGGAAGATCCCGCCGGCGGTGGTTCCGACGGCGGGGTTGGACTGGGGACACGTTGGACTAGCTAGGGACACAAATATATATTAAAAAAGGCCCGGGGGCCTTGCTTACATAGGGGGGCGGCGCGGCCATAGGCGGCCGGCCGTGCTTACATATAGGGGGCGGCGGCGCGGCCACAGGCGGCCGGCCGTTTCTTGGGGGGGTGGGTAGCTTAGCCTAGGGGGGGGCGCACCGGCGCCGGCCTACTCCTCCTCGTCGGAGGAGATGCAGTGGTAGGGGGGTGGCTGCCACAGGTGGGCAGGCGGCTGGGGCGGGCCCGCCAGTGGCTGCGGAGGCATAGGGGGCACGTGCGGCGGCGGCGGGGGCAGCTCCTCCGGCTGTGGTGGCGGCGGCGGCAGCTCCTCCGGCGACCAAACGCCGCCGGTCCAGGCCCAGGACATGCCGTACTCCAGGCCGGGGGGCAGCGGCTGCGGCGGCGGCTGGTCCTCGGACGCCTCCAGCTCGGCGTTCATTACCTGCCACCAAGGGGCAGGCGCTGAAGGGGGCGGGGGCGGCATGGCGTTGGCGTCGGCGGCAGCGGCGGCCAGGACCGCCTCCCACCGCTTGACCTCGTCCTCGACGAGGGAGCGGCGGGAGGCCTCTAAGGCCTCCTCTATGTTGTCCCGGAGCTCGGGGTCGTCTTCCTCGTCGACGTGGGCGTCGCCGTCGTCCACCAGGAGCCAAAGCTCCGGCTCCCTCCCCGGCGGTGGCGCGGGGTAGTCTTCGGTGCTCACCTCCTCGGCTGTGGGGATGTAGGAGCGGCGGCGCTGCTCATGCTCCTGCTAAAGCCAGGTGGCCCAGTAGGGGGAGCTCCGCGCGTACGCGCGGTCCCTGAGGAGGCGGGCCGGCAGGAGCGCGCGCCGGACGTTCCCAGTGCCACTCGGCCTCCTCCTTCCGGACGTACCGGCGGAAGCGCTTGCCCTTGGGCGCGCCGCGGGTGGCGCGAGTGACGCTGGAGGCGGAGCAGGGACGCGCGGCTGCCCGCCAATGCGGATGCCCCCGGGCCGAAGCCGAAGGCCTCCGCCGAAGGCGGTGGAACGCCGGAGCGCGCGCCGCTCGAGGACCCGGCCTCGTGGTCGTTCCTGGGGCGCTTGAACCAGCGGGACATGGTGGCTAGGGTTGCTTTGGCTGGGACGCGGCCGGGGTGAATGGGCTGTACGGGCGGCGGGGGCCCTTTAAAAAGGACCCGGGGGAGGCTGGCATGCCAACCGGCGGCCGGAACGTGGCGGCGGTTGCAGGCGGCCATGAATGCGGGGGGGGGGGGAGCCGAGGCGTGGCGGCGGTTGCAGCTGGCCACGTGCGCGTGGGGAAGTGGAGGGCGGCGGGAAGACGAGGCGGCAGTGGGCCCTTTGACCGTCCCTGTGGTCTTAATTTAAGGGACCGGGCGAGCCAGCCACTAGGCCGATGGCCAGTGGCCCCTTTCGACCCCTGCGAACCGTTGACCGAATATAATAAAAGACGCGGGCCAGTGGGCCCTTTTGACCAAAAATGTGGCCAGTGGGCTTAATTAAAGACGTGGGCCTGGACGCGGTTGGGGAAGGGGAGGCCGGTTGGAGATTGCGAGACAGGAGCCCAAAAAACAAAACGAAAAAGCGGGGTATATATTTTTTTCAAAAAAGGTATCCATCCCGGTCCCTAAAACGGACCGGGACGAACTCCCTGGTCGTCCCTGGCCTAGGTCGCCACGTGGGCCATCCTTACCATCCCGGGTCCTGGCACAACCGGGACCAATGGGGCAGGGCCATTTGTCCCGGCTAGCCCATCCCGGTTGCACAACCGGGACAACTGGCCCTTACGACTCGGGACAAATGGCCCTGTTTCCACTAGTGTTCCCCTGCTTCTTCACTGGATTCTAAATTATTATGTGACATGGATATCGGTAGCGTGTTCCCGTCTCCACCCGCTTTTGGTACATTGTCGAATCCGCAGCGGC